>BNST01000155.1:0-13117 GCA_019650275.1 Xylocarpus granatum | reverse complement strand
GGTCGTAATGTCTTCAGGGTTGTTGAAAATGAAGGGATTGAGGGTGAAGATAAAAGGCCCAAATAACTCTTTGATTGGCCTATGTACACCCATATCAAGCCTAAAGCCCATATCAAGCCAACCGCTAAAGGACGAAATAACGGCTAGTAAGCTAATCACTAATGGACGAAATAACGGCTAGTTCTTGAAATTGAAAGCTATGCTGTTATGTGTTGTACCTAGCTGTTAGAAAAGTAAAATCAACTTGTACCTAGCCGTTAGGATGTTGTATATATATACCCAAGATGTGTAAAGTGAAAAACAAGCTTCTTTATTCTTTCATCAATACTTTCTTTCACACTTCTTTGTTTCTTCAATATTTTTCACATGGTATCAGAGCAGGTTTCATCTCTAATCTAGCTTTTTACCTTTTGTTGCTTTGTTGGTTCTTGGTGTATCAAGACATTCCCCTTCATAGCCAAATTAAAGAATGGAAAGGGAGGGCTCGTCATACAACACCAAGAGCAGAAGTTCCTTCAAGGGAGTTGATAATGATGGTAACACCACCTTGAAACTTACCACATTTCCCTTGAATGGAAAAAATTACTCAATTTGGATCAATCCCGCTGAAAGAGCATTATGTGGAAAACGAGCATTGGGTTTCGTGAATGGAAGAATCACAAAGCCCACAGACACATCAAGTGAAGAATATGAAGATTGGTGTTATAATGACAACTTGGTGTACACATGGATTTTAAATTCCATGGAACCATCCTTGGTAGGTGCATTCTCAAAGGCTGAAACTTCTAAAGCACTTTGGGAGTCTATCAAGAGACAATTTGGTCATCAAGGAAACTTGATGAGAATATACGAGTTGAAGCAGTTCATCAACAATATCAGCCTTAGTGGAGGTGATCCGATAGAATATAACACCAAAATTAAGGAAGCATGGGATGAACTTCAATCATTAAGGCCGAATACTACCAACATTGAAGAGGTGGAAAAAAGGGCCAATGAAGATCTTGTGATATCGTATTTGATGGGTTTGGGTTCGGACTACGAAGATCTTCGGAATCACATTCTTAGAATTGAACCTTTGCCTTATTATGAGGATGTTGCAAACAAGGTTAATAAAGAGTACTTGCAAAGAAAGATTTTGAATGGGAATTCAAGCAAGGCTGAGAGAGGTAGTTTGGTGGACAGCAAGGAAGAAGGCAGGATGGTCCAAGGAACAAAAGTTAATGCTAAGTGTGATAAATGTGGACGGATGCACAACCTTAAACACAAATGCTGGAAGTGTGGGCACTGCAAGATGCTAGGTCATACTAAAGAAAAATGTTGGGTTCTTAATCCACATTTGAGGCCAGTTAACTTCAAGGAAAAGGCGCAACCACAAGGTGCTCAAAATGCAATCGAAAAAGGGAACTCAAAACTCCTTGAGGATTTGGCCAAACTACTTCGGAACCATCTTCCAAGCTCCTCTCAAGGTATGATTTCCAACTCACATTTTAAGTTTGACCCTTGGGTTATTGATTCAGGTGCTACTAATCATATGTTTAGAAATAAAAACATGGCATCTAGAATAGAAACCCTAGGAAACATTAGAAATGTGACAATAGCCAATGGTAGTGAAATACCCATTAAGGGATTAGGAGATATTAAAGTTTTATCCAAGAGAACAAGTGGCCTTTATATGCCAAATTTTTCATCAAATTTGCTGTCCGTTAGTAGAATAACAAAAGACTTAAATTGTCGTGTTACCTTTGAACCCAATAAGGTGATATTTCAGGACATGTCAACCGGGAAGAAGATTGGTGAGGGAACCTTACATGACGGCCTATATTTTTTGGATAGTACCAATCAAGCCCTTAGAGTTGAGGAAGACAGTGGACTTCAGAAACTTTGGCATGCAAGACTAGGCCATCCTCCTAGTAACATTCTGTGTAAAATGATTCCGAAAATGAAGTTTAGTGATTTTAAACAATGTAGGGCTTGTAATCTTGGAAAACAGACTAAACTTCCTTTTGTACATTCGGAAACTTGTTATAATGAAATATTTGATCTTGTTCACTCTGATCTATGGACTTCTCCTTTAGAATCTCACAATGGCTTTAGATATTTTGTCACATTCATTGATCACAAGTCGAGATACACTTGGATATACTTGATTAAAAACAAATCAGAGACCTTATCATGTTTTAAAGAGTATGTTTCCTTAATTGAAAATCAACTTGGTAAAAGGATTAAGATTCTTAGGAGCGACAATGGGGGAGAATATACTAGTCACGCCTTTGAGAATTACTTGAGCACTTTAGGGATAGTTCATCAAACGACTTGCCCCTACACACCTGAACAAAATGGTGTGGCCGAGCGGAAAAATCGGCACATTTTAGACGTAGGAAGGTCACTAATGTTTCATCACAATGTCCCTAAAAGATATTGGAATGAAGCCATTCTCACTGCCATACATTTGATAAATCGTATGCCTTCGAAGTTGTTGAATGGAAAATCTCCTTTTGAATTGTTGCATAATAGGCAACCAAACTTATCTTATCTAAAGGTATTTGGCTGTACTTGTTATGTTCACATCCCTAATCATGCTAGAGATAAATTGAGTCATAGGAGTGTAAAGTGCATATTTTTAGGGTATTGCATTGATAAAAAGGGTTATAAATGTTTAGATCCTTCTACGAATGAGAAATTCTTGTCAAGAAATGTTACTTTTCTGGAAAGTGATCCTTACTTTGATAAAGTGAGAAATGAAGGAGAAATGAAAGGGGATCCTCTTCCCCTATCTATTGTAGGTAATCGGTTGAGTTTGTTAAGGAATAACGATCAAATCAATAATGGAGTTAGTTTGAATGAAAGCGAAAAAGAGGATTTTATCTATGAAGATTCTGTTAAAGATGAAGAGATTGAGGGTGAAGATGAAAAGCCCAAATAACTCTTTGGATTGATCTATGGATACCCAGATCCAGCCCAAAGCCCAATTCAAGTAACTACTAAAAGACGAAATAACGGCTAGTTTTTTAAATTGAAAGATATGCCATTATGTGTTGTACCTAGCTGTTAGAAAAGTAAAGTAAGCTTGTACCTAGCCGTTAGGATGTTGTATATATAAACCCAAGATGTGTAAATATTTTGAGATAGAATACAAAAGCTCTTCAATTTTCTCTCTTCATCTATTTTCTCTCTACTTGCATTTTTTATTTGTTTATGTTGAATCTTTGAAAGTGTGAGCTAAACACATTCAAATTCTATTTATCAACAGATTCAACACAACAGAATGGTGATATTCATGAACCATTGGAATCAAATGAAGAACAAAACATAGTTAGTGAAAGTCAAAGTGAGGAAACACCTTGTGATGAGAACCGTAATGATCAATTAATTTTAGAGCATGAAATCCCATTTAGTTCCTCACCGGTGGGTCAAAATGAGAGAGAGTCCGATTCTTCATCACATGATCAAAATTTTCCTCTTAGAAGATCTCAAAGAATTAGGAAGCCTCCATCCGAATGGCAGAAAAATAGGGTATTCTTTTATGGGAACAAAGTCACAGCACATCCTATACAAAATTATTATACCTTAGATAATGTTAAAGAGAGTTATAGAGTGTTTTTAAGCAAATTGGATAGTTTGAAAGAGCCATCTTGCTACAACGAGGCCAAGGACATTCCTATTTGGAGAAATGCCATGGATGAGGAGTTGGAAGCTTTAGTTAAGAATAAGACATGGGAAATTGTTACTCTTCCCCAAGGTAAGAAAACAGTTGGGTGTAAATGGGTGTACAAAACCAAGCTGAAGAGTGATGGTTCCATTGAGAAACATAAAGCTAGATTGGTTGCTAAAGGATTCACTCAAACCTATGGTTTAGATTACACGGAGACATTTGCCCCAGTAGCCAAAATGAACACCATTAGAGTTATTTTGTCCTTAGCCACTAATTATGAATGGGAAATGTATCAAATGGATGTTCGAAATGCTTTTCTCCAGGGGGAATTAGAAGAAGAGGTTTACATGGATATCCCACAAGGATACAACATTAAAGTACCAAAACCGCATGTATGTAAGCTTAGAAAAGCCATCTATGGCTTAAAACAATCTCCTAGGGCCTGGTACTCTAAGTTGTTAGGTGCTTTAACTTCTCAACACTTTAAGGTTAGTAGTGCTGATCACTCTTTATTCATAAAACACTCCAATAATGGTATTACTGTTGTGATAATATATGTGGACGATATCATTATAACAGGGAGTGATACTTTGGGAATAAACAGCACTAAAAGTTATTTAAAGTCTACTTTTGATATTAAAGACCTTGGACACTTACGGTATTTTCTAGGTATAGAGATAGCCCATTCTAATAAAGGGCTATTTCTATCCCAAAGAAAATACACACTTGATCTTTTGAAAGAGACAGGTAAGCTTGGAGGGAAGATAGCATCAACTCCAATTGAAGTACAAGCCAAAAAGAAGAAGGGCAAACCAATTGAAGACATCAAGCAATATCAAAGAATTGTGGGTAAGTTAATCTACTTAACTATTACAAGACCTGACATTTCTTTTGCTGTGAATCAGGTAAGCCAATTCATGACTTGTCCAATGACCAATCACATGGAAATGGTGGACCGAATACTCAAATATCTCAAAGGGACTCTAGGACAAGGATTACTGATGAAGAAACATGGACATCACCAAATTTTTGCCTACACGGATGCTGATTGGGCAGGAAGCATTGAAGATCGCAAGTCTACAACTGGATATTGTACTTTTGTTGGTGGGAATTTAGTGACTTGGAAGAGTAAAAAGCAAACCGTGGTGGCCAAATCAAGTGCCGAAGCTGAATATAGAGCAATGGCTTCAACCACCAGTGAATTGATATGGTTGAAGGCATTGGTTGAAGATTTGGGTTTCAATGTCGAGGCACCTATGAAGCTACATTGTGATAACAAATCGGCGATACATATTGCAAACAATCCGGTGTTTCATGAGAGGACCAAGCATATAGAGGTAGATTGTCACTTTATAAGAGAAAAATATTTGAACAAGACAATCTCAATGCCTTATGTCAAGAGTGAAGATCAATTGGCGGACATATTCACCAAACCTCCGAGTATTCAACAACTTCAAAAGTTTGTATGCAAGTTGAACTTGATCAATTTGTTCAAGCCCAACTTGAGGGGGAGTGTTGAAAATGAAGGGATTGAGGGTGAAGATAAAAGGCCCAAATAACTCTTTGATTGGCCTATGTACACCCATATCAAGCCTAAAGCCCATATCAAGCCAACCGCTAAAGGACGAAATAACGGCTAGTAAGCTAATCACTAATGGACGAAATAACGGCTAGTTCTTGAAATTGAAAGCTATGCTGTTATGTGTTGTACCTAGCTGTTAGAAAAGTAAAATCAACTTGTACCTAGCCGTTAGGATGTTGTATATATATGCCCAAGATGTGTAAAGTGAAAAACAAGCTTCTTTATTCTTTCATCAATACTTTCTTTCACACTTCTTTGTTTCTTCAATATTTTTCACAAGGGTGATAGTCCTTTGGCAAGCAGTATGCGCCCGCTTTATCTACTGTGCCCACAGGGATGCTCCGGTCACTCCCAGAAGTTTGTCCCGAGCACTGTCGAATGTGCCCAACGCCTCTGCTGTGCCCGCGGGCATGTTCGGGTCACTCCTGAAAGTTTGCCCCATGCACTGCTCCATGTACCGGAAGCCTCTGCCCCACCTGGTGGGATGTTCCAGTCTGTCCAATCCAGCTGAAGCCTCTGCTGCACCTGCAGGGATGTTCCGGTCGCTCCCAGAAGTTCATCCTGCACATTGCCCAATGCACCGGATGCTTCTACTGTGCCCAAGGGGATGTTTTGGCCAATCAGGGAAGTTCGTCCTGTGCACTGCCCAATGTCCACGACACCGCTGCCACACCTGCAGTGATGTTCCAGTTGCCCTTGGAAGTTTGTCCCGCACACTGCCAAATGCACCCAACACCTCTGCCATGCCCATGGGGATGTTCCAGTCGCTCCTGGACATTCATCTCACACACTGCTCAAAACCTCTGCCGCACTGGCAGGGTCATTCCGGTTGCTCCCAAAAGTTCATCCCACGCACTGCCAAACATGTCTAACTCTGCTGCCACACCCGCACGGATGTTCTGGTCGCTTCGGGAAGTTCATCCCAAGCACTGCCAAACGCATCCGATGCCGCTGCTGACCCTGCAGGGATTTTCCAGTCACTCTTGGAACTTCAACCCGTGCACTGCCAGATGCGCCAAATTCCGCTGCCATGCCCGTGGGGATGTTCTGGTTGTCCTGGAAGTTCATACCGCACACTGTCTAATGCACTGGAAGCCTCTACCGTGCCAGGGGGGATGTTCCAATACCTCCTAGAAGTTCATCCCACGCACTATAGATCATGCTTGAGGCCTCTGCCGCACATGCGGGGATGTTCCAATCGCTCCCAGAAGTTCATCCCGTGCTCTGCCCAATGAGCCAGAAGCGCCTGCCATGCCCGGGGGGATGTTCTGGTAGCTCCTAAAAGTTTGTCCTGCATGCTGCCAAATGCGCTTGACGTCTCTGCCATGCCATAGGGATGTTTAGGTCACTCCTAGAGGTATACCAAATGCGCACAGGACGTAGCTGCCATGCCCGCGGGGTTGCTCCTGTCGCTCTCCGAAGTTCATCCCGCACACTGCCTAACACATTCGATGCCTCTGCCATGCCCGTGGTAATGTTCCTATTGCTCTCCGAAGTTCGTCCCACACACTGCCTAACGCGCTCGATGCGGCTACCGCGCTGGTAGGGATGTTCCGGTCTCCACCGGAAGTTTGTCCCATGCACTGCCCAATGCGCCGGAAGCCTTTGCCGTGCCTGGGGGGATGTTCCAGTAGCTCTCGGAAGTTCATGCCACACACTGTCTCATGCACTCGATGCTTCTGCTGCACCCACGGGGATGTTCCAGTAGCTCTCAGAAGTTCATGCTGCACATTGCCTCACGCACCCAACACTTCTGCCATGGTCACGGGGATGTTCTGGTCAATCTTGGAAGTTCATCCCGCGCACTGCACAATGCACCCAATGCCGCTGCCACACCCACGGGGATGTTCTGCTCGCTCCCCAAAGTTTGTCATGTTCACTGGAGAACATGCTCAATGCCTGTGCTGTGCCCGCGGGTATATTCCGGTCACTCCCGGAAGTTCGCCCCGCATGTTGCCTAACGTGCCCGAAGCCTCTGGTGCGCAACAGGGGATGTTCTAGTCGCTCCCAGAAGTTCGTCCCGAGCACTACGAATGCATGCGATGCCTCTGGCAAACGTACAGTGATTTTCTGGTCACTCCCGGAAGTTCATCCTGCACACTGCCGAACATGCCCAATGCCTCTTCCTTATCGGTGGGGATGTTCCGGTCAATCCCGGAAGTTCGTCCCACTCACTGCCCAACATGCCCGGAGCCTCTTCCGCACCCGCAGGGATGTTCCAGTCGCTCCTGGAAGTTCGTCCCGCACACTGTTGAATATGCCCAATGCTCTGCCATGCCGGTGGGGTTGTTCTGGTCACTCTCAGAAGTTCATTCTGCGCACTGCCGAACTCATCCAACATAGCTACCGCACCCGCAGGGGTGATCTGGTCACTCTCGGAAGTTTGTCAACACACTGCCGTATGAGCCCGAAAGCTCTGCCATGCCCACGGGGATGTTCTGGTCGCTCCCAGAAGTTTGTCCTGTGCACTGCCACACGAGCCCTATGCCACTGCCACGTCTGGAGGGATGTTTTGGTCGCTCCCTGAATTTGGTTCCAAGCACTGCCATACATGCCTAATGCCTCTGCCATGACTGGGGGGAATGTTCCAGTAGCTCTTGGAAGTTCGTCCCATGGACTGCCTCATGCACCTGACACTTCTGCTGTGCCACGGGGATATTCTAGTCAATCTCAAAAGTTCATCCCCACACTTCTCGATGCACCCGACACCACTACCGCGCCCATGGGGATGTGTTGGTTGGTCCCAGAAGTTCATTGTGCGCTGCTGAACGTGGCCAATGCCTCTGCCATGCCCACGGGGAAGTTCTGGTCACTCCCGGAAGTTCATCCCAAGCACTGCTGAATTTGCCCGATGCCTCTTCCATGCCTGCGGGAATGTTCTGGTTGCCCCGGAACTTTGTCCTGCACACTGCTGAATGTGCCCAATGCCACTGCCGTGCCCATGGGGTTATTCCATTTGCTCTCGTAAGTTCATCTTGCACACTTCTGAAGGCACCCGATGCCTCTGCCACCCTGCAGGGATGTTCCAGTCACTCCTAGAAGTTCATCCTGTGCACTACTTTACGGACCCAAAGCCTCTGCTATGCCTGCGGGGATGTTGCCTCGGTAGTTCATCCCATGAACTGCCGAATGTGTCCGCCGCCGCTGCCATGCCCGCGGGGTTGTTCCAGTCTCTCTCAGAAGTTCATCCCGAGCACTAATGAACTCGTCCGACACCTCTGCCGAGCAAGCAGGGATTTTACGACCATTCTCGGAAGTTCGTCCCATGCACTGCCGAATGTGCAGGGTGCCATTGCTGTGCCTGCGGGGATGTTCTAGTTGCCCCCAAAAGTTTGCCCTGCACACAGCTGATCGTGCCCGGCGCCTCCGATGTGCCCGCAGGGATACTCGAGTCGCTCCCACAAATTCGTCCCGCGCACTGCCGAACTGTTGGGGTCCCAATTTTTTTCCCCAACTTTTATACGCCTACTGAAATCCTTCCTAACTTGCTGTCCCTGTTTGATTCTTGAGTTCTTTTCTTATATTTACATCCCCTAAGCTGTCCTTCGGGTTAACTAATATATATATAAGGATATGTTGGATAGGCAAGACAACTCTTAAACCTATCACAACTTGCCTTGGTTGAAGAAGACAACTCTTAACTTCAACCTTAGCTCTTAAGCAAGGAAGACAACTCTTAACCTTGTCTTAAGCCCAAGTTATCTCAAGACAACTCTTAAAAGATAACTAAAAACATAAACAAGAATGTAAGCAAGAATGCTAACCTTTGATTCTTGATCAATGAATGAGAAATAACAAAATTCGGAGCATATATCCTCCTCACAAATAATGGGCTGTATTTATAGTCCTAAGACAGCCTTATCCTAATTCAACTAGTACTTAGGTTCTTTATCCACTTAGGATATGTTTTCCTAAGTCAACAAGCTTTTCTAAGTCATCCAAAACATTATCAAGATAGACCTTATCCCACTGTTTTCCTAATCCTACTAGGATTCTTGGTTTTTCTTGAATTCCTACTAAGACTAGAATTCCTATTTTAACTAAGTCTTTCTGTCCTTATCTTATCTTCTCTCCTACAGCTGCTGAGCTTCTTCTTGCCATTTCCTTCTTGGATTAGAACTTCTGCTGTGGCGTGTCCTTTCTCTCCAAGACTTGTCTTTGGCGTGGTCCACTTGCTGAAAGTAAACCTGCCAAGATGTCCTGCTACTGCTGGAGTTCTTCACGCTGTCACTCGCCTCCTGCTCAGATTGCTTCATGCATGTCCTGCCAATGCTGGTCTTCTTCTTGGCTTGGATTCCCACAATTGATTAGGACTGAGTCAGAACCTGGCCGTGCTTCACTGCTTGCGGAGTGCCAGCTTGTTGCGCACACGTTATGGCCTGTTTCGCTTCTCTTGCTGCCTGCCGCCTTGCGTGTATTCGCTCACACTTCCTTTGCCTCCTAAGGTCCTCAACACGAACGCGTCCGACACCGCTGCCGTGCCTGCAGGGATGTTCCACTCGCTGCTGGAAATTCGTGTCGTGCACTGTAGAACACCTCTGATGCCACTGCCATGCCCGCAGGGATGTTCCGGTTGCTCCTGGAAGTTTATCACATGCACTACCAAACGTTCCCTATGCCTCTACTGCACCGTGGGGATTTTTTGGTCACTCCCGGAAGTTCATCCACGCGCACTGCCCAATGCGCCAGAAGCCTCTACCATGCCCAAGGGGATTTTTTGGTCGCTCCCGGAAGTTTATCCCACGCACTGCCGAACTTGTCCGATGCCACTGCTGAACTTGTCCAACGCCACTGCCGCACCCACAGGGATGTTCGGGTCATTCCTGAAAGTTCATCCTGTTCACTGCCGAACTGTTGGGCTCCCGATTTCTTGTCCCAGCTTTTCTACATCTTAGGGGTTAGCAAGACTTCTAAAACCTCCCCTAACTTGCTGTCCCATTCAATCCTTGAGTTCTTTTCTTTGATTCTCATCCCTTAAGCTGTCCTTCAGGATTAATTAATGATAAAAGGATATGTTGGATAGGCAAGACAACTCTTAAACCTATCACAACTTGTCTTGGTTGAAGAAGACAACTCTTGACTTGAACCTCAGCTCAGCTCTTAAGCAAGGAAGACAACTCTTCACCTTGCCTTAAGGCCGAGTTATCTCAAGACAACTTTTCAAAGATAACCAAATGTAAACAAGAATAATAACAAGAATGTCGAAGCTTGATTCTTGATTAATGAATAAAAACTTACAAATCCGGAGCATATGTTCGTGCTAAAAATAATGGGCTGTATTTATAGTATTGGTCAGCCTTTTCCTAATTTAACTAGCACTTGAGTTTCTTATCTACTTAGGACAAGTTTTCCTAAGTCAATAGTGTTTCCTAAGACAACTAGAACCTTATCAGGATTGACCTTATCCAAAGGTATCCTAATCCTACTAGGATTCTTAAATTTTCTTGATTGTAAAACTCTACCTAGACTAGAAGTCCTATCCTATCTTGTTTTCCAACAGCTGCTGGAGTTTCTCTTTGTGAATCCTTCGAGGACTAGGACTCTCAATGCATTTCCGTCTGGCCATAGAATTCTCCTTGGCCGTGAGTATCCCATTGCTACTGGAACTCATCATGCGCGTCCTGCTGCTGCTGGAATTCTTCTTGCCATAGACATCCTTCTTTAGCTAGAACTTCTCCATGCGTGTCCAACTGTGGCTGGAGTCCTTCTCAGCTTAGATGTCCTTGTTCAATTTGAACAAGGTCAGATTCTGGCCGGGCTTCACTGCTGGGCTAGATGCATGCCGTGTCCAAGCTTGTTGTGCACATGTTCTGGCCCGTAGCTGCCTCTCTTGTTGCTTGGCGCCTCTCTTGCATCCTCCTATGCTGCTCAAACTCCCTTTGCCTCCGAAGTTCCTCAACATGAACATGCCTGATGCCTCTACTGCACCTGCAGGGATGTTCCGGTTACTCCAGGATGTTCGTCTCAAGCACTGCCGAATGTGGTCGATGCCTCTGCCAAGCCTGCAGGGATATTCCGATCACTCCTGGAAGTTCATCCCATGCACTTTCCAATGCACCCGAAGCCTCTGCCGCACCAGCATTGATGTTCCAGTCGCTCCCGAAAGTTTGTCCCGTGCATTGCTAAATGCACCCGATGCTGCTGTCGCTCCCAAAATTTTGTCCCACGCACTGCCAAATGTGCCTGACAGCTCTGCCACACCTGCTGGGGATCTTTCAGTCACTCCCAGAAGTTCATCCCGTGCATGGCTCAATGTGTCTGACACCGTTGCCATGCCTGCGGCGATGTGTCAGTTGCTCCTGGCAGTTTGTACCGCGCACTGCCGAACGCACCTGATGCCTCTTTTGCTCCCACAAGGATGTTCTGGTCACTCCCGGATGCTCATTCCTAGCACTATCAAACTGCGGCCAACGCCTCTGCAGTGCCTGCAGGGATATTCCGGTTCATCCCGGAAGTTCGTACCGCGCACTGCCTAATGCGGCGGAAGCCTCGGCCGATGCCATGGGGGATGTTCCAATACCTCCTAGAAGTTCTCCCATGCACTGCAGATCATGGTTGAGGCTTCTGCCGCATGTATGGGGATGTTCCAATCGCTCCCAGAAGTTCATTCGGCGCTCCACCCAATGCGCCGGAAGTGCCTGCCATGCCCGGGGTGATGTTCCGGTAGCTCCCAAAAGTTCATCCTGTGTGCTGCTGAACGCGCCTGAAGTCTCTACCATGCCCATAGGGATGTTCAGGTCACTCCCAGAAGTACGTCCCATGCACAGCCAAATGCGCCTAGCATAGGTGCCATGCCCGCAGGGTTGTTCCTGTTGCTCTCCGAAGTTCATCCCGCACACTGCCTAACATGCTCGATGCCTCTGCTGCGCCCGTTATGATGTTCCGGTCACTCCCAGAAGTTCGTCCCGTGCACTGCCCAATTGTTGAGAACCTAAGTATGAAGGAAAGGCAATGGGCAGAAAATGGGGCGACAAAGGAGAGCATGGGCCAGAAAATGTGCATAACAAGAGTGATAACAGAAAGTATGCAGCCCAGCAGTGAAGCCCAACCAGTATTTGACTTAATCGTAATTAATGTAAAACACTCATGATGAGTTCCAGTAGCAATAGGATAGTCGCGACAAGAAGAATTCTAAGGGCAGAAGGATATGCATTCAAAGTCCTAGTCCTAGAAGGATAAGCCAAGAGGAAGTCCAACTGCTATAGAAAACAAGATAAAGTAGAAATTCTAGTCTAGGTAGGAATTCAAGAAAGACCAAGAATCCTAGTAGGATTAGGAACAAAGGATATGGTCTATCTTGATAATTTTATTTGACTTAGAAAAGCTTGTTGACTTAGGAAAACATATCCTAAGTGGATAAGGAACCTAAGTACTAGTTAAATTAGGATAAGGCTGTCTTAGGACTATAAATACAGCCCATTATTTGTGAGGAGCTCATAAGCTACGAATTTTGTTATTTTCTCATTCATTAATCAAGAATCAAAGGTAAGCATTCTTGCTTCTATTCTTGTTTATATTTCGGTTATCTTTTAAGAGTTGTCTTGAGATAACTTGGGCTTAAGTCAAGGTTAAGAGTTGTCTTCCTTGCTTAAGAGCTAAGGTTGAAGTTAAGAGTTGTCTTCTTCAACCAAGGCAAGTTGTGATAGGTTTAAGAGTTGTCTTGCCTATCCAACATATCTTTATATCTATTAGTTAACCCGAAGGACAGCTTAGGGGATATAAAATAAGAAAAGAACTCAAGAATCAAACGGGACAGCAAGTTAGGAAGGATTCCAGTAGGCGTGCTGACCCCTAAGGTGTAGAAAAGTTGGGGAAAAAATCGGGGACCCCAACACCAATGCACCTGACGCCACTGCCACGCTGGCCAGGTTGTTCCAGTTGCT
>BNST01000153.1:0-15972 GCA_019650275.1 Xylocarpus granatum | reverse complement strand
GGCACTCAACCAAGTGACTATCAAGGATCATTTCTTGATCCCACAATTGTGATATGCTGGATGAGCTACATGGAGCGAAGTTGTTTACCAAGCTGGATCTCAAGGCCAGATATCATCAAATACACATGAAAGAAAGAGGATGTGCAGAAGACATCATTTCAGACTCATAGTGGACACTATGAGTACCTAGTCATTCCCTTCGAACTATGCAACGCACCCTCCACCTTTCAAGCAGCCATGAATGACATCTTCAAACCTTATTTGTGCAGGTTTGTTTTAGTTTTCTTTGATGACATTTTGTTCTATTCCAGGAACCACGATGATCATCTAGAACACTTAGCAAAAGTGCTAGAGGTGTTAAGAAGAAACCACTTCATTATCAAGCCATCCAAGTGCACGTTCATGAAAGAGGAGCTTGAATACCTCGGTCACATCATATCTGGAGATGGAGTGAAGGTAGACCAATGGAAAATAGGAGCCATGCAAACATGGCCAACTCCTAAGAATGTCACAGAACTTAGAGGATTTCTAGGCTTGACAGGCTACTATCTGCTGATTTGTTCGCAAATACTGCACCATAGCAAAACCATTGACAGATTTGCTGAAGAAGGACGGTTTCCTATGGATAGAGAAGAGTTAAGATGCATTCAAGTTGTTAAAGCAAGCTATATGTGAGACCCCAGTGTTAGCACTGCCCGACTTCAACCAAACCTTCAAGCTTCACACTGACACATGTCAAGATGGAATAGGTGCTATCCTGAGTCAAGCCGGAAGACATATTTCATACATGAGCAGAGTCTTAGGGCCCATGAAGAAGGAATGGTAAGTATACGCCAAAGAGATGTTTAGCTATCATCCATGCAATCAAGGTATGGTGACATTACCTTCTTAGGAGGAAATTTTGGGTATATCAATTTGGGAGTAAGATCCATCCCTGCCTCCTATAGCAATGGTTATCCTAAGAAGCCAGGTCAGAAATTTTGATTGAATGTTGTCCTTTTTCAAGACCAGCAATGACCAAGATTCCATCAGAATACATACCACAATGTTCAACTTCTACTGATGAGTGCCTATCCAGAGCAAGGATTTTTCTACAATCAATACAGCTCAACAAAACATGGGCTTACTCATCTTCCCTTGTTTTTGAAGAAAGGAACCTCAAAGTATTCTCTTCTCAAACCAAATGCTATGTTCCTTTCCTCAGCCATATCATTGAGGATCCAATAAGAGTACGACATTACCAAGATGTACATGCTGGAATGAATTCTGGCATAATCGGTGATTATTGGAATTTTCAAGAAACTTATGGGGACATAGAAGATGACATTGAAGATTTGATTGATCTAGATGAGTGAAAAAGACAAAAACTTTGCAGCCCGACAAACTTTAAAAGATTCCTGCACCCACCTGACAAAATTGACTCTCTTATTTTTGTTTATTGCAATTATTTGTTTACTTTTTGTAAATTAGAGTTACTTTTTCAAAAGTAATCATGGTTATACTAAACCATAGTTTACTTTTAGGTTTTATTTTTTGTTTATTACAATCATTTGTTTACTTTTTTGTAAACTAGAGTTACTTTTTCAAAAGTAATCATGGTTATATCTAACCATTGTTTACTTTTAGGTTGTATATAAACCCCTAAGTTTATCAATGAAAGTAGATCGGGAAGATCAAAACATTTAAACAATCTCTTTTTCAGTAAAAATCCTTCCAACTTCTCTCTAAAAAGCCTTTCAGAATTCAAAGGTAAATTTCAAAATTTCTTAATTCTATCAACATATTTCAATAAGGTAGAGAGACACTCCCTTATTAATCTTATTCCATATCCCTAGCGCCGTTGAAACTCCAGTTGTTGGTTTCTTTAAACAACTGTGGTAAATTTATTTTTCTGTAAAAAATTAATGTAAATAGTAGCTGTTAGCATGGTAGGATAAAATACTATTCATCAGAAATAGTAATAGGTTGTTAGATTCAGAGGAATGAAATGAGTTTTATATATATATATATATATATATATATATATATATATATTCCCTTCTCTTCCCTTCTAATCCAAAAAAGCTTCCAATAACCTCTTTGTGTATTTATACACTGAGTGTGTTATTCTGCGGCTCTTCTGATCTCCATACCTCACCCCCAAAAATGGTATCAGAGCAAAAACAGAACTAAGAAAAGATAATTCAGTCTTTATGATCATGCAAATCATCCTGAAAACTTGTTTTAGGTTTAAAAGCTCTTATAGAGGTAAACTGAAGTACTAGGCAGAAGCTGAGGTGCTGATAAGTCCTAGGTGTAGGTGAAAACTTGCGGAGTTTATTATTCTTAAAACATGACCAGTAAGGAAGAAGAGGTATTTCATAGGCTTGATTATCTTAACTTAGAAACAAGATTATACCAAAGGAAGAGAACACTATTTCTAATGTTTGTTATCATATTTTGCATAATCAATTAGCTATCAGTCAGTCTAATGATTTAATTTTTAAATCATATTTGAATATATTACAAAAACAAAGAGTAAAAATAGATAGTCTAATAGATAATATTAGAATAATACAAAACAGTTTAGAAATAGGAGAAACTAGTAAAAAATTAGAAAATAAAGTGATTAAAAATTTAGAAAAATTAGAGTTAAGTATAGAAGAATTAGATAATAAAGTAAGTATTTTAAATAAAAAATTAAAAACACTAACAGGATGAGTTTAGAACAAGATACTTTCTATCAATAGTAGTAGTAAGGAGAGTTATGTACTAAGTATAGTTGATAATAATAGAAAATCAAGATAGTTTTAAAGATCAGTTAAAATTATTGACATTATGAATTGGTTGGTAGAAAAACAATTACCATCAAATTGTAAAGAATGTAAACATAGTTGGAGTAATACATATAGAGAAAAATATTTTTTACTGTAACATGATAATAGTAAAAAATTGTAAAAAATGTATAAATTGTGAATTGATATGTTGTCCAATGGATATAGAAAGGTTTGGGAGAAATAGTAGAATATGGAGATGAAGTTAGACAAGAAACTAAGATAGAAAAGAAAGAAAAAGAAAATATAGAATTTATTAGAATTGAGAATAACTATTTAAAAGAAAAAACTAATAAATTAGAAAAAGAATTAGCAGAATTAAAAATAGAAAAAGATTTAGATATAAGCAGATTAGAACAAAAAATAAATGATATAGAAAGACAATATAAATTAAAACAAATAGAAGAAGAGGATGAATTAGAAATAATAGCTAGTAATACCCCTAGATTAGCAAATATGATAAATAATTTATTAAATTGTAAAGTAGCTATAGAAGTAAATAATAAGCAATATAACTTAAATGCAATCATAGATACAGGAGCTAGTAAGTGTGCAATAGACGATAAAGCATTACCATTAGAATGTTTTGAGAAATTACCTACAGCAGTAAGAATAGCAGGAGTAAATAGTATAACACAAAGCTTTTTTAAAAGTTAAAACAGGAAGTTATTTAATATTTAAAACTCAAAAATATCCTTTACCTTTTTGCTATGTTTTACCATTACAAATTCATGATAGAACTCAAATAATTATAGGAATGAATTTTATTTATAGTATGCAAGGGGGAATAACTATATAAAATGGCAAAGTAACATTCTTTAAGAAAACAGAAATAATAGAAACATCTCCTGTTAGTAAACCTTTAGATATAAAATTATTTGAAGAACAAGAAGAGTATGATAAGATAGAAATAGAAGAACAATTAGAAACAGAGGTAATATTATATAATTATGGTAATTTAGAATCAAATTATAGGACTTATTTAGAACCCTTAATGAGAAGATTAGAAAATTTATCAGTTATAGGGGAGAATCCTTTAGCATTATGGAATAAAAATAAAATTACATGTCAAATAGACATAATAAACCCAGATTTAACTATACAAGATAAACCCATAATACCAGATCCCGGGACTAAGTCAGAATATACTAAGCATATAGAAGAATTATTAAAAGAAAAATTAATTAGACATTCTAATAGTAGACATAGAACAACAACATTTATAGTACAAAAACATAGTGAAATAGTTAGAGGAAAAAGTAGAATGATATTCAATTATAAAAGATTAAATGATAATACTTACAAAGACCAATATACATTACCAGGGATAGATTATTTACTATTAAAAATAAAGGATAAAGATATATATAGCAAATTTGATTTAAAATCAAGATTCGATCAGATAGCCATGCATCCTGATAGTATAGAATGGACAACTTTTACATCTCCTTTAGGACAATATGAATGGTTAGTTATGCCTTTTGGACTAAAAAATGCACCTAGTATATTCCAAAGAAAAATGGATAATATATTTAGACATTTAGATGAATTTATAAGATGCTATATAGATGATATTTTAATATTTAGTGATAATATAGCACAACACATACACATTTAAAACAATTTTTTGACATATGTGAAAAAGAAGGACTAATATTATCAAAAACAAAGTTAAAACTAGAACAACCCAGGATAGAATTTTTAGGATTAGAAATAGGAAAGGGAATAATAAAATTACAGTCTCATATAATTAAAAAAGTATTAGATTTTAATGAAGAAATAAATACAAAGAAAGAGTTAGAAAGTTTCTTAGGATTATTAAATTGCACAAGAAACTATGTTCCTAATCTAGGAAAATTAACGGGACTCTTTTATAATAAATTAAAAATAGGAGGAGAGATAAAGTTTAATAATGAGGATAAAAAATTGTTAAAACAAATAAAAAATATAATAAGTAACTTACCAAATCTAGAATTACCTCCTAAAAATAGTTATATAATAATAGAAACAGATGGTAGCTTAGAAGGATGGGGAGGAATTTTAAAATGGAAGCCTAATAAAGAAGAAATTTAGAAAAACTAAGTAGATATACAAATGGTAAAATGGAAGAACTTTTGGTTTAGCCTTTGGATTTGAGCTCCAGAGGTTGTCAACCAAACATTTTTGTTCAGGCTTTAGATGGGCTTTTGCTCTGAAAGAGAGATTGGTTCCTGAAGGAAAAGTTTTTAAAGTGTATGGGCCAAAGAAAAAAGCATTTGGGCTTGGGTTTTGGGATGTTCCTGCTATCACTGCAAAAGAATAAATAATTTTGTTAGGAAAAAATTATTTTTCTACAATGTCTACTTTTCTACATATGCATGAGAAAAATTAATAAAATGAAATAATATAAGAATGAAAGAATAGGATGATGGACTTAGTGGACTCCTGACTTACGTCGGTATCCACAACAAAATTGAATTTTGTACAATGCCATCATACATGAATGAAAATTATTTATTTGCTACATGAAGATTACATTTCTACTATGCAAATTACTTTGCTACATGCAAATTATATTTCTACATTATTTACTACATTATAATTCTACATTTCATTATTATTTCTATTATCCAACTCATATTTTTAATAATTTTAATTGATCTTCAAAATTATCTTGATTTTCTATTTCTTTATTATTGTCACATATACTTAATACATCACTATCATTACTATTTTCACTACCATTTATACTAATTATATCAAATTCATCTTCTAATTCTAATTCTCTATATACAGTCATTCTTTCTAGATCTCCTCTTTTATTCCTACATTCTCTAGCATAATGACCTATTTGCCCACATATAAAACATTTACATTTTTTAATAGGTGGTTTTTTATTTTTGAATTATGTAGAAAATTTGCTAGGAGAAGTAGTAAAACTTTATTTTCAATCATGGAAAAAAGATTATAGTAATGCATATAGAGTATTAGTAGCTAATGCAGATGTAACAGAAAATATAACTAGTCAGATAAGACAAATGATTTTAGGATATGACCAGTATAGAGGAAATACAGAAATGCAGAATAGACCTTTACAAGATTTAGAAAGATTACACATAGACAATATGACACAAATAAAAGACTTTAGCAATGAATATCTTAATTTAGCAAGTAAAACAGGAAGAGCATTCACAGATAATCAACTTAGTAGTAAATATTTTTTAAAATTACCTCCTCCATTCAATACAATATTAGAAGAAGAATGGAATAAGAAACATGGACCAGCCTTTCAAATAGGAATAGCACCACAAATAATATTTACATTTGAATATTTAAAAAATCAATGTATAGTAAATGAAACACCAAGGCAGGTAAAAAGTTATAATTATTGTAAAAATATATATATACTAGGAATTTATAAAAGAGATAGAAAAAAGAAATATTTTAGAAAAGCTACAAATTACAGAAAAGGAATACCTAGGAAAAACCATGTAAGTAAATTCAAAACCATGTAGGTAAATTTCAAAATTTCTTAATTCTATCAACATATTTCAATAAGGTAGAAAGACACTCCCTTATTGATCTTATTCCATATCCCCAACGCCGTTGAAACTCCAGTTGTTGGTTTCTTTAAACAACTGTGGTAAATTTATTTTTCTGTAAAAAATTAATGTAAATAGTAGCTGTTAGCATGGTAGGATAAAACACTATTCATCAGAAATAGTAATAGGTTGTTAGATTCAGAGGAATGAAATGAGTTTTATATATATATATATATATATATATATATATATATATATATATTCCCTTCTCTTCCCTTCTAATCCAAAAAAGCTTCCAATAACCTCTTTGTGTATTTATACACTGACTGTGTTATTCTGCGGCTCTTCTGATCTCCATACCTCACCCCCAAAAATGGTATCAGAGCAAAAACAGAACTAAGAAAAGATAATTCAGTCTTTATGATCATGCAAATCATCCTGAAAACTTGTTTTAGGTTTAAAAGCTCTTATAGAGGTAAACTGAAGTACTAGGCGGAAGCTGAGGTGCTGATAAGTCCTAGGTGTAGGTGAAAACTTGCGGAGTTTATTATTCTTAAAACATGACCAGTAAGGAAGAAGAGGTATTTCATAGGCTTGATTATCTTAACTTAGAAACAGGATTATACCAAAGGAAGAGAACACTATTTCTGATGTTTGTTATCATATTTTGCATAATCAATTAGCTATCAGTCAGTCTAATGATTTAATTTTTTAAATCATATTTGAATATATTACAAAAACAAAGAGTAAAAATAGACAGTCTAATAGATAATATTAGAATAATACAAAATAGTTTAGAAATAGGAGAAACTAGTAAAAAATTAGAAAATAAAGTGATTAAAAATTAGAAAAATTAGAGTTAAGTATAGAAGAATTAGATAATAAAGTAATTATTTTAAATAAGAAATTAAAAACTCTAACAGGATGAGTTTAGAACAAGATGCTTTCTATCAATGGTAGTAGTAAGGAGAGTTATGTACTAAGTATAGTTGATAATAATAGAAAATCAAGATAGTTTTAAAGATCAGTTAAAATTATTGACATTATGAATTGGTTGGTAGAAAAACAATTACCATCAAATTGTAAAGAATGTAAACATAGTTGGAGTAATACATATAGAGAAAAATATTTTTTCTGTAACATGATAATAGTAAAAAATTGTAAAAAATGTATAAATTGTGAATTGATATGTTGTCCAATGGATATAGAAAGGTTTGGGGAAATAGAAGAATATGGAGATGAAGTTAGACAAGAAACTAAGATAGAAAAGAAAGAAAAAGAAAATATAGAATTTATTAGAATGGAGAATAACTATTTAAAAGAAAAAACTAATAAATTAGAAAAATAATTAGTAGAATTAAAAAATAGAAAAAGATTTAGAAATAAGCAGATTAGAACAAAAAATAAATAATATAGAAAGACAATATAAATTAAAACAAATAGAAGAAGAGGATGAATTAGAAATAATAGCTAGTAATACCCCTAGATTAGCAAATATGATAAATAATTTATTAAATTGTAAAATAGCTATAGAAGTAAATAATAAGCAATATAATTTTTTCCTAACAAATTATCTACTTGTTATATTATCTCTTTGTGCATTTTTTCTACAATGTCTACAAATTCATCTAAATGTCTGAATATATTATCCATTTTTCTTTGGAATATACTAGGTGCATTTTTTAGTCCAAAAGGCATAACTAACCATTCATATTGTCCTAAAGGAGATGTAAAAGCTGTCCATTCTATACTATCAGGATGCATGGCTATCTGATGGAATCCTGATTTTAAATCAAATTTGCTATATATATCTTTATCCTTTATTTTTAATAGTAAATAATCTATCACTAGTAATGTATATTGGTCTTTATAAGTATTATCATTTAATCTTTTATAATTGAATACCATTCTACTTTTTCCTCTAACTATTTCACTATGTTTTTGTACTATAAATGCTGCTGTTCTATGTCTACTATTAGAATGTCTAATTAATTTTCCTTTTAATAATTCTTCTATATGTTTAGTATATTCTGACTTAGTCCTAGGATCTGGTATTATGGGTTTATCTTGTATAGTTAAATCTGGGTTTATTATGTCTATTTGACATGTAATTTTATTTTTATTCCATAATGCTAAAGGATTCTCCCCTATAACTGACAAATTTTCTAATCTTCTCATTAAGGGTTCTAAATAAGTCCTATAATTTGATTCTAAATTACCATAATTATATAATATTACCTCTGTTTCTAATTGTTCTTCTATTTCTATCTTATCATATTCTTCTTGTTCTTCAAATAATTTTATATCTAAAGGTTTACTAACAAGAGATGTTTCTATTATTTCTATTTTCTTAAAGAATGTTACTTTTGCCATTTTCTATAGTTATTCCCTCCCTTGCATACTATAAATAAAATTCATTCCTATAATTATTTGAGTTCTATCATGAATTTGTAATGGTAAAACATAACAAAAAGGTAAAGGATATTTTTGAGTTTTAAAAATTAAATAACTTACTGTTTTAACTTTTAAAAAAGCTTTGTGTTATACTATTTACTCCTGCTATTCTTACTGCTGTAGGTAATTTCTCAAAACATTCTAATGGTAATGCTTTATCGTCTATTGCACACTTACTAGCTCCTGTATCTATAATTGCATTTAAGTTATATTGCTTATTATTTACTTCTATAGCTACTTTACAATTTAATAAATTATTTATCATATTTGCTAATCTAGGGGTATTACTAGCTATTATTTCTAGTTCATCCTCTTCTTCTATTTGTTTTAATTTATATTGTCTTTCTATATCATTTATTTTTTGTTCTAATCTGCTTGTTTCTAAATCTTTTTCTATTTTTAATTCTGCTAATTCTTTTTCTAATTTATTAGTTTTTTCTTTTAAATAGTTATTCTCCATTCTAATAAATTTTATATTTTCTTTTTTTCTCTTTTCTATCTTAGTTTCTTGTTTAACTTCATCTCCATATTCTACTATTTCTCCAAACCTTTCTATATCTATTGGACAACATATCAATTCACAATTTATACATTTTTTACAATTTTTTACTATTATCATGTTACAGAAAAAACATTTTTCTCTATATGTATTACTCCAACTATGTTTACATTCTTTACAATTTGATGGTAATTGTTTTTCTACCAACCAATTCATAATGTCAATAATTTTAACTGATCTTTAAAACTATCTTGATTTTCTATTATTATCAACTATACTTAGTACATAACTCTCCTTACTACTACCATTGATAGAAAGCATCTTGTTCTAAACTCATCCTGTTAGAGTTTTTAATTTTGTATTTAAAATAATTACTTTATTATCTAATTCTTCAATACTTAACTCTAATTTTTCTAATTTTTTAATCACTTTATTTTCTAATTTTTTACTAGTTTCTCCTATTTCTAAACTATTTTGTATTATTCTAATATTATCTATTAGACTATCTGTTTTTACTCTTTGTTTTTGTAATATATTCAAATATGATTTAAAAATTAAATCATTAGACTGACTGATAGCTAATTGATTATGCAAAATATGATAACAAACATCAGAAATAGTGTTCAGTTGTAGATCTTCAGAGTGAAATTTATGCTTAAAATTTTCTTTAGAAAAACATATTATATTTAATCTATCTACAGTCCTCTTGCTTTGGTATAATCCTGTTTCTAGGTTAGGATAATCAAGCTTATGAAATACCTCTTCTTCCTTACTGGTCATGTTTTAAGAATAATAAACTCCGCAAGTTTTCACCTACACCTAGGACTTATCAGCACCTCAGCTTTTGCCTAGTACTTCAGTTTACCTCTATAGGAGCTTTTAAACCTAAAACAAGTTTTCAGGATGATTTGCATGATCATAAAGACTGAATTATCTTTTCTTAGTTCTGTTTTTGCTCTGATACCATTTTTGGGGGCGAGGTATGGAGATCAGAAGAGCCACAGAATAACACACTTAACGTATAAATACACAAAGAGGTTATTGGAAGCTTTTCTGGATTAGAAGGGAAGAGAAGGGAATATATATATATATAACTCATTTCACTCCTCTGAATCTAACAACCTATTACTATTTTTGATGAATAGTATTTTATTCTACCATGCTAACAGCTACTGTTTACATTAATTTTTTACAAAAAAATAAATTTACCACAGTTGTTTAAAGAAACCAACAACTAGAGTTTCAACGGCGTTGGGGATATGGAATAAGATCAATAAGGGAGTGTCTGTCTACCTTATTGAAATATGTTGATAGAATTAAGAAATTTTGAATTTTACCTTTGAATTCTAAAAGGCTTTTTAGAGAGAAGTTGGAAGGATTTTTACTGAAAAAGAGATTGCTTAAATGTTTTGATCTTCCCAATAGATTAAATATAATATGTTTTTCTAAAGAAAATTTTAAGCATAAATTTCACTCTGAAGATCTACAACTGAATATTATTTCTGATGTTTGTTATCATATTTTGCATAATCAATTAGCTATCAGTCAGTCTAATGATTTAATTTTTAAATCATATTTGAATATATTACAAAAAAAAAGAGTAAAAATAGATAGTCTAATAGATAATATTAGAATAATACAAAATAGTTTAGAAATAGGAGAAACTAGTAAAAAATTAGAAAATAAAGTGATTAAAAAATTAGAGTTAAGTATAGAAGAATTAGATAATAAAGTAATTATTTTAAATGAAAAATTAAAAACTTTAAGAGGATGAGTTTAGAACAAAATCCTTTTTATCAAAATAGTTTAGAAGTTACTGAGAATGAAATAGTAAATCCCTCAATAGGATTTAGTAATGATCAAAATAGTTTAAGATCTATAGCAGGAATACCATATAAAGCTATAATTAGGCAAAATAATACAAGAAACCCAGATTTAACTATACAAGATAAACCCATAATACCAGATCCCAGGACTAAGTCAGGATATACTAAGCATATAGAAGAATTATTAAAAGGAAAATTAATTAGACATTCTAATAGTGGACATAGAACAGCGGCATTTATAGAACAAAAATATAGTGAAATAGTTAGAGGAAAAAGTAGAATGGTATTCAATTATAAAAGATTAAATGATAATACTTACAAAGACCAATATACATTACCAGGGATAGATTATTTACTATTAAAAATAAAGGATAAAGATATATATAGCAAATTTGATTTAAAATCAGGATTCCATCAGATAGCCATGCATCCTGATAGTATAGAATGGACAGCTTTTACATCTCCTTTAGGACAATATGAATGGTTAGTTATGCCTTTTTGGACTAAAAAAATGCACCTAGTATATTCCAAAGAAAAATGGATAATATATTCAGACATTTAGATGAATTTGTAGACATAGTAGAAAAAATAATTTTTTCCTAACAAAATTATTTATTCTTTTGCAGTGATGGCAGGAACATCCCAAAACCCGAGCCCAAATGCTTTTTTCTTTGGCCCATACACTTTAAAAACTTTTCCTTCAGGAACCAATCTCTCTTTCAGAGCAAAAGCCCATCTAAAGCCTAAACAAAAATGTTTGGTTGACAACCTCTGGAACTCAAATCCAAAGGCTAAACCAGAAGTTCTTCATGCTTTATGCTGCTATCTTGATCTCAAAAATCAAGAAGAAAATTTAAAATCTATGCTTTTGCCCGTTTAGCGTATTAACCTTTCACCACAAAGTCCTTCCTATAGTAGGTAAGTTTTGCTCTATAGATTCCTCATCACTATCTAACTCTGAGGTTCCTACATTTCTTTGTTCTATAAAATTATCAAATCTTATACTTTGATTTCCAGTTAAATCTACATATATTGAACTATTCTCTGGTACTAACACTATTTTTCTAGTGTTGATTTCTACAAATTTTTCTAAATTTCATCCTAATCCTGCAAATCTAGTTAGATCTATTATTTCTGGTTTTATCATTCTAATCCCTCTAGTTGATAATCCATTTATTATAGTATCCATATTTACTCTATACCTATTTCCTGATTTATTACTTGCTCTGCCCAATATTCTATAGTAATATTTAAATTATCTCCTTCATAATCTTCATATCCTTTTATTTGTATTCCTATTTTTAGTTTTTCTAAATCATTTATAGATTTTAATATATTAGGAGAATAACAAAATAATCTAGTATTACTATTCATATCTACTTCTATAGTTCCTAATACTGCTTTTGTCATATTTTTAATCCAACTAGTATCTAACAATACTATAAGTACTTTTGTTCCTACTTCTATTCTGGTTAATCCTTTAACTCCTATTACTATTAATCTAGAATGGACCAATTTCTTTCCTTCTAATTTCTACTATGCAAATTACTTTACTACATGCAAATTATATTTCTACATTATTTACTACATTATAATTCTACATTTCATTATTATTTCTATTATCCAACTCATATTTTTAATAATTTTAATTGATCTTCAAAATTATCTTGATTTTCTATTTCTTCATTATTATCACATATACTTAATACATCACTATCATTACTATTTTCACTACTATTTATACTAATTATATCAAATTCATCTTCTAATTCTAATTCTCTATATACAGTCATTCTTTCTAGATCTCCTCTTTTATTCCTACATTCTCTAGCATAATGACCTATTTGACCACATATAAAACATTTACATTTTTTAATAGGTGGTTTTTTATTTTTGAATTTACTTACATGGTTTTTCCTACGTATTCCTTTTCTGTAATTTGTAGCTTTTCTAAAATATTTCTTTTTTCTATCTTTTTTATAAATTCTTGGTATACATACATTTTTACAATAATTATAACTTTTAACCTGCCTTGTTTTTTTTTAA
The DNA here is from genome assembly GCA_019650275.1 of Xylocarpus granatum. Classification (NCBI taxonomy): domain Eukaryota; kingdom Viridiplantae; phylum Streptophyta; class Magnoliopsida; order Sapindales; family Meliaceae; genus Xylocarpus; species Xylocarpus granatum. The sequence continues at coordinate 2,813 of BNST01000153.1, read as the reverse complement.
CTCATTTCACTCCTCTGAATCTAACAACTTATTACTATTTCTGATGAATAGTATTTTATCCTACCATGCTAACAACTACTGTTTACATTAATTTTTTACAGAAAAATAAATTTACCACAGTTGTTTAAAGAAACCAACAACCGGAGTTTCAACGATGTTGGGGATATGGAATAAGATCAATAAGGGAGTGTCTCTCTACCTTATTGAAATATGTTGATAGATCAACAACCCTCGAGAAGCGTCATGGAGCAGAAAATTACCACCATAAAAGTATTTCTTTCTTCTATCTTGTTTATATATTCTTGGAATATACAAATTTTTACAATAATTATAACTTTTTACCTGTCTAGCTATTTCATTTACTATACATTGGTTTTTTAAATATTCAAATGTAAAAATAATCCTAGGAGCTACACCTATCTGAAATGTACTACCATGTTTTCTTATTCCATTCTTCTGCTAATATGGTATTAAAAGGAGGTGGTAATTTTAAAAAATATTTACTACTTAAAGTTGATCATCTGTAAATGCTCTACCTGTTTTACTTGCTAAATTAAGATATTCATTACTAAAATCTTTTATTTGAGTCATATTATCTATATGTAATCTTTCTAAATCCTGTAATGCTCTATTCTGCATTTCTGTATTTCCTCTATACTGATCATATCCTAAAATCATTTGTCTAATTTGACTAGTTATATTTTCTGTTACATCTGCATTGGCTACTAATACTCTATAAGAATCACTATGATCTTTTTTCCAAGATTGAAAGTATAACTTTGGCTACTTCTCCTAATAAATTTTCTACATAATTTACCTTTTCTTGGTTATCTATAAAATTAAAAGTACTTAAATGTAAAACAGTACTAGATTCCCATTTAGCTATTACTTCTTCCCATAATTGGGGATGATAATTACTTAATACTAACATACTTCCACTATTTGCTAAAGCTGATGGTAGAGTTATTTGTTCATATGAAAATTTTCTACTATATCCTCTACCTCTTATCTCTGGCATACATATTTTATTTTCGGGCTTATTGTCTGCTCCTGGAAAAGTCCTAGTTGGTTGTATTTCTATTTGAGGTAATTTCCTGGACTATTTACTACTCCTGAAGATGTACTAGCTAATATCCTATCTCCTATATAATTATCATATTTTAGGGGTATCTAATTCTTCTAAGGGCAATATATATTCTTCTGTATTTATACCATTTCTAAGATTTCTAATAAATCTACATCTTCTCCTATCATTATTTTATTTTCTACTTTTTCTTCATCTATTTTTATTTCTTCTCTAGTTACTAATTCTACATCTTTCATATTTTCTATTGGTTCATATTTTTTATTCTTTTTTCCTATTTTAGGATACTCATCTCCATATACCATATCTATGTATAAACTACAATCATCTAAATCTGGAATTTCTAAGAAATCTACTGTCCAATCATAATCTGGGTACTTACTATATAGCTCTCTTATCTTTTGCCTTTCCATTATTTTATAATCTAGATGCTACTAGACTATGTTTTAACCAATTTTCCAATGTTTTTAATAATGTTAATCTTAATTCTATTCTATTTCTGAATATATTATTCAATCCTATCTGTATTAGTCTTTCCTCTAACCTTTCTATTTCTATAATTAACATATTTCTAAATGCTGCTATATTTATTCTACTGTCTAAATTTATCCTAAGCAAAGCATTAACTATTTCCCTATGCGTATTACAATCAGTGTTTAAAGACATTTTAATTTCTTCCTAAAGTAGGTATATTCTGTTCTATTGATTCTTCATCACTATCTAATTCTGATGTTCCTACATTTCTCTGTTCTACAAAGTTATCAAATCTTATACTTTGATTTCCATCTAAATCTATATATATAGAACTACTTTCTGGTGTTAAAACTGTTTTGCTAGTATTTATTTCTACAAACTTTTGAAGATTCCATCCTAATCCTGCTAATCTTGTGGGATCTATTATTTCTAGTTTAATCATTCTAATTCCTCTAGTTGATAAACTATTTATTACATTATCAGTATCTACTTTATATTTATTCCCTGATTTATTACTAGCTATTCCTAAATATCCTATAGTAATATTTAGATTATCTCCTTCATAATCTTCATATCCCTTAGTTTGTATTCCTATTTTTAACTTTTCTAAGTCATTTATTGATTTTAATATATTAGGCGAATAATAAAATAATCTTGTGTTACTATTCATATCTACTTCTATTGTCCCTAATACTGCTTTAGTCATATTTTTTATCCAGCTATTATCTAATAATACAATTAATACTTTCGTACCTACTCCTATTCTAGTTAATCCTTTTACTCCTATCACTATTAATCCAGAATGTACTAATCTTTTTCCTTCTAATTTTAATTTTCTAATTGTTTCTTTATTTACTATATCTATCATCTTAGTTTGACCATCTACTACACTAATCTGTTGTTCTGTGGATATTTTTATTAATGATGATCTAAATTCTAGTACTCCAACATTGTATAATGTTCTAGGATTTAATAATCTTAATTGATTCTGATTATACAAATCTAAATTTCTTTCTAAGTCTATTACTTCTTCTAACCTTAGATTATTTCCTTCTCTATCCTGTCTTCTTAATATTCTATCTATCAAAGTATATGGTCTTTCTGTACTAGTACTATTTCTACGTGTTTCATTATTTCTAGTTATATTACCTTGTCTATCTATACTAGTTGTAGTATTACTTCTTCTAAGTGACATTTTATTCCCACTTTTTCCAAACTAACATTTTTCCTTTAGATCCTCCTACTACTGGTTTAG
>BNST01000152.1:0-331432 GCA_019650275.1 Xylocarpus granatum | reverse complement strand
GAATCGAAGAAATTCTAAAATTTAAAGCAAAGAACACTCACAAGCTTAATGGCAACCTCTTCATTTGTCTGAATATTGGTGCCTAACACAAAAAAAATAAAAATAAAAAAAAACAATCACCAATAACGTTAAGAAACAACAACACACGTGAAATCTGCAAGACAACAATATAAGACGGACTGCAACGACGAATTTAACAGACCAAGATAGATCTCTCCAAACGACCCGCTCCCGATCTTCCGACCCAAACGAAATTTGTTTCCCACGCGCGGCTCCATCAACACAATTACAATTCCACCCTAGCTCTATTGCGAAACCCTAAATAAAAGCTTAAACTAGCAAAAAAATCAAAAAGAAAAAAGGGTAAAATATTAAACAAAACACGACACCGACAACTGAATCAGCCGAACCGACAGCCTATAAAAACCCAAAAAAAAATGCTCGACCGGAAAACGTAAGGAGAAAGATAAATTTGAAGATCTAGGGTTTATTTTCCTGCTTTAGGAGAGTATATATCGCCGAGCGTTAGATTAAAAAAAACGCTAGCTTTCTATTATCTTCATATCTGTGTGCGCGTCCGTAAAGACTTTCTTCCGTTCTCGCATATTGGTGTGGGGAAGGAATTGATCCAAACGAAGCAATTACTTCAAACAACGGACAAGGTGGGTGGGTCTCCTTTTCTTTTCTTTTCATTTTCCTTTTTTTTCCCGTTTGGTCATGGAGTGAGAAATGCTTGTCCACGCGTGCTGGCTACGCGTGCGAAAGTTCTCAGTGAGAGAGACAACGAGAAGGCTTCGCCCTTCTGTCTGGTTTGGGGGTTCTCGTCACGTGACTTTATCCGAGCGTATTCGTCACGTGATTTTATTTTGAATGTGAACTTACCATTTTTACTCAGTGATCTTACTAACCTTTTTAATTTAACAAAGCTTTCGGCAGCATTTATATTAATTGTGCATTTTTAAAAAATTAAATTAAATTAATAAATAAATAAAATTTCACAATTAATAAAAATAAATTAAAACAAATTTATCTGCTTACAAATCTCACACATTCTAATATCGAATCATTATTATTGTTATTATTATTATTATTATGCAAAATTAAAATTTTAAATTTTATTTATAATTTTTAAAAATGAAATAATTAATTTTTATAATTTATTTTTAAGTGATGTATGTGAAAGGCCTATTCCTATGTGTGAATTGGAAATAAAAAATTGACATAGCCACACACTTTCCTTGAAAATTACTACATGCACTATTGGAATTTCAAAAATACTTTAATTTTTTTAACAATATAGAAAGAGTTTTTAACTCTAAAAACACTGGCATACAAATAATTAATTTATCTCCAATCTTGAATTGTCAACCCAAATTATAACCTTTTCTCTTTAACTTTTAGCTAACAAAATATTATTTTCTATGTTCCACAAAATTTATCAAATTATGTATCAATGAAAGTTAAAACCTAGTGGTTGTGTGCCTAATTTAGTGTTATTATCAAATATTAATTTTTAATTTTAATTAGATAACACAACGTAGTCGCACGTTCACATATATATAAAAATATAGTATGCAATCCCATGTGATTACTTGATTAATTTACAATTTTCAACTCCAGTTATAAAATGATATAAATTTGTGTTGGTGTGCAATTTTGTTTTCTAAATTTTTATTTAGATTGTGAGTTTTTTATATTTTAAAAAAAATTAAAACAGTAATTTTTAGTAAAATTCACTCATTTTTTGTTTATAAATTTTTAATATTTATAATTTTTATTCAAACAAATGTGATTTAAAAATCACTAAATCTCAATACTAAATTAAATCTTAACGTCCTTGTATATTATTTTTGTAGAAGTTAATTAACAAATTTCTCACTTGTACTGTTTACCAAAAATTTATGTACTTCAAATATTCTAATTAAGTTTATAAAAGTAGTTACGCGTGAATAATTGTTGTAGAATAAAGTGTTGCAATCTCAATTTTTTAAAAAAAATACATAATATACAAAGCACAATAATAAAAATAGGAAGAGAAAGTTATCTTATATTCAGACTGATTTGTTTTATAAATTTTTATAATTTAAAATTAATTTTTTGGACAATAAAAATTAAGATTTCATATTTTATTTTTACTTTTTTGGTTTTGATTGTTAAATAAAAATTAAATGTTATTTTTAAAAAATACAAATAAAATTATGTATACTGATAGTACATATTATTGAAAATTGATGTTATCAAAAAATTTGTTGAAGTATAGAATATTGATTAATATATACAAGCAAAAGTTACCAAATGAATCCTCGACTAGTTAAGTTCAATACCATAACACTTAATAAAATAATTTTCTCGTTCAGGTCTAAGAGCGAATACTTGTATATTCTACGCATATGTTTGGCTTTTAAATGGAGATAGAAGGACTTAACAAGGAATGATGCCCAAAGCATTCCCAAACAAATAAATAAAAACACTTGTAATGCCAATATCAATGCTATCCCTCCTCAAAGACTACGTTTGTTAAATTAATTGGCTTCGCTTTCGCACGAAGGACAATGTGAATCCCATGCTCGTATTATAATGGTCAAGATGTGTAATAGCACAGCATTCCTCTGTTAGTCACCATGGGAACTGGAATTGATCATCAAAGGGAGGTTTATGGAGATCTATTTGATATTCAATTTAATAAAATTACGATAACTGAACTTTATAATAAAATCACAAATTAGTATCATTGCACCAATTTTAAAAAGATATCCAGTTTAAGTTGAGTTTACACTTAATGCTAATTACTTTTGTAATAATTTTTTAACTTGAGTGTTGAAATAGATGCAAGAAATGATTTTTAATTAATTCCTTAAAAGCACCTTAAGTAAAAGTTCTTCTCCTATATTTTAAGAGAAAATGATTTAGAATCTTGATTCATTGGTGAAGTTTTATTTTCTCCTATTTTCAGTTAAATAAAAAATAATAATGAAAAGTCAAGTTTGCCCAGCCCTTCTTATCCCCGACCTTTGAATGCTGTGAATTCGGGTTAGCTAGCGGCGGAAATTGGAGTCCTTGGTCTGGGAAGGCCCATATAGTCTTCCTTTCCGATAGGTTGACTTGTTCCAGTGGTCTCGACTGTAACTGCGTAGGGTAGTCCCGCACGCTGCCAATGCTAGGCCCCACACCCGTGGTCCACTTGCATGACAGACGTTTGGCAGGCTTATGAACCGCTGTGATTGTGTTTTCTGGTTGTTTATTTGCATCAGGTCCCACAACGGGCTTTGTTTTTGATTCCTCATCGGCGACTACAATTGAAGGGTTGCTTCGTCGATCGAACACCTCTGTAATAAATTGGCAAAAAACATTGAATGCTACTTCAGCTGTTTAGTCCACCGGATTAAAATAAAATAGCCTACCAATACGAACATATATGTAAGCAATAGCATTATTAGACTAAAGAAAATTAGTTACCTTAACATTGGTGAGATCAACGTGGTTCTCCTCAAGGAAACTGATGAATTCCCGGAAGTTTTCTTCCGTTGGGTAATAGTGACCACTGTATGGCCATATAGCCTGAAAAAGTGACATTGTAGATAAATGTAGATTGAGTCTTGCACATTAACGTGCATGCAGCAGCAGATGCTGAGCAATGTATGCAACTACATGCATAAGCACCTCAAGAATTCCGTCGTGAGCAACTAATCTACCGGCGGCAGTGGTGGCTTCTCCGGAGAGCAAAACTGGAGTGCTGAAAGAAGCCTTTCTTTTGCGGCCAACATACAAAGCTCTAGTTGTGCTCAGCACAAATATCCATTTCGAGCCTTCAACTGTTTCCACTGGCTTTCAACGATTACTTCAAATGTTTCTCTCTCTTTCTGCGTTAATTAATAGATAGGAACAAAAATGAGTTAACACACCCGAAGAAAGAAAGAAGTGCAAAGCGAATTTATAACTTACTGGTCCAAGATACGTGATGCATTGACGTTGTAGAACAGTCGTAGAACATTTCTCCAGATTTACGTCTTTGCCATCTCCAACATCCAACCAGTAGAAGAAAGGTTAACTGCTCTCACTTTCAAACCAGACATCATAATATATGTGTAGATTGTGGCCATACCGGTGTCGTGGATCAATCTGGTCAACACACAAGAAAGAGAATGATGTAATTATTAGACCCCCCGGTGAAAGTCGCAAATCTGCTTCAGATAATTTTTAGACGAAAGAAAAGTCATAAACAAAATTTCACCGCTAGTAAGCATTGATCGTTGGAATGAGAAGCATTTTCGTTCTTACTGTGAAAAAAAAGGCATTATTATTATTTTATTTTTAAGAAACTGCTTCGAAGTATTTATGGGAACAGAAAGAGACTTACTAATTCAAGCCAATGTTCTAAGGCTAGCTTTTGAGCCTTGTCGTCCTTGGACAAACCCTTTCCCACCTTGGCCGCTCTTGTCCTGGCCCTTGCCCACCGTGGCACAGCAGTTTCTGGTCTCTCAATATTGAAGAATGACACCGAGCTCTGCTTGAGAGCTGCAAAATCTAACGCCTTCTACCTATACCAATTAACGAGGAAGAAACAATTAATTAATTGAAGCGAACTCAATACCAAAGGAGGAGATAATTAGATTTCTGATGAGACCAGAGCTCCTCAACGACGACTGTGCAAGGTTTCTTCGAGTTCGGTAACTCTTATAAACCTTCTGAAGCTTAATTGCAGCAGCATCAAGCTCACTCACAGGTCTTGGTGAAAACAAGATTGTTGGGTGAGGAAGAGACAGCGCAGGCATTGGCTTGTGGTCCAAAGAATTTAAACCTATGTGTTTTTCTTCAACTAGATTCTGGAATGACAAAGCCGTTTCAAGAACTACATTTTCGGGTTTGTAACTATTTAAACTTGCTGAGGTACGACTACTTTTAATATCACCAGGAGATTCAATTGGATAGATCATGGATTCTGAGTCTGCAGTTTCTTTGAAGCTATTTACCCTCACCGTTACCTCTCCATCTTTAGATTCGAGGCTGATGTTGTATGCCAAACTAAAGAACTCGCGCTTTAAAATTTCTTCGAAGGCTGTTAAGAGCAAGGAAAGCGATAAGCCCATGAATATTCAAGCACCAATCTACTTCTGTTTCTTAAGAGGAGTTGTACCTGCTCAATAAAAAATTATGTTAAATAACAAAGTGGTACGTAAATGGTGAACTAAAGAGAAAAAAGTAAAATTGGAATCATCCAAAGAAAAACTGATTGATGTCTCCTCGTTCATTAATTACCTGTAATGTGAGGAACCAGAGAAACATTTCAAATTTTCCTTGTTTTCTCTCTTTCTCGGACAAACAAGTTTTCTAACTGGAAAAACCAAACCCCTCAGCAAGTTACAAGATGAAATCGATGTTCGACTTATACGACAGATTTTCTTAATATTCAAAGACGTGCAAACCTACGAAAAGAAAGCTAAAGTAGTACTTTGAATTCCTGCGAGTTATCAAAGTGATCAGATAGTCTTGATTCTGAATGGAAACTGAATAAATTATTTAATTTTGATTGCTTGATTCACGTTGAAAATGCACAAGTTCTACCTGCTGGCAACAAACACTAATCACTTCTTTACTAGGAAAGTTTATCCGTCGCAGGCCATAAACTTAAAACTTCGAATCTCATGGTTCTAGTAATTGCCAATTAAGTCCCAAGATTCACCAAAACCATTCATATTTTTTAATAATAATATATTAAAGTCTGAGTCGTTTCACGAATTTTTTTAACCTTTAATTTTATCTTTTAGATTTTGAAATTATAAATTAAAGTAAAATAATTTTATAAATAAATAAATAAAAATAGAGTAACGGGAGGGGGAGGAATGACACGTCATTCACAACCCGTTCACGCCCCAAATTCAAAAAGGAAGACGGATGAGTCCTGTCCCCGGCCTGAACGGACCAAGCCCTCACGGGCCCATACTACCTATGTTTCGCCGGACAGCAACTTAAACTTACGGTGGGGCGTGGTTAGAGACACAGCGAAAAGGACGGATGAGAGTACAATAAAATCACGTCCGTATCTAAAAAAAATCCTTAAAATAATGGAACAAACAATCAAACAGTGTTGTCAACGCGTTAACGACAGCTCGTGACTGCAGAGAATTGAACAGTTCTGTTATATAATAAACCTTTTGGTGGGCCAAACGAGACCTACTCCACCTTGGCAGACACCAAACAAGCCAAAACAAAACCTTCTTTGGTTCGGTTGTTTCAATTGTTTTCTTTTTTTTAAATTTCTCTGCCGATTCTTACTGCGCTCGTATACTTCCAAAATCTCAACATCTTTCCCCGTCTCTCTTTCTCTGTTAATCTCTCTCTCCAGAAACATCAATGGCTGAAGAATCGAAACTAAACCCAACACAATTTTTGTCTGGTATATTTTCATCAACTTCTTATATCCTTTCGATTCCTTATTTGCAGATTAATTTATTTCAGTTCTTGAATTGATTATGCATTCTATCACATTTGCAAGCATTCATTTCACAGAATCAATCATTAAGATGCTTTCTGGAATTTCTTTCACCATAATAATGGATATATATCAGCGCCACCTTTTCGTATGCATATGTTTTCTTTTTCTTTTGTAGGTTAATTTAAACATTTGATACTTGGTGAATTTGAAAGCGGGATGCTTGGCTTGTGTAGGTGTATTGGTTTGTTATATTTCCAATTTCTTTTGTGCAGATACTGATACTGCGCCCATATATCTAGTGCGTTTCCCGCATATATAATCAGTTTTAAATTAATTACATCAACTCTATTTAGGACTAACACTGAGATGTCAAAATGTTGTTGAAATTATATCATCGCTTTGCTTATGCTAGTTCTGTCTTGTCAGTTTTGTTTGTAATAGTTTTATTCAGGCATAATTGAGCCAAAATGAGTATTAAATTGGAAATGCTACGCCAATCTGGCAGACAAATATGTGAAAGTAGCCGATGTGCTCGAGAGAGCGAAGGGAAAATTTGACTCTGCATCCAATGTACTTGAGAGAGCAAAGGGAAAGATTGAATCTGCATTACACAGTGATCACAATGACAAAGAAACCCATGGAAATAGAAACGGCATTGATGAAAACACCCCATTATGTGATGTTAAAGCGCCTAACTTGTTTGAAAGAGTGAAGGAAGAGATTGAGGCTCTTGTTGAAACTATCAATCACAAAACTAATGGAAAGCAGGGTGACATTGATGAAAACACTCCATTAAGTCATGTTAAAGTGCCCAACGTGATTGAAAGAGCGAGGGAGGAGATTGAAGCTCTTGTTGAAAATATCCATCACGAGATAGAGTCTCAAGCTAATGAAAAAAGGTGAAGTTTGGATACTCTAGTTGTGTCATTTTGAGTTAAAAATGAGAATTGAAACTAGATTTGCTTGGACTTTAATTTGCTTGTCACTTGACTGACATGTGATACTATTGCTGTACTCAGTGATGAATCCACCCAGGCAGAGTCAAAACCGGAAAAATCAGGTTCTTTATCAGATCTAATTTTTTATTCTTGTTTATTCAATCTTTGACAAAAAAATTTCTCTGCTCTTCTTTTATTGTCTGATTGTACTTTTCATAGAAAAGAATGCGCAATCTGACAGTTTCACTGATTTCTCTCATAGGATTCAGTTCAATTTGCATGCTTAGGCTATGTTTGGTACTGATGTCCTTCTATTTCAACTTTGAAAATACAAATTTAAAACGTGTGGTAAAGCTAAATTTTAGTGGAAACTACTGATTTTATACTTTAATTTAACATCTAGTTACTTCATCTCACAACAAATGCGGTTTAAAAGCCATAACATTCAATTCCAAACAAAGATTTAAAGGAGCTTTAGTTACAAGTCAATTTTGAGAGATAAGTTTCCTTTTTCTTTCTAATTGCAATTGGCATGCAAATGCATTAAGAATTGATTCCTCTTTTGATGTCTTTTTAGGTTTGGTTGTTACTTGCCCCCTTTATTTGTAAATCATTCTCCTTTTAACATTTAGTAGAAATTGTTCCCGATTCTTACTAAATGAATAAAGGAAAAAAAGAAGGACAGTTTCACAGGTTTGTGTTCTGTGGAGGACTTAGATAGTATGCAGCATTTTTCCAATGAATAATAGAAGTTGCAAAATCAACCATTATTTATCATAAATTTTGTGGAAGTCTTAATAATGTGATATGTTATTTAACAGAAAAAGAAGTGATGGTTGCCAATTTAGTTGAAAAAGCAAAGGAAAAGATTGAAATGATCATGCAACATCATCATAAAGAAACTCATGGAAGGAGAGATGATATTGATGAGACCACCCCTATTAATGAAGTCAAAGGACCAAATGTTTTTGAACGAGCAAAAGAAGAATTTGAGGCAGTTGTTGAAACAATCCATCCCAAGAAAGAAACGATCGAAAAGCCCGAGGAGGAAAAAGGATTCTGGTGCTTTATTGGAAAGTGGTTCGAAAAAGTATGCAACCCTGCTGGAAGTAAGAGTAAGGGAGATTGATACACAGAATAGAACAGTGGTATGATTGCTGGGTGTTGGTTTGTTTTGTTTTGGTAGAATATGATAGTTGTCTTTCATAATTGTGAGTTGTCGTGTGTCTGTATTTTGAAGAGTATGTTTGTAAACTGTGGGAGACTCTGGTTGTTCTTTGTGAATTGTTGACGGGTTAAAGACAAGATTATATCATTTTGTCCCGACCACTGCGACTGTTATCGAGTGCACGTTCTAAAGAGAGAGAAATTTACTAGTACTATTCAATTTCATTCATTCATCCATCCGTTTCTTAATTGGAAGTACTTCTTTTCTCCAACTACAAACTCGAGGAAAGGTTATGGCTTGCGGCAAATTAACATTACATTTGCTTTGACTCTTCAGTTCGAAACACATGTACGAAACCCTTCTCTTTTTTTCATCATCAAATTACATATGCTCTTTCAGTAGTTTTTGACTTCTATCCATGCTATGCATATGATCTATACACATTTTATCTATTATAATGCACTTCTTTCTCTTAAACTAATTATAATTGCATGCCCGAGAGAGCACATTACGCTCAGAGAGCAAGGAGTTAGTCATTTTACCATCTAATAATACTATCTCATAAATTGTAAACTGCTGCTGGTATCACTAATAATTTTTGGAACTAAATCATGCGTGTAGATTTAATTTACAATGGAATTGGGGATGAGTAACTAAATTGGACGTAGACGCCGTAGATGATACGTACTTTGAATGACACTAGTGGAAATTTTTATGCATGAATTAAGCAAGTGTCAGGGACTTTTGTCACTGGCGGTAACACCAGAAATTTCATAATAATAATTATGCACAAAGATGGTGACGAAATCCGAAAACGGCCGCAACCGAACTTCTGCTTCACGTACATTCAAAAGTCGAACGATTCTGTAAAGCAAGTTCTATCGTATTATCTTATGTCACAACTGCATCATCGTCTTTAACTAGTAAACGTCGTCATCAATCAAAAGTCGTACCCTTTTGGATAAAGATTCATCTTAGCCGCCTGATTCAATCACCGGTCACAAAAAGATAAAGTAAACAAGAGAAATGGTCAAAAAGCACACTCGTGTCTAAGTGAAGAGCGGAACAGCAATTGGAGTTTGGGACCCCCATGTACGGACGAAAATCCTGGAACTCATCGTGTAAGTACCTCGATTTTATTATGTTAATATTATTAATATAATAAAAATTATTTAATTAATGAATAAAATATATTAATTAATAATGAATAAAAAATTAAGAAAATATTATAATTTTTTTAATTAATAAATTATATTAATTAAATAATAAATTTTTTTGTTAATTTTTTTCATGGTTAATAAATACGTTTGCTCGCCGTCTCGTCACCACGTTGTCAATGCTGATCGCGATAGGAACATCTGGCTAAGACTCCCTCCAAGCTTTTTTACTAGCTTTGATGGCAATCTTTGTTTTCAATCTTCGTCACCCATGTTACTGCTATCTCTCTGACCTCTACCACTTTCTCCTTCTCTACTAATCCATGGCGGTTCCTCGCTCTCACTAGATCATCTTCATATATATATATATATATATATAAGTGCGTCTATTCAATTTGATCAAATTGTCTATGTTATCTTCAGTTTTCTTGTTATAGCCATTATTTACCCAATCTTGGATGGATAATAGAAATGGGCTCTTGGATTCAAACGAGATCAGCAACAGCAGCACCACATGCTGTATAGCGGCAGCCAACACTGTAACTCTTCCTTCATCTGAACCAGCCAACACTGTAATTCCAATATATGAGTTCTTCGTATTCTTTCCAAGAACCTTGAAACAATCTTTGAATCATCGGATTTCTACTTCTTTTTGATGCCAAGATCGTTCTGTCGACCAGTTGTGAAGTTACGGTGCACCGCTGCATTCTTTCGTGCAGATGTGCTTTTTTCAAGAATGCGTTTGGGGAGAGACAGGGAGAGAGAGAGAGAGGAGCCCAGGTTGAGGTCAAGGAGTTGGTGAAGGATTATGATATTGGGTTTGATTCACTTGTTGCCGTTTTGGCTTACTTGTATAGTGGGAAAGTGAAGGCTTTGCCTAAAGGTGTTCGTGTTTGTGTCGATAATGGCTGCTCGCATGTTGCTTGCAGGCCAGCTGTAGATTTTATGGTGGAGGCTATGTGTCATTTACTTTTCAGGTTCCTCAATTAGTGGCTCTTTATCAGGTAACAGTCAAAGACTTGTGTTGTTCGCTTGATTTGATTTTGTTTTAATTGTTATTTAACAGTGACATTTTGTTTGAACTTTATAGTTTGATTTGATTTTCTTAGCAATGGAAATTAGTGGTGCAAAGTTTCAATCCCTTCATTGATGATGGAAGAGTACTTGTATGCATGATAAGATGCAGAGCACTGATCCCTCTCATGCTCTTATTTATTGGGCAATTCCTTCTTTAATCCTTTATATTTCTTGCTAAATATCTATGATGAATATTTCCCAATCATGCTGCAACATATAATCTTCAACTGGGTAAGGAAACTAACAGTCCAACACTGACCATAATTTCTGTACGAACCGTTATTTACTGTGTTTAAGTATTCAAATTTGAAGGACAAGGATGTGTTATTTTTAATTGGGCAGTAGGTTATGGTCTCTGCTGTAAAAACTTACATTTTAAAACAAATTAAATTGACGGTTGATACTTTTGTGAGATAAGAAAAGATTCAGTTCTAGGAATATCTAGGGCCATCTTTATCTTTGTTCTGAGAAAACTGTTTCTTAGCTTCTATTAGGGCAATGAATGTCTCAGTATCCAGTAACACTTTTTGTGAAATACTTTATTGGCTGTTTTTTCGATTGCAGAGGCACCTACTAGCCATTCTTGACAAGGTTGAAGCAGTTGATGTCCTGGTGGTTTTATTTGTAGCAGATAAGTGTGGTAAAGCATGTGAGAAATTGTTAGAAAGACGTATAGAGATTACTGTCAAATCTGATGTTGACATTTTAACTCTTGATAAAGCCTTGCCCAAACACATTGTAAACAGATCATGGATTTACGTGGGGAACTCAGTTTAGACAGACCTGAACGCAGCAGTTTGCCTGATAAACATATAAAGAGAATACATAGGGCCCTAGATTCAGATAATGTTGAATTAGTCAAAATGCTACTGAAAGAGGCGCATACAAATCTAGATGATGCCCATGCACTCCACTATGGTGTGGCATATTGTGATACAAACACCACAATAGAACTTCTTGATCTTGGGCTTGCCGATGTAAATCATAGAAATTCAAGGGGCTACACTGTGCTGCATGTTGCTGCAACGAGGAAGGAGCCTAAGATTATGGTTGCTCTTTTGACAAAGGGAGCTCGACGATCGGATCTTACATTTGATGGTATAAGAGCACTTGAGATCTCAAAACGGCTCACCAAGGCTGCAGACTACCGTACACCTACCGAGGAAGGAAAATCTTCTCCATAAGATCGTTTGCGCATAGAGATATTGGAGCAAGCAGAAAGAAGGGATCCCTTGCTTGGAGAAGCTTCTCTTTCTCCTGCTAAGGCGAGTGATGATCTTCAGGATGAAACTGTTGTACCTTGAAAATAGAGGTGATTTTTGCTCAAGGTTGAGATCCCTTTTTCTATCACATCTAGCTGTACATAACCATTTCTAACTTTTAGGCTATAGCTTATGAATTGTTGTTTGGTGTTGCTTAAATTTCAATGACTTCTTCATATTTTCTTAACCTCTACAAGAACCCTCATGGTTTGACTTTCACTTGAATTTCTCATGACTTGCAATATTACTTATTTGTGATATAAATGACACCAATAAACTCTAATCAATGTACTTTACGTATTCAAGATATTATGTTATAAAAAATGTTATGGTGAATAGAGCCTCTATTTGGGTTATTGTAATAATGATGTTAGTCATTTGAATTTGATGTGTAATGCATGGGAAACACCTTTGAATCACTAGTTAACCAGAATCAAGTGGTCTTATGAGATGGATAGCATGTTCATATCTCACTGACCAACCTACTACTGGTAGGCAAAAATTATAATAATTTTACTCCAAACTTAGTGCAAAATAGTTGAACCTTTTTTTCCATCTTGATGAAACCTCCTCTTTCTCTTTCTATGTGGTGCTCTTTATATATTTTTCATATTGTTTTCATATTGTTTTCATATTGATATAGAAAAACAAACAGTAAGCCAAGATATAGCCTTTGTTTTCATATTGTTTCTACTGTTTGTTTTTTTATGTTTCTCCCTTCTTCCTTGATATAGAAAAACAAATAGAATTAGAAGGATGGAATTTTTTATTTATATGACAATCTCCCCCATTTCATTTTCCTTCTAATTTTTAGCTATTAACTATTACATGTTGCTTGGGGCATTAAGAATAGTAAACAATAAACCCATATTTGACTAACGCCTATCCGATATATGTGCTATTTTTGACTAGTCATATTCAGTTGGATTGGCTAAACTTCTATTTCCTATGGAAGCAAAAGTGGTAATGGATATTGCTCATGTCGATGGCACTTCTGAGTTTACATTACATGGTGGCATAAAAACAAAGAATATGCCTAGTGCCCGGAGGACAACTGTGGACTTGAATGAGGCACCCTTCAGAATTCAAGAGGAGCATCTACATAGGATGAAAGCACCCTCAAGAACCGGTAATCATGCTTTACATCCACATCTTCTTGTACAATAACATGTTTGTGCTGTTTTTTGTTTAGGCCTGATTGTCTTCCTTCATTTATCCGGGCAGTGGAGTTGGGAAAACGCATTTTTTCTCGCTTTTCAGAAGTACTCAATTCAGTAATGGATGCTGATGACTTAGCTCAGCTGGCATGCGTAGGGAATGATACCCCGGAGGAGCGACTCCTCAGGCGGAAAAGGTACATGAAAATTCAAGAAGTTTTAAGTTAGACGTTTAATGAGGATAAAGAAGAGTTTGATAGGTCTGCTGTATCATCTTCATTATCATCAAAACCAGTAAGGTTGGCGGGGCCTGCTGCTGGTAATAATACTCTCTGATTTGGATGGTTAGCTAAGCCAAATGCATTATTTTCTTTGTATCATAATTTTTTCACCGTTATGCTTCATGATTTTGTTGGCTAATTTTTTTGTGAAACAAAGTAACAAACCAATCATCTTATTTCACTCAACATAAATGGAAGTACACCGAAAATTCACAATCCATTACAGTGTTTACTCAATCGAACCGCACTCAGGAACAGGGAAGAAAAATGCCTCTACAAAAGACCACTTTATTCATAGTGCCCAAATTATGTTGGAGTTAAGAATGCTTGCTTAGCTCTGTGGAGTCATCCTCCGCCATTAGAGCTGAATCTTCTGGCAAAATTGATTTACTATAGATCTTGGTGCTGTGGGTTTCTGGTGATTGAAAGAGATGGTGATGAAATGAGAGAGAGGGAGAGAAAACACTTTTACAGTATCAAATGATAGAATGCAAAAATTTTGATGTCTGTAGTAATTAGAGGGCACAAACTTAATCACATTTAAAGATAAAAATATATAAATAAACATAAAATCAGCGAACTAATACAAGGGTTAGTATCAATAAGTAGTTTTACATAAAAGTGGTGAAGGGAGGGGCAATAAATCTAGATCAGTTGGAATAAGTAATTATTAAACGGTCCATTTCACGACAATTCTAGATGGTCAAATTTTTATAGTTTACTTTGCGGAATAGTAATTATTGAATCTGGATTTGGAAAATCGAACGTTGAAAGAGATTAAAATCCATACCCGTAATAGAATTTGCTTGTTTGGAAATCACATGACATGACATGAAAACCTTACCCAAAGCAGACCCACCATTGAGTATCGACAAGCAAACAGGCCACACATGGATGTGTCCAAACTCTACTTAAAAACTTTCTAGTGAAGTGAAGTGAACTGAACACATCATCTCAGTAAATTCTAACAGCAATGAACTTCGACTAACCATTGAATGAGGAGCGACAATACAATACATTATCCACTTTTTCGGATTTTTGGGAGCATATGCAATGAACTTACACGTACATTACCACTATTTTCAAGCAAAGCGGCTGGCATGAGGCAAGCTACATATAAAAACTCTGTCGTCTTCACATAGCCTGGCTCGCCTCATGATTATTAAAAACAGCTGAAACAATGACATTGATGAATCATACATTACTTGCACGCAAGGAAGATATTGCCATCGATCGGGATCAAACATTGCTAATTATCCCAAAAAGGCCGAGAGTAACATGCATTTGTGCTTATACAAAGAATGTAAGTAATGAGCTCTAAAACTATTGTCATTCGAATTGACCAGCTGCTCTATCTAATAGATCAGAAATTCAAATCAAAAAGTACTTTCATATGTAATTGCCATTCCAAGTATTCACTATTTCGGATTGAGGACATTGCAGCTACAACAGGAATTTTACACTAAGATAAGCTAGCAGGGAAAGGTTACAAAGACGAGAAAAAGAAGAATGTACGCCCAAAAAAATATAAAGATCAAGCCTGAAGAGGAAAGGAGGATATATTACACATTTTGTTTTGAAAGAAACTACATATAATAGCACTGATTTCTTCAAAATGGTTTATCCTATATGGCTCTTCCTCAACCCTGAAATTTCAGCTGGTCTGTGCCAGATTAAGAATGACTACATCTCTAGCACTTCAAACATTTTAGAAGCAATTATAGCATCATTGCCCACCCAAAACATTCCTGCACCAATATTATATGTATGCAATTTAAATCACACCATATCAAATCATGCAGATGGAGAAGAGCCAACATAAGAAGAGCAAATGAACATATATACCAACGACAATGAGGCTGAGGTATCAGAAGATAGACCCAACACAGCCAACCCAATTTCGTGGTTTTCCAATTAAATCCTCTAACTCATCAAAAATTTGAGTATCATTCACAGCCACTTCATCATCAGTCACATTCTCCATGATCAAATTATCCTCGAGTAGGTTTTCCACCATCTCAGGATAAGCAGAAGACGATTCTCGAGCACTTGTTCCAAACATCACATTTGCCTTAAGATCCCGAAGGGGAATGCACAAGTCATCATCCATGAGAGCTTGGAATGGCTCCTTCTCCATAGTGTTAGTAGTTGCACCGTCTGGCAACATGACAGTCAGCTCAGATTGCATAGATGTCAATTGTTCCTGAGCTTGGTTCCTACAATTGATGTTTCCGCTGCTCTCAACAGGCTCAGGCAAGCTTTGAGGGTCTTGGGTCGCAAGCATTCTTCGTCTCTTACCAAATTCACCCCCATCAAGCTCACTTTGTTGCTTTCTCTTCCGAATTAATTGTTGAACAAAGTTAGAGTATTTAGCTATTTTGGCAAAGAAATTTAACATCTGTTGTTGCTTACACTCTGCACATCGAATACGTTCTTCTACGGCACTCATCCGACCCTGAGAGTCATCTTGTTGCTGTCTAAGTTTCAAGATTTCCAATCTCAACGTGTTCTGATCATTCCTTAGTCTCTTAAGCTCGACCTCCACCCCAAATGTCGAATCAACACAAGTTACTACCCCATCGTGTGGCTTGTTCAATCTGCTTCTTCTCTTTATATGTTTAAGCAAATGCTTCTTTCCTCCCTGAAACTTCTCATTTGCAAATTCCCATCTATCTGAATGAATCTTCCTAAACCCCTAAAATTTCATACTTGCACCATTAGAAAGCATATTTACAAGACAAACAAAATTACAACTTATGTAAAATGAAATTGACAGTATACATAGAAAGAACAAAAGTAACAAACAGTTGGAGAGTGTCAGCAGTGAAAGTAAATACAAGTAATATAACCTCCAACAAACGGAACAAACCTCAATTTCACAATAAAGTGAACATTAAAAAATGTTTATACTGTATATTAACTTTCCCTCAAAGAGTGATAACAATACAAACACCTACATGAATGAAAACTACACAACTAAAATAAGAAGCCAGGATTCCTGCGACGCACATAAGCAAGGGCAGTCTAAAGTGTCGATGAAATTTTAAGATATTGAGCCAGTTATGCAAGGTTGACGAGAATTATCTCATCTTTATTAGGGGTCCATAAAAATATAGCATCAATCAAGACAAGACACAACCTTTGAGAAATAAAAAAGGGCCTTTTTTTGTTAATTTATTTACTTACAGAGAAACGGTGACTTACATAAGTGTTGAGCTGGCGAATGAAGCTGGAGAAGTTCTTGTGCTTGAAATACTTGGGAAGAAGATTTTCAGAGAAGTCGTGAGAGTCCCAAACAATAAAGCTACTGCAATTCACGCTCCACGAAACAACCGGGTCGGACGCCGGATCCTCCACCATCTCATATATCTTTCTTAAAAATGGCGGCGGACCCACCTCGTGTAAGCCTTCCATTGGCTTAGGCAAAGCCACCGATGACGATCCATTACTGTCAATACCTATATTTCCACCACCATCAACACCGTTGATTTCACCAACACAATCAAAAGGGTCTTCTTTTTCCTCTTCTTTGATCGTCACCAAAGTCGGTACTGATGAAAAGGATGGCCCACCGCTGCAACGATCGCTGTTGTTGGTAAGTGTCGATGTTTGCTCCTGTTTTTCCTTCAAAGGAACCCACGGAGATGTTTGTAAAGGCTTCTCCTTCTCTGTTTCCATTACGTCGCTGACGCCTTGACTGGGTTTGGCAAAAGGATTAGATGAAAATGTCACACCGCTGCAAGTGCCGATATCAGTGTGAGGCAGTACCATTTTTCAAGAAATGATGTCATTGAAGCTGGCCACGGTCCGATTACTGTATAGAGAGAGAGAGAGAGAGTGTTTGTGATATTGTCTTTTTTAATGCAAATATAGACGAGTGGACAGGTTCGTACACAATTGTCACTGTTACGTGGCTGTATTTTATGACCCCACATAAGTTTCTGAAATTCTATTTGGCCCATCAAGTTTGTTTGCTACTTCATTACTGGACGTTCGCAGTAGACCCACCACCCGCGTGTCTTCGTATCGCCTGGATTTGTCGCTGCTCTTAAGCGCATTTTGATTGTCCATTCCGATTATGAAACCAACACCTTGTCAAAAGACACAATTCACGTGCGCAGCACTCGCGGGCATATAATTGTCTAGCTTCGGACATTAAACTTCGATTTCGTAACACCACCGAGCAACGACCGTGTCAGTACGTTGTATCTGCTCGTGCGAACAATCTGGACGGTCTGGATTGAGCGGTTATGATCATATCATCCATGTCCTTCACCTTTTCGGCATGAATGCCACGTTGCCCGGCATATGAACGTCACGTGGAGCGTTATTAAAGATGCAAGCAAATAGTTTTCTCGTGCGCAGCCCTCGGGTTAGAGTAACTCAAGCGGGGGGTGACTAGATTTAAAGACTTAAAAACAGAGACTCGGGAAGAGGGAACAAAGACTTGCGTAATACGTTTCTAGAAGGTAATGCACCACTAATTTACTTACAAGTGGCAGTAATAATTGTTAATATGGGGCCCAGATAAAGACGTGGCCCAAACTCCTCCTTTGAAGTTTCTTCTACAATGATTGTAGAAATTTTAGCGTAGGTGTACCAAATTGAAAAGACATGCTGATTAGATTAGGATGTACAGTTAGGATACGGTTAAAACCCCGTTTATCCGTTTTTGGTAACGTGTTATTTGAAGTTTGCTACGAGACCTACCCATCCAGTTCATTTGGGTATTTCCGTTAGGGTGCAACTCCTCTTAATTGCATTTCTGTTTATTTTAGTTTCACTTTTACTATGAAATAATAAATAACAAATTTTGATAATTTAAAATTATGCAGTGGGCTTCAAAATCCTGTTTATTTATTTATTGGTCTTTCAATACTAATAAAAAATTAATCTTTTTTTATTTTTATTTTTTCTCGAAACTTAATGTTTGCGTTTTCGTATTTTCAAGTGAACAAGGGCAGGAGTTGCAATTGTGCTTAACAATAAGATTGGAAACCTTCTCTTGCTGACAGAATTTAGAGGACGAAAGCTCTAGCGATGGAGGCTGTTTGTGGGTTAGCCATAGAGGGTACTAGGATGGCCTCTAAATTGAAATAAAAGATCTACTAGGAATGTATACAATTTAAGATTCTTTTCTTTGTGCGCGTGTGTGTCGCGAAGCCGTAAATAAAGCAAGGTAACTAGAGAGACAATTAATGAATGCCCATAGTCGGATCACAAAACCAATCACAAAATTTTGCTACCCTTCAAACACAACACTACAAAGCAGAGTGATAAACCTAAATATAAGAAATTAGGAAGATAGCAAGCAGAGGGGAAATTTCACAACCAACTGGCTATACAACAAAAAACATGTGAAGCCGATGCTAGACAAATGTCACAAGTTAAAAACCTGACATACATTAAATGAGTGTCCAGATTGGGGGAAATTTATGGTTGAGGCATGTTATGTTCAAGCTAAAGTGGAAAATGAAATGGCTGAAAATGAAGAGCACGATTGAGAGGTTGATGATGATGATGAAAGAGAAGCAGTTGTAGTATTATGCAGAAGTTAATCTTCACACCTAACAAAGAAGAAAAATTGTGGCCAAAGAAGATTTTTTGAACGTCGGAAAATTAAAAATAAGGTTTGCAAGATGATAATTAATAGCGGCAACAGTGAGAGCGTAATGGCTAAGACGTTGGTTAATGCCTTGATGTTAGCAATGAAAAATCACCCATCACCTATTACGCCAGCTACGGCAAATTGTTGTGTGTGCTGAGCCAAATCAAGCAAAGCAGGAAATACTGCAAGTTGTAATGCAGCTCTGAAAAGCTAAGAAAGTTCTTATGTCGACTTAACAGGTGCATACTCACAGTTGTATTTTCCTTGTTTTGTAAAAGTTCATTCATCTTTTATTGCTTTCGGATGGTTAACCCTTTACATTGGCTGTATATATAGAATAGTATGTCTTGTAAATTCATTGATTCAAAATACATACAAGTTACACATTCTCTCAGTCAACTACCAATATAATTCTATCTGGGTATTAAAGCAGGCAATAATGGCTGCACCTCTAATTTCAGCTACCATCACTGAAAACACCAATGTACCAACTCCTCATCATCAACTAAGCAACTTGACTTTTTCAATGCCAGTTAAGCTACATAGATATAACTACCTCGTCTGGAAATTATCTGGGTGTTATATTGATGGCACCATGAAGACACCAGAGTAATTCAACACATAAGTTAACAAAGAAACTCAAGTGGTTAGCACAACTGAAAACCAAGCATATCTCCACTAGAGAAACAAGATCAGTTCTTCTGAGTTGGCTATTGTCAAACATGACAATAATCATGCTAGCCATTCAAACAAGCTACATAACTTTAAAGGAACTCTAGGAATCTGTAACAAGAATGTTTTCATCTCATTTATATGCAAGGATTCTTCAGCTTAAAAGTTAACTTCAAACAGAAAAGAAAGGTGTCAACTCAATGAATGAATACTATCGCAAAATGAAGAAAATAGCTGATGCAATAACCATTGCTTGGAAAACTAGTTAGTGATGAAGAACTCATTGAGTACATTCTTGGAGGTCTAGGGCAAGAATATAACCCTGTAGTTGTTAATATCGCCTCTAAAATGGACACTCTTACCTTGGAAGATGCATATGCCTAACTTCTTGTGTTTGAAAGTAGACTTGAGAATCACAATACCATGGGAAATTAAGGGATAAAGGCAAACTAGCTTCACACAAGACTTCAGGTTCTTGGAAATAGACATAAGAGGAAGAAGTCTGACTGAAGTAGGAAGTAAAGTCAACTTCAGGGGATGAAGAAGAGACAGAAACACCTTAGGGAGAACTCAAGCAAAACTGACCTGCCATATTTGTAAGAAGAGAGGCCATATAGCAATGAACATTTGGCGCAGATTTGAGGAAGACTTTGAACCCAAAAATGCAAACAGTACAGGCCAAACTTCTACATTTGTCACATCACAAGAGTCTATAAGCGAAGGTGGTTAGTATTTAGATAGTGGAGCAACAAATCATATCACTCATGAGTTAAGCAACCTCTCCACAATTTTTGAGTGCTAAGGCAAGCAAATGCTAACTGTTGACAATGACACATGTTAGGTGATGTTGTATGCTTATTATTGAAACCAAACAACTATTCAAACTCTTAAAAGCATTGTTTGTCCCAAAAATAACAAAAAAAACTTTACAGGTGTCCGTAATTTACTTTTAGATAACGACATAATAATATATTTTTGTAAAATTCATGCTTTGTGAAGGACAAGAACTTAAAAGTATCGTTATGAGTACCTACATGAGGTTCGTATCTACTTAAGAGTCAAAACAAGATTGAAATGTCTTTTGAAGGTCAAACAAAATCTGAGTTTTAGTCACTAGTGTCTTTGTCAGCATGCTAGAATAATATACCTAATGTTAGGTCTAGTCTTGAGTCTAATGAAGAAAGAAAAGGTTAAGTGTCGTAAACATCTTGCATAGGGAGGTTAGAACACCCTAATGGTCAAATTGTAAGACAAATTATGTCCTTTTGTACAAGTCGTTCCAATATCAATAAAACTCAATCTTCCACGTTCTACTATGCATGTTAGTTGAGTAAATCTCATAAACTAAGCACAAAAAGTGGTGAAAATAGAACCAAAACACCACTTAAGCTTTTATATGTTGATCTCTAGGGTTTAACACTCATGAAGTCAGTAAATGACTATAAGTATTACCTTTTTATAGTTGACGATTACTTGAGATATACCTAAACATTCCCACTGAAACAGGAAGCAGAAACAACAACATTTTACATTTAATTAATTAGTAACATTGAGAGATATCTAAATACAAGTGTAAGGATAGTATAAACAGACTAGGGAAGGGGGAAGGGGGAAAACTCATACCCTTACACACATTTCTAAAAGAAAAATAAATCACATTCAGACATTCTTGTCCTCATATCTCTCATTAAAATGGCAAGAGTAGAGAAAGAATATAAACACCTAGTTGAGACAGATAGCTCAAGATGAATTACCCTCCAATCAATAACGGTATGCCTTTCAAACAATAAAATACCTTCTCAATAGATTGCCTTTCTTAACCACCAACTCATTTTCTCCTTGCCAAAAACACCTTGGATGAACAGCTAATTATACATTTCGTTATTAATTAATAGATTCATTTTTTATGGTATACATGTGAAATTTGTTTATCTTTTAAATAAAAATATCTTAAGACAATGTTAAATAAAAATAATCTTCTAATAAAGTAAATTATAAAACTAGTTTATTATGTTAATAAATATTTGTATCCATTTAGAGTTCTTTTATACTCAAATATTAAAAAAATACTTAATTTATTCAGATAATAATAGAGATGATAATTTTTGACACAATCTACCTAATCGACGCAAACTTAATACGAATTTAATACGAATTTATAAATTTAAATTAATATAAAATAACAGAATTATTAAATAAATAAACACAATACAATACTATTAATAATCGTGTTATACTTAAATTTAAAATTTCTTAAACGTGAATTTGTTTATGACACGATTAATTATTTAATTAATTATAATATATTTATAATTTAATAATTTTATTTTATATATTTTAAAATAATTTAATTATATTTATTATATTTTAAAAAATATTTAATTATATTTAAAATAAATTAATTAATATTTATGTATATTAAATGATAAATATTATAATATATAAAAATATATATATTAAACAAATGACACAATTATAACTCATTTAATTATTTAAAAATTATATTGTATTAAAAATTTTTAATTTTTAATACCATTATTAAATAAATCAAATTCAAATTAATCTTTATTTAACATAATATGATTACAACCTGACATAAATATAATTCAATAATCAAACTAATGCTTAGATAATGGCACTTAACTCAAGAAAAGAAGCGTTTTTCTTGGTTTAGGAGAACACACAGAGTAATAGCGAACTGTTAGAAGATCACGTCTCATTCTACAGATAAAAAATGAGCAAACAGATGCTAGATCCTCTCAGAGAAAATTTCTTAAATGAAATTGAAAATAAATTAATACAAAATTATAAAAAATTTGATATAAATTTCATTTAAATAATTTGAATTAAAAAATTAAATAATTTAATTTATTTTAATTTTTAAAAAATTTTCACCTATTAATGGTTTTTTTTTCCGTTGATTGAGCAAGACTTTCTGTAACACATGCTCTCAAAAATACAATTTTTAAACAAGTAAATAAACAAATACAACGAATGTTATAATTGCAGAATAGACTCTACAAGGTCATAGAGTGGTGCAAGCTCGGCTTTATCAATCAATCGGAATTCCTGCATCGCATCGCATAACAGGTAAATAGACAATTACTGATTCGTTTTAAAGACAGATTTGTTTAGTTATAAAACAGAGGGGAAGAAAAAAGAAAGGGGCCAAACTTACCCAAGTAAAGAGAACAAAATGTTTAAAGCAAGTGTTTAGATGAGCTTCCTCCTTCAAACTAACAATCTTCTGAAAATGTGAGTGATAGATGTGGGCATATACGCGGAACAATCTCTTAAATATTGTCTTAACAACTTCTCGAAAATTAGAAGGAAAGGGTGATCCTGTAGCCAGCACACAACAATTACATTTAAGCAACAAATGCTTCAATCAACATGCATGTTTTGCAACCCTAAGAGGAGAGCTTTTACTTACCCAACTTTTGAGGGAAAAGTGATTCATCATCTAGCTGACCTTCAATCCAGTCCATCAGATACTCCACGTATTTTGGGGCAGATACCTCTATTGGTTTCTTTATTGTTACTCCATCAGCCCATCTATACTCGTATCTGTAAAAAGTTAACAAGAATTCAGCACTGGCAGCGTAAATATAAAATAATGAATTTTGTTGCTGTTAAGAATTGCTATGACATCATTTCCAAATTCCAGGTGTAGACCAAAAACACCAACATGAATGTTTAGAAAATGGGTCACCACCACATTAGAAGGTAAACAGTGAGGGGAAAAGAAAAAGAGCGGAATTGCAGGAATATTAGAATTCATTTCTAAAATTTGCTGCAAACAAATAGTATGCAACAACATGCGCTTGGCATAATTAGAAAAATAGCACTTCCCAGTCCAGATTACCTGCAAATACCTTGCGCAGACCCTTTATTATTCCTTGGAGGTGACCAAAGCACAAGTAACATTTGATGCGGTGGTTGTAACATGTATTTAACACACACAGCATAATGCATTGCAATTATGCAGGTTATGTTGAAAATAGATGATTGTGAATGAAAAAAATTAGCAATCTCAAAAGTTATAGCATGACATCATATTTGTCTGGGCTAGTTCACACATCCAGCGAGTTCAGTAACGTTTTAAAAACAAGAGATTTGACATTCCACATAGATAAATTAGAAGGAAAATTGGTTAAGGTGCCGAGAGTGATACTTTGGTCCTGCGGTCATCATTGGACAGTTGGATGGTGTGCAGAATTCTGTCAAAGTGCCAAACAGGATGTTCACTTGGTTGAAGAAGTCCACCGCTGTGCAAAGGAACAAAAACAAGTAAATCAAATTGAAGTAGCACAAATCATCAATTTTAAAGTTTAACTGGAGAAGTAAAAGTAACTGATCTTAGTTAGGCCCTCTGTGTTTTCATTGTTTCTAACTTATATTAGACGGAGTAGATTACAAAAGCACATAAATAAAAGCAAACTAAATCAGTAAATTGCGACATTTACTACAATAAGTTGCAGTTAAGAAAGCCAAATGTTGACATTCTTACTGTTGACAGCGAGCCATTCATTAATATCTTCTCCAGGAGGCAGTCGTACAGCTTCTCTCAAGTTCCCACTGCCCAGTGTGGCATCGATATGTCTTTGAAGTTGAGCACCCTGAATTTACATAAAAGATGCATTAGTTAAACTGAATACTAGCCATGCTACAAATTTTTTTGTTAGAAATAAATGGCCTCGTACAGCCGGCAGAACAACACCGACCTTACTTCCTGACGGAGCATTCTTTTTGGGACGAAATGTCTTCTGGTTTCTACATAGCACAAAAGCAATAACAATGACAACATCATTTAGGGAAGCTAGTTGTTAATTTCTAGCCATCTCATCAACCGCACACAAATTAAATGAACGAAAAAACAGTAATGCCTCCTCATCATAGCCAATAACAACACAACCTTATGCATATGAACGGCATGAAAATAATTTTGCCTCACAAACGCCAATAGCTTACCAAAAGTTAGGACCTAGAAACCATAAATCTCTTCAACATAAAAATATCGCATTTGAAATTACTTGAATTGCAAATTAAAATGATTTTCTGAGTCTAAAATTCAAGAAAGCAGAATAGGTGGAGCAAAAACTTCATCTTCGGGGCACAAATTTAAGAGTACGAATATTCAATAAAAACACAATTAAGCCGGTATAATTGAATTGATCATCTCGAATGCTGCGATTGTTATCCTTTTCAGAGTTCACTAGAGATCTCGTCGCTAAAACCACAAATGCAATCAAAACACAATGTTTCAGAGAAATGACACGAAATATTTAAGACCATTCATCGTCGTCGTCGTCTCAATTAAAACCAGAACCAATTCAATCAATAACTGTGAAATTGGAACACGTAAAACGGACAAAGAAATTCAAAATAACCTGCTTCCGAGGCCGAAGAGGCTCATTTTGTAGCCACCTGAAGAATCCAACGCCAGAAAGCAAAGCCAAACGTTAAAGAAACAATTAGTAGTGATTGTAATTTTATTTATTTATACGGAGAGAGAGAGCCGAGGGAGGAGAGAGAAGCCTACATAAATTTATATTTAGAAATTCAATATATATAAAGAGTTTAATAGAAATGACAGACTGGCGTGGCAACAAGCGTATGAAGATAGAGAGCAATTGACAGAGAAGAGCAAAGCAAAGCAAAACAAGGTCCATTTCCCATCTTTGCATACCTGGCTGATTCTGTTTTGACCTCTTTTTTTCTGTTTTCTCGTATTTAAACCACGTGGCACGTCGTGAATGGATGAAGACTGTGCACAATGTTTAGGCTTTAATGATTGGAATAAAAAAGCCGGAGTATAAAATAAAATTATATAAAATAGAAAACCTTTTTGATAATGACAATATAATTGAGCTGCGGAAACTTAGGTGGTGGGTCCCGCAAGTGACGTGGATCTAGCTGTATACATTTGGTGGGTTGTTGTGCTTAGCTGTTGCCTAGCTGTTTCTGGATTTGGGACTTGCCAAATATGTGATGTAACGTTGGTTGGAATGCCCATATTACCCTTGTATCCGTTTCCAGCCGATGTTAAAAGAAACGCATGTATAATTTTATTATATTAACGAACATGAACATAAATACCGTTTAACTAACTAGCACAATATGGATGAAAAGTTATTGTCTATTTACTTCTCATGCCTATCCATTTATATTTATGTTATATTTAAATAAATTTTTTGAACTTATTGAATCATTTAAATTTACATAATATATTATTTTGCAAAAATTAAAAATAAAAATTACATAATTTACTAAAATATTTCCATGTTAATGCTCATACAGAATTGTGTAATATATATGTGTGTGTATGCGTACGCGTGTTCTTCATTTTAATTAACGTTTTAAAGTAGTTCCGGAGTTTTTTGAACGCAAACAAAAAAGGTACTTCTTTTTTTATTTTCTTTATTCAAAAAACTAATTTTATTTTAAGTAAGTGAAATTTATTTAATTATTTTTCTTAAGATTTTAATATATCACATTTTTTTGAAACTAAATTTTATGTATATGTTCTAAATTTAATAATAATTTTAAATATTTAATATATTTGTATCATAATATTTTTTATTTATATATATTATTTTATGATATATAATTGCGTGTTTATAAATATAATAATGCTCTTAAAATAATAAATTTAATTAATTGAATATTATTTTTAAATCTTGTCTTGATCATCATTCATTTTTATACGCAAATAAAACACGACCAAATTGGATTTAACATACAAGATATAATTAATTTCATACTTATACACCATAAAAATCAAATGCATCTACATTAGATTCGACTATGATGTCTCAAGTCAAAGGATTACATTGTATACTAGTACAATCATACAATAAATTATTGACTACATACATTATCATGTAATTTATTATTGTATGATCATATTTAAAAAAATAAATTTTTTCAACTATTTATTATATACTAATGTTCTAATAATGTAACTTTTATGTTATCCCGTACTAATATTATTTTATAATATTTATCAAAGACATTTAGTATGCCTACTATACGATATTTTTATCCATTCAATATCACTTATGTAGGGAATATCTATAATAATATCATTTAATAATAAATAAATTATTTAAACCATTCATAAATATACTTTATTTGTATACATAACTTAATAAATGAAACAATTTATATTTGTGAAAAAAAAACTATTCTTTTTATTAATAAATGTTATATATATATAACAAAATATTCATAAAATCGATAACGCGAATGACTTTTAAGACATACCTTAACAAATTTTTAAAGTTTTAATAGTTATTGAAATGCAAGTTGTCTTCCTTGTACTAGTAATAGTATGGATTAGCATACAACAATTTGCACCTTATGCTTGATTTGCATAAGTTTTATCATTTTTGTATTTTAGGTCTATTAGGGAGCTTGATTTGCATGAAAATGAAGTAGAGGATTATAGAGGGCAATGGATTAACTGCATTCCTAACAGCTACAAGTGTTTTATCCCCTTAAATTTTTCATACCTCAACGATGAATTGTCTCAAAATCTAAACAATTTCAAATTAAATCGGTTGGTACCTCTTGATTACATTTTTCATAAGATATACTTAGATTAAATCAAATCTCAATCAGAAAAGTTCAAGAAATCATTACAATTCGTTACTCCTTTGTTTTGGGAAGAGTGACTCAATTGATATGGAGGAGATTGAAAGGTTTGCCACCAACAAGGAAGGAATTAGATAAATGGTCTTAGAAGGACATTTATTACATGGATGAAACTAACTTATTTAAATTTCTTTGTAACAGTAGACAAATCTAAAAATCTTATTACTAGAGGCAATTAATTTCTTAAACGACATTTTTTATTACTACATAAAGGTTATTTTATGTAAAGTATTATCATAGACATGTTTTATTATATATATTGTGTGAGATTTATTTATAAAGTACTATAATTTTTAAAAATTTAACAGGAGTGTGTTACAAAGAGGAAAGGGTGAGACAATATTACCACCCTAAAGCAAAGCATAAATAAATTGGGCCCAAAAAGGAGACATTGAGCCCAGAATAAAAATACATGGAATGGGCAAGGCCATGGTTTTTAATTTTAAAGCAACGATTGTGAGAGTGAGGAAGATTAATCAAAATGCATTATGTTTGCAATTCGGGTGGGTGCTTCTGAACTGACTAAATAGAACTAATAATTTGAAATTATTAGTTTGGGTTTTGATTTGTAAAAATATATATTATATATATATATATATAATAAATAGAAAAATTTTAGTTCGGCTTTTTGTTTGAACATAATCCCAATTAATAAAATATAGACCATGTTTTAGTAAAGTTCACCTTTTTCATTTTTATTAAAATTTCACATTTAACACTTCTATCTCCCCTAGTCATAGCTTAAAAGTCATTACATCTCAATATTGCAATTTCACATTCTAATGTTTGAGCATATAATTGGATTCAAAATTGAGCCCTATTTAGGGTTTGATTTTTTTTTAATTTTTTGGTTTGGGAGGCAATCAATTTAGAGGTGTTCAATATTATTCTCTCCCTAAGAGCAACCGTCCACATTCACAGCCTTGATTTTGGTCGAAGTCAAATCGACCTCGAGGCGTCTGCCGTGGGACTATGTCGCCTGTATCGCGATGGATCTGTCTTGATTTTGGTCCGAGTCATATTCTTGAACTTCCAAGCCTTGGGACGACATTGAACATCAATGATTAACATAAGATTTATTCGTAAAATTATGAATGTTTGTGTTGATGCATCGAATGGTACGACGCTGGGGAGTTGTTAGAGGTTGGAAAATTGGTTTGAAGTCCGTGCATTGTAGTATTGAATGTTAATAATGAGAAAGATACATAAATAATTGTCTTTTCTGAGCATCACATCACGTACCGTCATAAATAATTGACCGGAAACTGATCAGTCGTTATCTTTTGATCTAATTGCTTATTTTCATTAATATTTTTCCAGTTTGGTGTCCGGTTTGACTGATGAGAAAGAAAATCGACCCTGAACTCTAGAAGCCAAGCCCCAACGCCAGTGTTGTATTGAAATGTTTGGAGAGAAATATTCTGAGATTTGTATGGGTGGGAAATATGGAGTTGGGCTTACCAATTTTGACTTGCCGCCCGTTTATTATGCTTATTGTATTGCTTTGTATTTGGTCCAATCTACCATTGTTTTAATTTTAACAAGTCCTTTATTAAATTATTGCTATTGATAAATGTCACTCTCTAATCTCCCATAATATTAATTAAAGTTTAATATACAATAATTTAAAAACACACACACACACACCAAAATTGACTACTACTACTACTACTACTGTTGTTGTATTATTATTATTTTATTTCAAACTCTTTCTTAAAATAAAATAACACCCATCAAAATTAGATTTTTATTAATTTTATTATTATTATTATTATTATTTCAGTTGTTTTTGTTCTTCCTGTTGTTAGTTCATTTCAATCGTGTTCCTATATAGCTAGTTTCTTAGTTGATTGAAAGCTTTATAACAATTTTTGAAAAAAAAATTAAGTAAAAATTTTTATAAAAATGTATCAAAAATCTTAAATAATTTATTTATAATTTTTTTAGAAAAATTATAAATATCGTTGACCATTTACACAAAATGATTGGGACGATAATCTTCCGTAGAACAAGTTAGAATGATACGAATTTGTGAATATGAATTAATAATAAATAAATAAAATTATTAAATAGATAGTATAATATAACACAGCTAACACTTTAACATATTATTTATTTATAACATAATTAATAATTTGAATACTTAAAATATATTGGCTCACTTATAATTTAATAATTTTATTGTGTATTTTTATATTTAATAAAATATTTATATTTATCATTTTTTATAAATCGTTTGATTATATTTACAATAAAAATGATTAATATTTAAATATATATTATCATAATTATTATAAAATATGTTATAATATTAAAAAATATATTTGTCAAATAGATGACACAATTACATCCGCTTAATCGCATAACAATTATATAAAATTAAAATTTTTAATTTTTATATAATTATTAAATAATTTAAATTTAAATTGATCTCTATTTAACATAAATACAACTGTCAAAATTGATTATAAAATTAAAAGTTATGCAATTATTCTACTAGTCAATCATGTGAATGTATAATATACAATTCCTTTTTAAAAAAATAATAATAATAATAACAATGAAAAAAAAACAAAATGTTCTCCAAAAACAAATCAAATCGCCCAAAATATAATAAATAAAAACATGTGATGATGTTGGTGTCAATGTGGTTGGCCAACTTAATGTACTGCTTAGAGCTTTGCGAAAATTAGGCACACAGCTATTGGTCAAAGTCCAATAATCCATGAAACTCTTCCATTCCAACCACCATTGATTTCAACAAATCTCGTGCTTTGCATATATATATATATATATATGTTATACTCTTATTTTTGATAGGGATTCTGACTTTTTTTTAAAAAAAAATTAATTTTGTTGTGCAATTAAAATTAGATGTAGTAGATGAACTTCCTTTTGGTTGATTGATGGTACAATTAGATGGACTAAGTTAATTATTTTCTGATAGAAGAGATAAGAAATGATTTGTAAGTTGCCCAATCTCCTTGTTAATGGATTCTACTCGAGGTTCCATACCATTACAATGAATCGATTTTAGAGAAATAGAATGTATTTAGAATTATTTTTGAAATTATTATTATTATTAGAAGCAATCCAATTATTAGTAATAAACCAAATATTTTGATTATTAATTTGCTGAATTAGAATAAATGATGGAAAGTTTATCACATCCAAGCCACCTCTCCACTCATCTCACCCGTCTCCTTTTATCTCTCAAAGCTTACCATTCATCCTATTTGTAATTAAAATAATACCACTCATTCGGGATATTTTTTCCACGGAAAAGGATATAAAATTAAATAAAATAATTAAATGGTATTCTATTGTATTATGTTTGTGAAATTCTCAAATGATTAATTGATTTGATTAGAATTCTTGATCAACAATTAAATACACAGCACATTACGGCCGCCGTACACGGAACAAAGACCAAGTTCTACGAAAGTCACGTGTTAGGCGAATAGTGGTGGCTGTGGCGCTGTTATTTTATTTTTATTTATTTTAGGTTATTTGAAATGCTGACACGAGACTTCGCTTCTTTATTATTATTAAATATAATGTATTCAATTCTGGCGTCTGCTGCTGTTACAGTGGCGGATGCTGTTACTCTTTTGTTCTCAGAATCAATTAAATTCGAAACGATAAATACGAAATTTATTCAGGCACCCACTTTCTTCATCCAAACGGAGTGAGTAAAATAAAATCGAATTTTATCTCTTAGCTCCATAAATTTCATATATTCTTAAGCACTCCTTAGTTTTGAGAGGGTGTAGTTAAAGAATGTAGAATCCCTAAAACCAACAATTTTGGAGGAGGAAGTTCCCCTCCCACCAATTTTGAACTTAGATTAACTTAATTTATGTGTATATGTATATATAAAAGAATGGGTTCGAGTGAATAATAAGCTTAAAGAATAAAAAAAATATATAAAAACTTAAGATCATAGACGATGAAATTTTAATATGGACCGGTTAATAATTATAATAATAATAATAATAGTGGTAAAACAAAACAATAGAATAGACTATTATAAATTTAATATGCATAATTAGGACAAAAATAATCCCAAAGTCAAAGACATAACCAAACTCCTCTTTCTCTCTCGTTTATTTTCTCACTTTTTACTTATTTTCCAACACTGTGGGGGGGGAGCTTGAAAGGGGTGGAAAACTTGAATGGCCGAAAACATTGGAGAAAATTTGACCAAGAGTGGAGGAGTGGTTGGTGACCGAAAAGTTGTCATATTATGAAAAACTTTTAAAAATATTTGTAGTTTACAAAACAAAAAGACAGGGGTTCGTTTGAAAATTATGTACAGCCATATTGTCAAATTTTAATAGGGATTTATAATTTTTTACCTTAAGGAAAAGTAGCCAAATAATTTAAAATTGTACATATCAGTCCCAATCAATGGCGATTTTCTGTTGTACGGATATATAATATTTCAAAATAATTTATTATTATTAACTAATTTCATAAGTATGAGGATCTATTCGAAAATTTTCATACCAGTTACGCTTGTGACCGAAACTCGCCACAAACCAGTTTTTGGGTCACAAGATTTTATGACCGAAACTCCACTTTTTGGTTGTCCTTGCATGACCGAAAGTGGGATCAAAACGTAAATTGAGCACTTAAATTGGGTGATCATAATCTAATCAGAGTTGCATGTATTCAGGTTCCAGCAATAATCTCCCCAAACACCAACAATACTAACTCACAACTAAACAAAATGCAAATAACAACATCAAACTATAATTCTACAATGGCTTTTTCATCAATGTCATAATTTCTTTTTTTAAAAAATCAATTTTTATGGCCAATAAATATCATTTTTTTTGGCAACAATACATTATTAAGTTATGTATTTTCAATCTATAACTTTATCTGGTCGCTGAAAAATGCTCCAATGGGAGAGAAAAGAAATAATATAGAAGTTATGAAAATGGCTAATTTAATAAATGATTTAGTAAAAGTGATTATTTTGATTAATTTTCCAAGCAACAATTAGTAGAAAAACTTAATATAGAAGTTGAAAGAATTATACAAAAACAAAATAGCCTCAAACAATAGTTAAATACAATAAAACTAATAGTTAGTGAATAAATAACAAATTTGAAAAGAAAATATATCATAACTAAAACAAGAAATATCAAATATTATTCCTTTTGGAGTAACGTACGAAAGGTGATTCTATAAATTTAAGCACGTTTTTATTAAAATGTAAGAAAATTATAAAATATAGAATCTAAAATAGATAAAATAGAGTCAAATTTATTATTTATTAATATATCAAAAGATAAAGTAGAAATTCACAACTGAACAATTCATTGGACAAAATTGATAAAGAATTGGATAAATAATATTAATTATAGAAAAATTTTAAAATAAATAAGTAAAATTTCAAGCGCAAAAACAAACTTAGCACCAAATTAATTTTAAAAATATAATCGACCTAGCATGAAGATCCAATATAGACACTACAATAGCTGAGAAAAAAAATTAAAAACATCATTATTGTTTTCTAACAAAGAAAAAATTTATAGAAAGAATACAGATATAATAGATGAATAAGATGCAAATATTTTTACTAAAAAAGATTTCGATAAAACTAGAAAGAAAAATTTAAACAAAGAAGGAATTTGTTTTTAAAAATAAATAGTAGCTTAAAAGTCAATATGTAGATACGATAACTCATTAAAAATTACAAGCTAGTGAAATAAATGGATTATAATGCACCTTACAGATTTAAATGATAATAAAATGTTAAAAAATTTATAAATAACTTATATAAATGTTAATATAAATAATAAGACTTTACAAAAATTTTGCAATTATAAAAAAGTAACCTATAAATAGAAGAAAACGAAGGCACGGAAATTTAACATGGTTTATGTAAGTACAAACATCGACAAACAAAAAATATTTAAATAAATAGAATCAAATATAAATTAATATTTCATAATCCTAACAATTACTTAGACAACGAAATTTTTGAAGATCTTTGTAATAATGTAGAATATACAGATAATGTTTATAGACAATATATTAATTAATAATTAGATTTTTCAAGACCAACAATTAGAAGAAATATATAATATGGAAAATGAAATTTGTAGAAAGGAAAAAGAAGAAAATAGATAAAAAAAAATCTAAATAGGAGAAAGCAGTAATAACCCTAATATACTTGAAACAATACTAGAACCATTGAATAGTAGAAAAATATTTTTTTTTAAAAAAAAGAGGAATTCTAGATAGCAAAGAAAAATATACAAGAGTGAAGAGAGTATTTAAAAGCAAAAACTAAATTCAAAAGTTGAAAAAATAATGCCAAAAAGCTAAAGATATATTAGTATTAGATTCACAAGGACATAACCAAGAGATTGAAAAACATGATTTCATAAAAGGGAAGAAAGTTCACTTAAGACATTCTATGGAAGCATTAATAGTAATAGTAGATCCAATATTTAAAAAGTATGTTAGGTTTAAATGAAAAAACATATTTACTTAGGATGGCGTGATTGGATAAAAGTTAATAATAAAAAAGAATTTTGATACAAATATTATAGTAATAAGTTTTGTATAATCAATAAGCAAATTAAATTTAGGAGTAGGAATATAAAAGAAATACGATATGTATAAAACAAATAAAAGCTATAAAAAATTTAGAACAATTAGAAATTATGATTTACAATATTTTGATCATTATGCAAACTTACTTTACAAATATTGGAGCAAAAAAGGATCGATCAAGAATTATTAATAAAATTATAAATAAATGACTATGAAAAAATAGGAAAAAAATTACAAAAAAAATTAATAATGGTTTCAAATGAAAACGACAAGGGATTTAATTACCATACAACTTTCCTTCTAGTCATAGAACATGTTGTGAAGAAGAAAAACAAAGACAATAAAATAAGCAATAATTTAGAAAAAATGTGTGTAGGCATGTATGAAGTTCCAAGGATGTAGCACAAGTAACAAAAAAATAAGAAATATAAGAATCAAAAAAATCTGATAAAAGTATAATAAAAATATTTCAAAAGAAAATCCCAGAGATTTTTAGGCAATAAACGAAAATTAGGAAAGCTTTTAATAAATGAAAGAAAATATCTAGAAGCAAAAAAATCATAAACGTTACTTATGCAAAAAAATAGGACATATTAGACTAAAATTGCACTTAAATTAAAAATAAAATTAAGCAATTAGTTATATTAGACATTGAAGATCATACAGATGAGCTAGAAGAAATATTTCAAGTGTTATCTCCACTAAAAGGAAAAAACAATCGATTAGTTAATGTTTGGCGAACGAAAATTCTTAAGCAAGAGGTGATTAGGGTTTAAAGGAGTGCCCTCATGCATAAATGGGTAGTTATTTACATACTTTGATCTTAAGTTAATTAATTAAAAGATAAATATACTTTATTTATTATTTTTATATTAAAAATTTTAATTAATTTAAAATAAATATCGTAATATATTATTGTGTGGTTAAAAATAATTTGTATTAATTTTCATTTATGTACAATGTTCGTAAAATTTATTATAATCTAATAATAAAATTAAAATTATTAATATTATTCTGTAAGTAATGTCATTAAATATTTATAAATAATTTTTTTACTATAATATATAAAATATAATTTTAAATTAATTTGTTAAAAACATATATTAATATAGATATATATATATATGAGTGTCTGTATGACTTTTAATAATTTTAATAAATATTATTTATTTAATTTAAAAGTACAAATAAAATTATGAATTAATTAAATTTTATTATGAAAATAAATGATGAAATGATTTAGATATATTAGATTATTAATTATAATTAAAATATATATAAGTGATTTGATATTATAAAATAAATATATATAAATCTTGAGTAAACATATTTGATACAACCACTTTTAAAGGTACGCTTAGACCTACAACCCATTAAAAATAAACAATAATAATAAGACTAGACTAGCTTCCTGCAGAAAGAAAGGGGGAGAACGCTAGGCAGTCTGATTCACAATCACAGGATCTTCTTCATAGATTGCCCGAGACTTCCCGTCTTGTGATAGACTGATACAACGATATACTAGCAGACGACTCAAAAACAGCGAGTAGACAGAGACAGATAGAAATTATCGAATGCTGCAACTTTCACTGTTACTCTCTTATCTCATTTTCAATTCAATTTCATTTCCATCGATGCTTCAATAGAAAATAGTTACTTTGAATCTTCACTTCGAATCAAATCCCATCTGGGCTCCTTGATTGTCAGCTCTTCTTTATTTTTGGTCGTTTTTGTATTAAAATGGCATCTTCTTCGTTCACCTCTCCGCTCTGCACGTGGCTGGTGGCGGCTTGCATGTCTTTCACTTGCGGCAGCGGGGACCTACACCAGCCCGTGCTCAACAAGAGACTGACTACTCGAAGAAGGAAACTTTCAGCTAAATGTTGCCGTGAATTGAATGGCAGCTTGGTTTCGTCGTTTTGTGGACCCAGCATTCAGGGTCTAATGAGTTCTTACTTGGCTTTTCAGCCTTGCAATGAATACTACAGCTCTAGAGGCAAGATTTCTTCGCTTGGATTCTTTTCTGATAATGGGTTATCTTCCTTTTTTGGATCCAAGACTGTTATTCTTAATCGAAAGCAAAGGAGACTCAATCGAGCTACCTATTCTGGTAATTTTTTTTAATTTGCTTAATTTCAATTGGTACCATTCACTGCTGTTTTACTTTAATCACCGTGGAATCTGGCTATGTTTTATATCATAGGATATGTGTTTTATTTTTAATAAAATAAACAGTATTCTATATTTCTCGGGCGTTCTTTGTGTTTGAAGCTGGATGATTTGATATTAATTTTGCATTTTTTTTCTTTTGCTGGAAATATGTGTATGTGCGTGTTTTTTTTTGGTTTACAGTTGGTTTCGTTGCCAAGAGAAGGTGCGAAAATGGAAAACCATGGAGTATATGAAACTGAGATCTTTCATTTATTTTGGCTTCAAATTTTTTATGTGTTGAAAATTATTTGCATTGAGTGAAGGTCATGTCTGTGATGCTTTTCATTGTTAATGACTTAAGATTTGGGATCTAGGTGCCATGGTTTTTAATTCACCACTGGTATATAGAATGGAATCACTAGATGTCAAGTACAGCTGAGACGTTGAGTGGTGATTATTAGCTAGCTAATATGTAATTTCAAAGTTAAGTAGAAGCACAAAGTTTCAAATATACCATTAAGTTAAGACGCACATGTAGTTGGTTCAAGGAATGCCACTGAACTTATCTATGTGGTATGATTGTATGTAACTAACTATTTTTTATGCCCTCAAATGCTGTTCTAGAGCCATTTTAGAGTCCATTGAAGCAAGCTGGTACATGTGCATAGGTTGAACTTTTAACGTTAGCTCGAAGTTGGGAGGCATTGTGGAGTCAACTGGTGTAATGTGGCACGTGTATAAATTGAACTTTTAGCTCTAGCAGAGCTCATGACAATAGTTTTGTGACCCTCCATGAACCCTTAATTCTCAATTTATTAGTATCTCCCTCCCCTCTTTCTTTTTCATGTAAGGGGCAGCTTACTCCATCCAGAAACCTATTCTTTGGTTATTGGACCAAATACTTACTCAACTTTGATTTGTACCATTGTTCCTCTTGAATTCTAGAAATTACTAAGTTGTGGTGATGTATTTAATGGCATAAATGGTTACTAATTGAATGTGCAGACTATCTGTGGTCAATTTTTTTCAAACTTATGTTAAGCCATGTTTGTAATCATTTTGCTGATGTGCATAATTATACGCAAACCTACTTTAAATTAATTTTTGTTTGGTTATTGTTCTAAATTCCCTAGACAACTTTGACTTGTGACTTTGCCTCTCTTGTAATGGCAAGTTTTCATGAAGCTGAACAATGTTGCCATGAAAATAATTGCATTTTTAATTATACATGAATACATTTTTTTTTATAAATTTGTCCAAAATTTAGGGGATGCCATGGCTGTGGCTGTGCAACCTGCTGAGGAAGTCACAACAAAGAACAAACCACATATGAAGCAAAGGCGAGTGGTTGTGACAGGGATGGGTTTGGTGAGCCCACTTGGTCATGATCCAGATGTCTTCTACAATAATTTGCTTGAGGGTGTCAGTGGTGTAAGTGAGATTGAGACTTTTGACTGTGCCACTTATCCAACGGTAAGTATCATTTGAGGTTTCTATAACTTTTGGTTAATGGCTCCAGGACTTTTTTGTGGTAATTGTTAACCCTCACTTTTTCTTTCCCAGAGAATTGCTGCGGAGGTCAAATCTTTCTCTACTGATGGATGGGTTGCACCAAAACTTTCCAAAAGGATGGATAAATTCATGCTTTACATGCTTACTGCTGGCAAGAAGGCTTTGGCAGATGGTGGAATTACAGAAGATGTCATGAATGAGTTAGAGAGAACTAAATGCGGAGTTTTGATTGGCTCGGCCATGGGTGGCATGAAGGTAACCGTGTTTCTCATTGGTTTAAGCTCAATATTCCATTAATTGGCATTTATATAACTTGAGATGTACAATATTACATTTATCTATTACCTTATTACTTATTTGGACAGTTGTATTTCAAACAGGTTTTTAATGATGCAATTGAAGCTTTAAGGATATCTTATAAGAAGATGAATCCTTTCTGTGTACCTTTTGCAACTACAAATATGGGTTCTGCTATGCTTGCAATGGATCTGGTCAGCTTAAATTGATTATTTCTGCAAATTGAGAACTCAAGATACATCCCAATGGGTATTAGATTTTGGGCTTGAACTTTTAATTGCTAATTTTCTCAGGGATGGATGGGCCCAAACTATTCGATATCTACTGCTTGTGCCACTAGCAACTTCTGTATATTGAATGCAGCAAACCATATTATTAGAGGCGAAGCTGTAAGTTTCTTGTATTAAATACTAATTCTCTTATTCAACAAAGAAGATGTGGGAGTCCCGTACATAATCCTAAAATTGATTTTATTTATATTTTCATTTTGTTAGAGAGCCAAGGCAAACATGATTGTTTGATTGTAATATTTCTGAGAATATTGATAAATTGCAGAATGTGATGCTTTGTGGTGGCTCAGACGCGAGTGTTATTCCCATTGGTATATCTTTCTTCCTTTTTTACACTCACCCTATCCTGTGTTAAAGTGGCATGGTCTGAAATTGACATGTTTGTACTTAAAATTCTTGGTGCAGGCTTGGGAGGTTTTGTGGCATGTAGAGCACTTTCACAGAGGAATGATGATCCTACCAAAGCTTCACGGCCTTGGGATATGGTAATGTTCCAGTTATCCTTGTTATTTTGTTTCTTCTTTCCTTTTGCTATCATTTATATCTTACAGAAGATTATTTAAAAATGAAAATGAGGATGAACTAAGGAAAGCTGGAATTGCTTGGGGATGGTGCATGATGTTTAATTAATTTGCTGAAAAATAGCTGATGGTAATTGATTTTTGCATATTTATATGTTGAAGGTGGTAATCAAATGCACAATCCATATTGTGACTTAGCCGGTATTTTACTTATGTACTCCATATTTGTTACTTATTGGGAAACGTGAAATTTTATATTAAACAGAATCGTGATGGATTTGTCATGGGGGAAGGAGCTGGGGTTTTGCTTTTGGAAGAATTAGAGCATGCTAAGGTATACAGTTTACCTCTAAATTGCCATGGCTTATATACTTGGCAGATGCATTTCTCTTTTCATATGTCATGTCACTGTGGTTAAATCATAGATGATCAGTCTGTCAGTCCAATTTGATTGGCATTTTCTATAGTCCATAGTGATTTTCAAAGTTACATTAAACCCCTTGTTTTACACTGGTACATCTATTAGTCTTCGTTGATTATCCAATGACTTTGCCTAAGTTGCTTCAATTTCTTGACCTCTGAAGAATTCAGTTTTTATATTTTTGTTTGTTTAGAGTTTGATGTTGTCTTATTTAGATGCATTAATTTTTTCTTCACAGAAAAGAGGTGCAAATATCTATGCAGAACTTCTTGGTGGAAGCTTCACCTTTGATGCTTATCACATGACTGAGCCACGCCCTGATGGTAAAGTGCCCATGTCTTTAAAACATACTTTTTGGTGCACTCAAATCATTGAGTAGCTTTGGACGTTCCTACCTGATTCTAT
The DNA here is from genome assembly GCA_019650275.1 of Xylocarpus granatum. Lineage (NCBI taxonomy): Eukaryota > Viridiplantae > Streptophyta > Magnoliopsida > Sapindales > Meliaceae > Xylocarpus > Xylocarpus granatum. Next base: position 291,853 of record BNST01000152.1, on the reverse strand, counting down.
GGAAAAGATGTCTATAAATATGTAATCCCACACTATATATATATACTAAGAAAAAAGTAAGACTGCAGTCGTGCTAGAGAGCTTCATTATAAATATAGACAACCTCACTTAACGTCTGAGTTCTAGTCACACTGTATTTATGTTATGTTTGTCCAGAACCTAGATACAGAGAATCAGCAGGATTTCCCTTTCCAGGCTTGCGTTCATGGAACTAGGCCAAGGCCTCCATTATACTCTGGATTTTCTTTTTTCTTTTGGTTGGAAAATATTAAAAACATCACATAGATTGGCCTGAAGTGATTACTGTTGCCTATTCCAGCTATCTGGTATGAGGTTTTATTTTGTTAGTTTATTGCCTGGATTCTTTGGTGCATGGGCCATAGTTTTGCTACTTATTTGATGCTTTGGGTATTGCCTTTAAGCTGGACTTTCTGGGAATTTGATACCTTCCTGCTTGTTACTTGTACGAAACCATGATTCAATTTCTTGATGACTTTTGGAAAAGATAAATCTTGTTCTTGTCATGAATTAGTAATGGTAAATGCATATTAAAAGGGTTTTTTCTTTTTCCAAAAACCAAAATGCAGTGTTCCCTAGCCACATTAAGAAAAAACCACATAAGTGTTTTCTTATTTTGTGCTGCTTAAACAGATAAATAAAAAGTGGTTGGAAGATCTGGTGCGTTTGATATTGTTTACCAAATTCTGTTTTTCTTAACTTGTTTTAGAAAATTGAAATGGTATGTTTTTAGAATTGAAAATGTGTCTACTAACTTGTTTTCAAAACAAAAACAGTGAAATTTTTTTTGCTGATATTATTTATAAAATCTGTTTTTCAATAGTTGCATTAACCAGATGTTTTGTGTGTGTAACTAGAATTGCAAATGAAAGCTTGTTTTCAATAGTTTCACTAGCCACACAAAGTATAATTAGAGTTGTAAAAGAGGTTGATATTAACATATTATTGAAAAAAGGATAAAAGTAGTAAAAATGAATTAATTATAATTATTAATTTTTTTATTTGTTAGATAATATCTACTCCGTGTGTAGTGAAATGGATCAGAATTGTTTTTTTTTGGCTTGGACCTTTTACAAAATTCACAAAGAAGAAAGCTGATCTCTCTTTTTGCTTCCTCTTCTTCTTTTTTCAAATTTGAAGAAAATGTAAAATAGTGTTTTTCTTGTTGGGTTTTCTTTAGAAAGATTTAAAAAGGGTTTTAACTCATTTTCCTTTAGATTGGAGTTTTATGTCAAAAATTACCCTCCAAGCAAGTTTTTGTTGTTTTTGTCTTGAAAAATGACAGAGTGAAACGGTGCCTGCCGTTCCTTTTATATTTATTTTGTTTTTCCATCTATAATTTCCGCTGGATTGAGTTTTCTTATTATCCATCTATTTTTTCAAATGTTTTTAAGTAGGTTTTTTTGATCAAGTATATTTTCTGAATGCTCATCCAATGTGTCCTGCATCATTTCTTGGTGTTTTTTTTTCATTTTTTTTTCCTTTTTCTACATCATTTCAGACTATGATCTGCAGTATAGATTGTGCACTTTTTGCTGCATATAACTTTGTATACAGTGTTCAATTTGCTATCTTAGTCAATTTGTTCCTTCTCTTTATTATCAATTTAACTTATTTATGCTAATAAGTTGAGCTTCCATATAAATTTCTGCTTCTGCAATGTGATTTTGTGATACTTGAATAATTTGCTAAACAACATAATATTATATGCTTGAAACCTAATGCATTATAAATTAGATGCATTTTTATAGTCTATCACTTTCATTTATGGTGTGCTGTCTGGCAAGTGATTTACTAGTATTTATCGGAATGGTCCTGGTTTGTTGGTATAATATTCTTATGAAAAAATAGTAAATGATAGAGGATATCACAAATAGTGGATTTCTGGATTACTCATTGCTTTATTAACTGAGTGAGGTTCAGATAATGCTGTAAATTAGCAAACCTAATCTGAGCAGGAAGATTTTCAAGGTCAGCTCGGTGATTTAAATCATTGTTTGAGCTCAATTTAAGCTTGAGCAAGTTTAATGAGTTCCGTTTGAGCTTGGCTCACACTCTTCAATTAATGTCTGAGAATTGAGATTACTTGCTCGTCCTTTAAAATCAAGTAAAGACATAATGTATCACTGTATAATACAGACATACATTTTTGAGCCTAGTGTGAATTGAGCAGCACAATGTTCAAGGTTTGCTCAAAAACATTACAAATTTTTTACTTATTTATTTTATCTTAGTTTATTTTGATCACATGGATAGGTAGGTATATTTAGAAACTTTTAGTCTGTAGCACAAGTGGGAAGAGGAATTTAATTGTGGATGATCAGTTCAATATGGTTTTTGCTTTTGTCATTTGCTAAATGTATTTTCACCAAATCTCATACTAACTGAAAAGGACACCGGGTCTTGCTATCCCTGTTTTCTACAGATTCAAGCTTATTATGTCAAGAAATTCACTAAAAGTTTTTGTTTTAAAAATATTGGAATTAATTTTATTACACATGCTATTCTGTTTCCTCACTATAACTAATGGTGGTATTCTTTTAGCCTACCAAAACAAATTATTTGGATAGCTATCAATTTTTGTCAATCATCTGAAGGAATGAATGATAGTCAAATCTGAAATTTATCACATGTTTGGCAATTCATATCTATCTGAACACATGGTTCGCAAGTGAAAGCTTAAACTTATGTCCTATCCATTCCTTAAAAAAATCAGGGGTGGGTGTCATCCTCTGCATTGAGAAGGCCTTAGCTCAAACTGGGGTCTCCAGGAAAGATGTAAATTACATAAATGCACATGCTACTTCCACACCAGCAGGAGACATTAAAGAATATCAAGCTCTTATTCATTGTTTTGGCCAGAATCCTGAGGTAAATTTAGATGCTCGTATTTGTTTCATATGTGCTGTCAATTTGTAATGTTATTTTGCTGTGACATAGTAAGATCTTCAATATCCCAGTTAAGAATAAACTCAACAAAATCTATGATTGGTCACCTACTGGGAGCAGCTGGTGCAGTGGAAGCCATTGCAGCTGTGCAGGTACCACTTTAGGCTTTAGCTTATGTTTGCTTGATAAATTTAAAAAAGAAAATGAGTGTTGTCCATACATAGTTTTGTAGTAGGATGTTAATCTTTAGGGTCTTCTCTAAATGGAAACTTTTGATTGATGCTTTATTCAATCATTTCTTTTTAGATTTTGTGGTTAGGAATAAGTTCATGTTCTGAAATGCAGGCAGAATATTAGTCATGGATTTTGGCTTAATTTTGTTATTGATGTTGTATTGCTTTTCTCTTATTATAGGCAATAAGGACTGGATGGGTTCACCCAAATATCAACCTAGAAAACCCAGATGATGGAGTGGTATGCTGTCCCCTTATTTCCCGCTTTCTCTCTTTAAACAAACCCTTAAAAATGTACAAAATGGATGAATGATAGTATCACTTGGTCAAAAGTAATATTATTTGCTAAATGATAATTTTTATCTTTTATTCGAGCTATTATTGTTATGAGATTACCTGATGTTGCCAAGCCATCTATTCAGGACACAAATGTGCTTGTAGGCCCAAAGAAAGAGAGACTAGAGGTTAAGGCAGCGCTGTCTAACTCGTTTGGATTTGGTGGTCACAACTCATCGATCATTTTTGCTCCTTTTAAATTTAATTAGATCTGGTGTTTCTACTCACACAATTGCTGTATCATACTGGGGTATGTCGGCAATTCATTTTTGTTCAGAGAATTCAAGAGTGTAGACATTTCAAGTTATCTGTTTAATCTTCATAGGGATTTCAAGCATAAATATGATAACTTACAGTTGTTCAGATAAATATTGACAAGTTCCAGCACGTTTTGCAGGAAAATTTTCTGTTATATGATCTTTCCGTTCAAAGGGGGTTGGTTGAGTGGATGTGAATATATATTCGCAAAGACTGAAGAACTCTAGCTTAGACTAAGGACAGCACAGTTGATGCAGTGGTGGTCATTGTGAACTTACTCTTTGATTAATACTATTATAAGAGTTTCTATTTTAACATCATAAATGGTTAGTCACCGTGGAGCGGCTTAATTAGTTGGGCTGTATCTTGAGCCATTGAACAGCCAAACCAATACCATAAGATGCAACGCAGCACAAGAACTGGCCTTCTTGATTTCTTGTTTTTAATGTAAAAGCAGATGATAGCTGCTGAGCCCGAGCGGATTTGTCGTCAATTGTAATGAATTTAAGCTACTACTACAGAATGTATGTCTTAACTTTATGTAATAGCAGTTTCAAAGTCCATCCCATGCAAGTTTTGATGTTCTTCTGGTTTTGCTTTTTATTTTTACTCCTGTTTTGTTTTGATTTTTTTTTCTTTTTCTATATGCAACTCAACTACTACACTCAATTTTGGATCTGGACAAGATAACATTCGATCCTGGACTTTCAAAATTAAATTCAGATGGTTATATAGCTTGTCACTATTAATTGATTATTATTATTATTATTATATTAATGATCTTAAATGAGATTTTATAATTTTATTTTAAAAAATTAGCTAATGTTTATTATTTGTTAATGCGAAGTAGATATTTATCGACACGAAAATATTAAGAAAAAGCAAAGAATAAAAGCTAAATAAAGCAAATGTTACTTACAAATTGACTATAATTGTTGACACCAAAATTTGGTCATGTAGTTTAAATAGAATTTAGTATGATATGTGCAGAATTATAAAAATAATAAATAAATAAAAAGATATAATTTAATTTAGATAGTCCAATAATTTTGCCTATGTTTGTGAAAAAAATAATGAAAAATTTTTTTTAATAAAAAAATATTATAAATCTGTATTAAGGCCTCAAATAATACAAGAGAGTTAACAGAAAATAAAATCAATAACAAAACTAGATTTACACGAATTACATTACTCATCGTTAAATAAATAAATAAATAATTAATAAACAGCTAATTAAATAGCTCCACTTTGTTGTTTACAAATAAAAAAAAACAATCAACCCACACGTTATTACTTCTTAAATGTTCCGACAGTTGGTATACAATTCTAGTATTTGTAAGAGACATGTGAACTCTTTTTGTTCGTTTCGTGGTATGAATAGCAACGGAATTTACAAAGTTTACAAAAGTTAAATCTTTGCTCTATAAAATTAATAGCTTTTATTCATAATAATAATAATCATTGTCAGGTCTTAAATTTATTGCTAAATAAATAATTCAAGTTAAAATGCAATTCATGTTTTTTAAATTTATTATTAAATTTATATAAATGTAATTCTTGCTTAAAATTATCAAATAAATTAGTAATTATAACTAATAAATATATACATGGTATAATATCATTAGATATATAATTGTACTACCAAAAAAAATTTAAAACTTTTTTTCATGATATGTAATATTAACTTGAGTAATGATATGATTTTTTAAAATAATTTATTATATACAAATTTCTATAATTTAATACCATATATTTTAATTTTTAATAAATTTTTATGGATTTGAAAATTAAAAAAATTAAGAAAATTAATAAATAAGTTATTTTATTTTTAAATTAAAATAAAAAATAAACATAATAGGTTTTGATTTTGAGTAGAAGTAAAACCAAAACTTAATTTCCTTATCCAAACTACCATTTTGACGAGTAATCTAACTATTAAATATTTTTTCAAGTTTGTACATTTTGAGTTTTGTTTTGATTTATTTTATGTATACACATTTTTTACTTTTGTAAAATTTAAACCGTGAAAAAAATAATTTGTTGATTGATTTATGAGATATGTTGTCAATGATTTGGTGAAAGCAGGTATATAGTGTTTGATGAGCATGAAGGTATCAATATTACTTGGAGCAAGGTCAAGCTTTATGATTTTTTTCAAAGCCCCGATGATCTCAAGACTCTACTATGAAATTCATATCCTTAAAACATTGTAGCACAAGAACATTATAAATGTATACCTTTCTTGGGTTGATACTATAAATAAGAGCATCAACTTTGTAATTAAAGATTAGCCTTGTTTATTTTGACAAATTTACCGTCATAAAAATATTTAGTAGTTAGATTGTATTTTAATTTTTAAAAAATATCATATAATAAATTTTTAATTTTTATTGACAACAAAATTGTAACTATAACTTGCTAGCAGCCATCGTTACTACTTCCTAGTTGGAAATTCAAATGAATCATAGATCAAGTACATTCTTAAGTTATGCCATATTATAATGACAAAAATTTATTACACACACTCGTAGTAGTGAGTAGTGAATATCAATAATGTGCAACTTGTGTGGGATAAATTGTAATTTTTAATAACTTAGTTTTTCATAATTAACAATCCTATTTAATGTAATGGCAAATTATAATAATTTTTTACAATTATTTGATTGATTGCATGGAAAATGCAGAGTGGTCGATTTAAATTTATCACATACAAAATGGTTTAATTACTTATTTGTGGGAGTGTGGTAACTTTTGGGATGTTAAAATTTTTGAAGATAACAAAAAAAGTTTTGGAAGTAGAGAAACAGTAAATAAAACCAGTAAAAAAAAAGGGGTCATGTGAAACTAAGAAAAGAAAAATGTCCATATACTAAACTTGAAGAAGATGAAAAGATTTTATAAATTTTTTTTCAATTTAAAGTTTCAGTGTTTAAATCTAAAGATTTATGTAATGATTCAGTTATCAAAATACATGTATTAAGAAAGAGAACAAAATCATAAGAAGATGAAGAATGAACAACTAACTATAATAGTACATGTCTGTATGTTTACATTCAAAAAATGTTTAATTTTGCAACTTTCAATAATTTTTATAAAATTAATTATCACAAAAAAATTGTCAAAACATATAAAAATAATTAATATATAATATTTAAGATATAAATAAAAAATTCAAAAGTTAAAATTAAAAAATTTTAAATATTAATATACAGTAACTAATATTAAATAAAAATGCTAGTTGTTGTAAGAAAGATAAAGCCGAAAAATGAGAGAGAAAATTTGATGACTTTTTGAATTTTTTTTTATATGAAAATTTATTTAATATCAATTTTTAGTATATTATGTTTATCTCACATTTTTTCAATTTCGTTATAATAGAGCCTAGCCCGACAACCACTTTCAACATGATTTGCGCCCTTTTTGAGTGCTGAACTAACATTTCCTCTACTCGTGCTTGGTCGACAAGCGAGCCTCAATTTTGATTGAATGTTTACTAAAATCAAACTAACCCACACACTGCGAGTGAACCCAACTTTTCCGTTAGATATCTCAAAGTTTACTTTTGAAAACACAAAAGAAGAAGAATGAACAGTGAAGCTTATGACAAATTGTAGACCCCTTTCGCCAAAATAAAACATCACTGTTAAAAGAACATTTCCCTAAATCCCAAGGAACTAATCTGGAATTTTCCCTTTGATTAGGACAGCGACATAACCCTCAATTAAAACTATAAGCATCAACCGCTGTCGTTCCAAAGGTAAGGTGAAAAAACAATAAAACTCGTCAAAATGCCAAAAAGAAAGTCACAGTTTCCCCTCGCTCAAAAATTATATTGGGAGCCTGATACAGTTTCTCCTATCCAATACTTAAATTTAGCAGTGTTACAACAATCTTTGGAAGAGCGAAAATCTCCCAAAGCAACTCATCGAATAATGTAATCGATACACACACACACACACACTTAGTTTTCTTCCTGTTTGTTTGCTTTAGTTTTCTACCTGTTTGTTCGCTTCTTGCTGCCCTTCTTTTGACTCATCCAAAGTACACTTGAGGAACTCTTCCCTTCAAGTTTTTTGGCCATTTTTACCACACTTACCATACCTTTTCTTGCAGCAGCCCGATGCTCTGGTCTGCAGCTCATCATCTTTCTATCAAAAGGCCAATAAGCATATGGTTCCAGCTTGCCCTTCTTCTTCATATCCCCAGATGCCTTCTTGTTAGCATAATCACTTCCAGTGTATGCCCATCCAGACTCGGATGTTTTTCTGCGCTTCTTCTGGGTTTTCCTTGAAGCGTTTGTAGACATAATAATACTGTCCCCTTCACTCCTTGCATCTGAATCAGGGTCAGAAGGAATCATCACCTTCTTTGGTTTACCTCCCTGCCCCTCACGAATTACCAGGCGGCCGTCAGAGTCAATCTCTGGCTCATCATCTGATTCTGTCTTCTGTTTCAGATGATGCCCAGATCTAAGAGCTGACCTCGTTTTCTGCCTATCAAGCAAGTCAAGTGGCTCATGTTCTAACTGGTCAAACAAGTCTTCAGGCAACATCTTATCTACCTTGCGCTTTTTCTTATACCTGGACGGATTAGATCTGATTGTATCAACATAGACTAACAGGGAATAAGAAAATATTACCTATGAAGTTAAAATTTTAAACACTTGTTAATCATTTAGGTGCAGATATTGCTTAATAAATTAGGTATTTCAAATGCATCCATCAAGCAAACTTCAAACCACTAAAACAACAAGAAGTTTATCCATGAAGTTGCATTGAACGTCTTCTGACCAATCATAACACAAATGGTCAACAAACATGTCAGTAACTGACCTTAATGTTGATGCTTTAGATTTTAACCAAGAGGAAACCATGCTCCTTTGACCAGAAACAGTCCCAGGATCCAAATATTCTGCATCACTACGCTCTGCATCTTCATCATCAAAATCAGAAAATACTTTTGTATGATTCCATCTGCTAAGCCTGAAGGAAATCAAACATTTATAAAATAATGCCAGTGTACAGCTTCAATAATGTTGCAACTAAATTAGGTACTATGTTTTTACTTGAATTCCTATTGATATATGAGCCCTCAGAAGTTGGTATGGACAACTGATTGTCCTTTCAAAGTGCACTTGGCTCACCCGACTTGTAAACCCCCCAACCCAAAAAGAAGGATGAATAAAATGTTTTTCACGGCTGTTACTTCACTTTTCTTTCAGCATGGCCAGCAAATAGGTTGCCATACAAGATTTCTACTCTTAGGATGTCAATGGTGCTGATGAGCCAGCCACAGGTTTCAGACTAGAGAATGGAACCCATGCAATTAGCAGAAAAATCAAGCACTAATGTATAACACACAAAGGATGTTCATATGCATGTAACTAAATCCTAATGACAGACACAGACCTTGATGCAACTACCTTGTATGTTCTAGAGAAAGAAACCCATGCAAAATTAGCGGACAAATCAGGCTCTAATGCGTAACACACCAAGAGGATGAGAATATTCATGTAGCTAAATCCTATGACAGGCACACAGACCTTGAAGTAGTTGCTTTAGAAAAATCAGATTTTGCATCCTCAGAGCTGCCTGCAAGTTTTCTCTCTTTCCGCTCCCTGATCTATTTTTGAAAAAAATGATTAATATACATCAGAAATACAGTCATTACAAATTTGGATCCTAAGAAAACTTCTTCCCATTCAACAGACCTTTCTTATGTTAGTAAGTAGTTTCATGTGTTCTTCTGGCATCACAGCTTTAACAGCTTCAAGACCACATTTCTTGACAAGCATTTCCAAAAGAATCTTGACCTAAAAACCATTCAACACTGACAGATAAGAAACTAGAATTCAAATATCTTTTACAGAAAACAACTTCCATTCACCAGAAGCACAATATCCAGGTTCTTGAAAAGTTCTGATCAAATGTCTTTAGTTGAAAACTAAAATCCATGGTTGAAAGCCGAGAGGAGGGAGAACACAAACCTTGGCCTTAAAGTGGGTTTTGGTATCATCTTGCCACTTCAGCAAGCCTTCCACCATGCTTCCCAGGTGCATTTGCAACCCTTCAACATGTGATTTGGCCACCAACACTTTCAACAATCCTAAATTGGCCTGCATTATAAAGCAGCCGACTACATATAAGAAAATATGAAGAAAATAGAGAAAACATTCATCAAGCAGCTCACCAGAAACAAATAAAATATAAAAGCAGTGCACATCTACAAAAGATTAGGGAACAAACTTTAATAATTTCTTTGTTCTTCCTTTGAAGGAGTAGAAACGTGCAAGGAAGTAAGTCGTATGCATTAGAAACAAGATCAGAAAACTCGTATGCTAAACGAGCTAAGCCCTTCACTGCAGCACTAATCATATGAGGAGTTTCTCCAGCCAGGCCTCCAGCCACCTGCAACCATGAATAAGTGTTTCGAAAACCATCACGAGGTCATCATGTAAGAAATGCAAAATGAGTGCAGCCATATTTCAGGGAATAGAAGTTACTGAACTTCCTTCACAACTATTGAAATCTTATATCATGCGGTCATATATGCATTTCCCACATGTAAGAAATCCAAATGAGCCCAATATTACAGGCAATAGAAGGAAGCGACAGAACTTCCTTGAGATATAAAGAATTTCACTCGAGTTTACAACTCCTAAAGCAACAAAACAGCTTCAATCAATCAAAAAAATTGAAGTTCTGCAAAAAAAAACTATCTTCTAGATTGATTACCATGTTAAAAAATTGATACAAGTTTTCCTTCCCTCCACCATTCTCTTCATCTCCAAAAGCACGTGCAATTTGGACAAGAATATCATAAGCTCTATTTCTTGTTTTTTTATTGGCCTGTAAGAAAATGAAACAAAAAGAGATGAATTAGTAACCACAAATAGCCAGAAGTTCACGAGTGATTATGGAAGAGAGTTTTGCGAATCAATACAACTTGAAACTTTTCCAGTAAATAGTCATCCTTTAAATAGAAAGGAAGAGATGACATGAAACCCCCTTGCTCCACCAACTGCCCCAAAATGACCATACTTTATGTTGATGGCCACCCAACTTCTCATAACTCCCACCAACAAAGTGAAATCCTCAATGATTATATTAGGTATTGCGTAAGCATGCAGATCAAATTTGCATAGTAATATTTTAAACAGAAGCATAATTTTCCAAATACAAAAGAGAGAGAACAAAGGGCCAAGACAGGGAGGAAAAATAATGAATGTGTGGACTGCGAAAAAAAAAGAGCATTCCTACTAATAAGACTTTTTCAAATTTTTGCCATTCTTTTAACAGCATTTGAGCCTCTTGATAGACTTTTCAAACAATATCCAGGGTAAAAAAATCTCTAATGCTGACTTCATCAAAAGCTTGAGCTGCCTCTAAGGCAACTCTCAGGCATAAACAAATGAACCTGTAGTCCAACTCTACTTCCCAAGGTACACAAATCAAACTCAGTATTACTAGCATTGCACCTAACTTATTCTTCTCATATTTATAACATAGCAGCTATAATTAACTTCACCATTGTAATCATATAAATGACAAATGAGCCATTGACTATGGCTTAAAAGATTATTCCTGACTGTGAATCAGAAAGGAGCAAATTGCGCAAACACGTGCCAACATAATTATAAGTCAATTTACAAACATAAAGGCACCCTAATTGATCAATATACCGATCGCTCACTAGACCACAGAACAATGTCAGACATCATACCTCTTTTAAAGCAAGTATAATCTCAGTTAGAAAAGAACTAAGAATATTACGTCTCCTCCACTCAGAATCATCCTGTACAGAAGAAATACAAGTTACTCAGGCAAGAACATAAGACATGCTCATCATGAAGGAAAATTGATCTCTATTCAGGATTAACATATGTATTAAGAAAAAGAAAATGTTGTTATTATATGACCTTGGAAACATGAATTATTAGAAAGTACAGACAATCAAGTCTGTGGCGCTTGGCAGAAAAATGACACAAAGGCAAAACTTCAATCAAAAGTCCAAGCAATTCCTCCAGCTTTGATGAAAGAAATCCTTCATATCTCTGGTCACACAGAATTCAAAACATAGAAATCCTAATCAGAATGATAAACAAAATTAGAAAGGCAGACAATTCTGTAAAATGGCAAAAAGATAGCCAAGCAGTACACTGGCCCAAATAACCTCCTTTCTCCCAACAAACAATTCATCTTCACATTGGAATCACAAGAATTCCAGGGTGAATGTCCCTTTCAAATACCTGCTGCCCACCCATTTCCAATGAAAACACCGACACACATTTGTCACCAGCCTCACCTGTATTATATAAACCTTAACCTTCCAACCTGGGCCTACCTTTTCTGTTTTGTTCATTGAGTTGTAGTGCACAGCATTGATGATGCTGAGGCATAGGCAGAGTTGAAAATTGTTCTTGATCATGCAGCAGCAGGATTCAAAAGCAACAAAGAATTTGTAATTATATATTTACATTGGTAGGTTGGGCTCGTTTTGAGCCAGCATTGGCTAGCCAGGGTTAAACAAAGGAAAACAGATAGGCCAGGGGCAAGTATACAACATCAAAGAGAGGGCTGGACAACATATTCAAGGAACACAGATGTAGAAAGCTTTTCTTGGGGTATTTTATTAGCTCCTCAATCCCACAACAGTTATAACAGCAATAGAACCTGATATCTTTGCACCTAACTCTACAAACTCCTCATCCCACCCAGGAGTATGGAGTCATCGTCACATCATTGACAGGTGGAGGGCATTGCACAGCGTCAGGGACCACCTGGACTGGACTTCACAGCTCCCGAAGTGAGAGAAATAGAAAGAACAAAAGTGAAACCTAAATGTTAAATATTCCAGTAAGGTGGTGGAGGATCAGGGCTTCAGTGAGATGTCTCATGGATATTTATACAGGCATTGCAAAATGTTTGGTTATTTCTAAGATAACAGATCCAGATACGATCAAGGATCCTCTAGCCCAACCCTCACACTCAACCAGCATTTAGTTCATGAAGCACCCACCACAGCAGCTCTACCAGATAAATCCCAATTACCTGCATTATTGGTATCCCTAGAATTGTTTGAAGACACTAGCAAAATATGCTATCATATGAAAAGTAGATGAAAATACTCTTAATATTTGAGAAAAGAATGAGTACTTTACTATGTCCATGGTAAGTACAAATGTCTGAATGCAAACATAGATAACAAATGCAATGATATTATGAAAAAGACATTATGAAATGATGCAAAAAAGGAAGTACCCTGAGAATAATTGAAAGCACTTTGTATGCCTTCTTTTGGATCAAACCTTCATCATCCTGCAGTGCAATAACATCTAGCAGTTAAGTCACAATTACTCAACCTCTTCTATGTAAAAGAAACAATAGAAAACAAATGCTGAATCACCCACCTGTAATGCAGGTTTTATTGCAACAAATAGGACATCGATCTCTTTAACATTCAAACCAGGCAAAAGTGAAACTGCTAGATCAAATAGTCGGGCCCTGCAGATAAGGATGAAGAGATAAATGGACAGTCAAATGCTACAAAATCCCACAATAAGTGCATGTGCAAGTACACACAGAGAAGTTAAAACAATAGAACAGACCACTGAACCATAATCTCACCTCATAAGAGACAGTGAGCTTTCATTTGACAGATCATCAATCTGCATAGAATCAGAATTTCTAGTATTTTTAGCTTTTCCAGTCTCTTGGGTGGCCTGCAAAAGCTGATGCATTGTTCTTTTGAATAACCTTGTAACTGCTCCTTTATCAGCTATGGAAGCAAATTCACCGATAGTTGACTGCCAATGGCATAATCGTCATTATGGATTTCATAAAAGCTCAAACAATCATATTAACTGGAACTAAAGGAGATTTGAGAATTCATAAGATGATAATGTTGACTTTCAATGTATGTAGGTTACCGCACACATTGTATGAATGAATGCCCATTTGCCATTTTGTAGAAGAAAAAGAAGTGCTAAGAAAAATGTAGTAAGAAAAGTATGGCAATAGATGAAGTAACTACTGACACAGATCAATCTTTGCATCATTAACGTGAGACTGATGAATCCTGTAAACTTGCAAGAGGGACTCGGGATAGGGTAGAATTATAGAAATTGTTCCTCGGTCAACTCAAACAATGAACCCTCCACGGGATAAGTAGTAGATCAATCTACTACAGGGTAACAATTCTCAAGGAAAACTCATTTAACAACATCAATGACTCCCTGACAATATAAAAACTGGAAGGACTAATACCAATAACTCCTTAACAATAATATGGGATTAGTAAAGTTCTAAGATTTTAAAAACTGGAAGATCAATCTTTGTAGCAAAATCATAACAAGCAAATCCCCTCCAAAGTACATTTAAATTGAAGAATAAACTGTTTAAATAATACTAGAAACAGCAACGTTCCATCTGAGATGGCAAAACTACCTGCAAACAACCTCCCTCATCTTTTGCAGACTCCAGGAAAATTCGGGACAAAATAGACAACAATTCACGAGCAGATGACCTTAGCACATTCAAATTATCAGTTGCAACATCTGCAGTATAATGGGCCATTGCTCGTTGTCTTGCTGCACTTATTTGAACAGTAGATAAATCATTATTCTCTTCCAGTGTTTTCTTATTTTGTTGAATTAAATTCTGCAAACTTGAGCATATTATTCCACGAATATCATGTTCTTTGCGAAGGGCAATGCACAAAACTTCCCCTAAATCCCTGAAACTTTCAGCAGTGTCCACAGGGTAGTTGCAAAATGAAGGCAACAGGGACCACAATGAGTACACAAGGGCATCGGCATTCCTTGATGAGAAAACCCGTCCTTCCAGCTCTAGCTGCCAAAAATAGTAAGTAAGAAAATGCCAAGAAAATGAATGCATCAAGGACAGCAAATAGCATGCCTACCTTTCGCGATTTCTGCCTTATCAATTTAGCCATACCCAAGAGTTTCTCTGTGAAGAAGTTCAAACGAGCACCAGCAATATACTGCTTCAGAATTGGAAAGAGCCATGCATTTACCTCAGAAAAGTCATCAGCATCCAACTTCAGAGGAAGAAGGCTTAAAAATGTTTCCGGCCCCATTGAACCAACAGCTGATCCAATGCATTCATGTAGCTGCACATTAGAGAACTTGTCTCAGCAAAAAGTGCAAAATTGAGAAGTTACCAGCGAATAAAATGCACAGAATGCTTTCACATTATCTTGAATGCCAACAGAGTTAGAATTCTAGGTAATTAAATGCTGCTTTTAAAAATTGTTTCATAAACCATGATTCAATTGCCAGCACTTCAACACTGAGAATGTATCAATTATGGCAACACCCTGCTTCAGAGACACAACTATTACACAGTTCAACCACTATCCACAACAGTACCATCTTTCATCATTCACCAAGTGCATTCTCAACTAACTGCATTTTCTCAGGACAAACACTCAAACTGAATCCTTAACTCACAGTTAAAATTTTGATTATTAAGGCCACCATGTTCCTATTTATAGGTATATTGTATGAAAAACATTGAAAACTTCCAAACAATATGAAAATAGGGCAACATATATATTTCATGGAGACTTATATATATCATTGTGTTGTATTTTACTGATAAAATAGTAGAGACTTATATATTGCTAAATCAAGAACAAATAAGGAAGGGAACTCAGGACTATAAGACTCTAATGAGCAATAGCTATGGCCGCAACCATTCCTATTTGACTTTAATAAACCCCTTAAAGTTGAAGAGTAGATGTTTGTAATGTCCAACTCAAAGAAAGATACAAGAAGGTTCCCTTATGCCCTACGTTGGTAAAAATATCTCAATTTTTTCTTTACCACCAGCTGCAATACTAATCATTAATATTGACATCATTTTCTTGCCACTTTTCCCAATAGATCAATCTTACCGCAATAAATAAGAAAGACACCTCACAACTGTTTTTTTCTTACTTAACAAACACATATCCAGAACCTACATAATGTGAGGAAAATGTAGTTTGGCATAAATCATCAGATTCAATTAATCAGCTCAAAAAAATGAGAAACAAAATGCAGTATGATGCATGAGAAGAGTCAACTAGGAAAAATACGAGACAATTTGAGTACAGCGAGAGCTATAACCAAAATTGAGAAAAATCAGCCAAACAATAGCTGTGTTTGTGAGAGAAAGCGAATCAATCAACGCAAGTCACAAGAAAAGAGGAATGAGCAAGAGAAGACCACGAGTGAGATGTCAATACTAATCAGAATGAGAACAGCAGATATTAGAGAGAATCTGAGAGAAAACAAATGGAGAAGAGGGCTGATAATTCAATACGCACGTATGCCTATTCTGGAGACAACCACTAGTAATTTTTTTGCGGTTTTGTTGGCCAGCCTCCTCAGGTTCACTTGTGATAGTTGGTTTTCCATTACGTAGTTATATTGAGGTAAAAATGGATCTGGGAGCAGTGGTCAGGGTTTTTTTTTATGTCCATGCTTTGATGCCAGCATTATCTGATGTTTTATAGTGTGTCACTGATGTGGCGTGAAGGCTGCTGGTACAGCTAAAACTGGATCTGGGAGCAGTGGTCAGGGTTTTTCTTTTTTATGTCCATGCTTTGATGCCAGCATTATCTGATGTTTTATAGTGTGTCACTGATGTGGCCTGAAGGCCGCTGGTGCAGCAAGGACTAGGTTAAGAGTCCCTGGCTGCACCTGTTGCAAAGTAAGGGTTTTCTGTTAATTTTTAACTTTTGGAAAAGAGTAATCTAAGGACTAAAGCTGGATCTTTGTTCAACAAAGAGACTGCATTTCTATTTTTATTTTTTGGAAAAGAAGAATCTAAGGACTAATGCTGGATCTTGGTTCAACAAAGAGACTGCATTGCTATTGAGTTGCATTTCACTAATGAACTAGTAAAAGATCATTACACACACACACACACACACAAAAGAAACAAGAACACACTTGCATAGTGCCATATGTAGAACAACTTGTGATAATAGGAATCTAATAAGCAACAGTTAATGACAGCCCATAGATCCATATTTTAGATTTAACAAGAAGTATAATTGATGGTTTAAAGCCAACATTGAAGAACTTAGAATTGATTGAAAATAAACATCAAACACTTGTAGAAGAATGCTAAATATATTATTGTTATTACACTATAAAAGATTATATTAAAAAGTTCTCCAGAAAAGCATTTTAATACCTGTTTTCTGAGAGGAAAATCTTCATCTGGCAAATTCTGCATGTCTGCTAAGTTCTTAAGGGTATCCCTCATAAAATAAGAACAATAAATACCTGATTGTAAGAGTTGTGTTAAATTATGTGCAAGAATTTTTTAAAGAACGCAATGAAGAAAATAATAGAAGACCACATACACAATGCTGAGATCAAGACACATGATCCCTATCGGGCTATCCTTCGCCCAAGAATAAAAGGAAAAAAAAATGTAAAAGTAAGATAAAAGAGAGAGAGGTAAAAAGCATAGCAATCCTTTCATGCACTCCTAACCAAAAGATCTAATCACCTCAAAAACTACCAGTTCTGTAAGCACAAAGTGAAGAGTAAGAGGAAAAAAAACGCAAATGAACAACACAATACCCAATTTCTCAAACATTGTGGAAACTACTTGAAACGCCATGTCCCAAACTGCACTGTAATGATAATCGAGTAAACTTTCAGTAGTTACACACACTTTTTCAATTACAGTTGGTCCAGACTTTCGCACCTCTGAGTTTGCATTTGTATATTGATCTACTCCTTGTTTAACCAAGTTTTCATCGATACAAGTGTTTATAAGATTCTTCAATGCCTCTGTGGCTGCAAATATAGCCTCTTCATGCTCAGATGCCAAAATATCTGCCAAAACAGAGAGAAGCATTTCAAGTGCTTTTGCAGTACCAAAGTTAAATCAATAAAATCCATCCAAAGACAAAAGTAAAACCTTTAAGAGCATTGAATACAATGGGGAGCTTAGTTGAGCATCTCTCTCTATTAAGTGAATAGATTTTTATCATTCCAACATTCAGCAAACGGGCAGTGAATGTCATGTCATCTGCAGATGTCTCATTTATGGAGACAGAAAGAGCTAATGAACATAAGATGTCAAGCAGAGCTTCAGCTGAAACCTCTATGGTTGGGTGGAGACAAATCACATTCAGACAATCAGTTATCCGCCTAGTAACAAGGGGCTGGCGAAGTTCGAGGAGAGTTTTATAGTACTTCAGAATCATAGTTGTATATTTCATTGACATAAGAGGAAGACACTCTTTAAGAGCATCCAGCACAAAAAGAACCTCCTGAGCTCCTTTTGGCTTTTCATCAGCACTTGCATTTGATCCACCAGCAAGAAGAAGAAACTTTTCAAACATGTTGGTAATCACTTCACTTGCTGGAGTTAGAACAGGGGTTCCTTGAAAACTTAGTAGAATGTCAAGGGCACACAAATGTGACTGCCTTCGCACCTGTTCAAACCCAGTCAGAATTTACTCAATAACTCTTTGGCAGATAATAAGAATTGTAAAAACTTATCATACAATTAGGGCCTAAACTATAGGCAATCAAACTACAATCCTCTATTTTTGAAAACAATGGGTTATAGAAAATCTTAAACCATGCTTTTAGAAGGGAGATATTAAAGCACTTCTTTGGAAGTCAATGTTAAAATTTGGTTTCAAAAATGAATGCAACAATTGTTTTCTATTTTCCATCAACTTGAAAAGTTTGGACCGAAAACCAAATGCGCTGAGTCCATACAACACAAACAAACAAGGAAGTCATGTAAGTATGTAATTAAATAAAAATAATTCACCCAAAATATTTGGAGAGCTAACCAGAGTTCATAAGACAGGAAAAAAATCAAAGAATAAAATAAATTTCTGTTGCACACAACCAGAACAACTTGAAATTGCATAATAAACATCAAAAACTTCGACGCACAGTATTAGCTTTTAAATATTATGCACAAACCATAAAATAGAAAACTCACCTTAGCACGTGAATCAGTTATGAACCCCAAAATCAATCCATATAACTGTGACGCATCAGACCAATTGACCCTCCCTTTACTGATCAACAAATGCGACAAACATTTCAACCCCGAAGCGACGGCACCGGCGCTGATGGATTTCAACCGAACAACTCGTGCAACAAGGCTCTGAACAAAATCTCCCTTCTTCCGGCAAACTGCCAACGATATTTTAGGAAGTATTAGAGAGAGAATGGTAGTGAGGGAGCCAATGACGTGAGCTGAGGGGTCGGGGTCCGGGAAGGAGAGGAGGCGATCTAAGGAGGAACAGGTAGCGCCGAAGTAGGCGATTGGAGTAAGAGGGAGATTCTGCTCCTTGAGTTCTTGAGACATGGTGCCAATTACTGCGCAGAGGTGCTGGTGCTCCTCCTGTCTGGAGGTAGAAAAACGGGAGAAGATTGAGAAACATAAATCTTCGTCGTCGTTGAAGGAGAATCCGGAGGCGTCTTCCATATCGCACGTATCCAAATTGGACTCCGTCATGAAAGAAGAGAGATTTTGATTAGGGTTTATGCAAAGTGGAGAGAGTTACAGTCGGATTTAAGTTTGGCAAGAAAAGCCTATTTCCATGTTGAAAATGAAATTACAATTTTACCCATAAGCTAATGGCAGAAAATATGTGGGAAGTGAAGAAGAAATGGGGATATAAGCAAACCCTACTTAGAACGGAGACTGTCAAAATTTATTAAAAAATCTAATATTAAATTTATAGTATATTTAATATTTTATTATTAAATTTATTTAAATAAATATTTAATATTTATTAAATTTGTGCGAATATTCTTATAATTTTCAGTAAATATTTTATTTTTTTTAATTATATTTATATATTATAAAATATTAAATTTAAATTTATAATATATTTAATTAAACTAATAAAATTTTAATATTAATTTAAAATAAAATATATAAACATTTGTAAATAAAATATAAAATTTATTAACATAAAATAAATAAATTATTATAATTTTATAAAAAAAATACATAATTATTTTAAAAACTTACATGAAAAAAACAACAACAATATCTAAAAAAATAATTTAAAAATTACTTATAAGTATTATTAAAATAATATAAAAAAATACCGATTTTTAATAACTTAACTTAATACTAAAATATAAACTAAAAATTTTATATTATATTTATTTTAGATTTAAAGTTAGATTCTGAGATAATACCAACTTAACAAAAAGTGTTAGAATTTAGATTATAAAATTATATTTTAATTATTTAAACAAAATATAATTTTATAATATAAATTTTAGTAGTTTTCCAAAACTTAGTATTATTTTTTAAAAAAATTAGTTATTGGTATTATTTTAAAATAATTTAATTAACTCTCAACTAAATTCTATTGTATTTTTTAAATTATACGCTTAGTTACATTATGTTGCTTTAGATGATCAAACTTACACTTTTCTTTTGGTTTTATCTCATCATAAAATAATTTAAAAATTGCATGTAAAATGTGTAATTATTTTTAAAAATATTTAAAATATTTAAAAATATGTTTTTGTTAATTAATCAAATTTAAAACAATTATATGTATATGTAACAGTGAGGTATAAATTAGAGTTATTTTTATAGTTTTTTATTAATTATTCTTTCATAAATTGTCTATATGTTTGAGTTTAGAATTATAATTTAATAAAAAAAATTCAAAAATTCTATTTTAAGTTAAGGTTAAATAAGATAAATTTTAAGTAAAAATACGTATTAAAATAAATAAATAAAAATATATAAAAATTAAATCAATGTGAATACTCTATGAAATACCCTGTAAATATTTATTCATACTTATATTCGTATCAAACTCATTTCGTAGATATTTAATTTTGTTTTCACATACCCATCTCGTACATTTTAAAAGACATACCAAACCCATCTTATTAGGGTTTAATACTAAAAGATTTGTGGATAAAATTATTATTCTTGAGTATAAAGAAAGGAAAAAAAATCAAAAACCTCTAATCACTATTAATAATCCAAAATGTGTTTTGAAAATTAGGTTTTTTTTGCTGCCACTTCAAATTCTCTAATTTCTTTGAAAAGTTAAAATCTTAAAATATATATACGAGAGTTTGTGAGACACGTGGGAGTATTAAAATTTGATGAGAACAATATGTGTATATATAGATATATGTATCTTAATTATACACGCATTGAACACCTTTTAGCCTCTAATGTTGCACTTAAAGTTTTTGTCCTTTCAACCTCCACAACAAATGAACTTTTACATATTTATCATTAACTTTCATCTATTTTAAACTTCTTTTCATTTTTTAACCTTAAATTGAGAAAGAAGCCATATTAAATAGACATTATTTTTTTTTACTTTTAATAATATTTTAATTGTAAATACGATATATAAGAATAACTACTATATCTTTTTTCAATAAATTAGAAAAAAAATATATAATCAAGACTTATTTATTGCAAAATTTATAGAAAAGTAATATATTTTAATTAAAACTTTGTGAACAATAAAATAATTTTGATGTAAGATTAAATAACAATTAAAAAAACAAAGAAATTTCATAAAGAAGAGAAACCACTAAAATTATTTTGGAATTAAAGAGGGTGTGATAAGAAATTTTTTAAAAAAATTAATATATTTAAACAATAAATAAAAATAAGGATTTAGCGTAATTTTGGGGGAGTTCCAAAACATCACTCCAAAAATAAATTGTAAAGATTTTTTATCAAAAATAAATTATATATATAAATAATATTATTTTTAGTCATTCATGTCCCAATAAAGATTAAATGGATTAACTATCTTAACTATTCAAAAATTTTTTGGTAGAAAAATTTGATTATGAAGATTCAATTAGTGATTTGAATAGTTAGAAATTTAAGAAAATTAGTTTTTCATATTATCTAATCCTTGTATGTAGTGACCATTACATATACATATATATATTTATTACGATTTTTTAAAAATCTTGAACGTTTGGCATCAAAAGTTTGAGAATATTTGCCCATATGAACCGTTCCCTTAAACCCGTAAATCCATCAAAAGGTCTGGCCTATAATCATTAAGATTAACCCGTAAATCTTTCGATGGAACCCAACCTATGGTCACTTAGACCTATTCAGTGACTCTTTTTTATTTCCACATTAACCTTAAATATAAAAGTATATTAAATATGCAAAATATATGATATTTATTCCAGTTAATTGATAAAACTTATTATTCACAATAATTGAGTTATATATTTCACAATTCCATATAAAATTCGTTATTTATTACTATGAGATTTTTTTTTCACATTTATCATGCGATCATTTTTTTTCATAATCCACACATATAAGTATATACATATAGATACACACACATTATGCTAAGAACATACAACAAGGTAAAGATATTTTGGTAGTTTTGACAAGTGGCTCTAAATCAATAAATAAAGATACTAATAGTATTGTTGGTAATATGTTATGTTCTCGCTTCCATAAAAGATGGTGTTTTATCTAAAATAGATGAAAAAGTCATCATCATAACATGCCACTAGATTGCCATGGAGAAAAATATGTTATTGCTAGAGTTTTGCATTTTTTGCACATAAAGCATTGTTTAGCAATTATACAAGGTGTGGTAGAATTTATATCAATGGCTTAGACTCTCAAAGAAGTTAATGAGAGTGGATAATTTTTCAATAAGATGGTTAACATGTTCATTAAAAAAAACTTAGAATTTGATTCTAAGTATTTTGTATTCTGCATATACTAGAGTGTGATAATTCTTTGTGATAAAAATTATGGTGTGGTTGTAAAGGATTCTTACTTAAAAACTAATTGTAGATAAAATATTTGTCATAAGCTCATACTGTCAATATGGATCTTGTAATGTGTGAGTATATCAAAAGGGTGATAGTATGTGTGTGCATGTAACGATGATTCATCACTTAAATTGAAAAGCTTGTCGAGGTAAAGATTCTAGTCTCCCCAGACCCGTTACCGTCATCCCTCTGTCACTCCGTCTCTTCAGGCAAGGTTCTGGCAAGTATTAACCGGGATTCAAGACAAATAATAAGCCCCACTCGTCACCTTACACGTGTCCCTAAAAAAATCATTCGGTATAAATATTGAATCTTCCTTAACAAAAAGCATCTTGGCTGTCGATTCTCGGCATCTCTAATCAGATCCTACTCCCCACTTGCATAATCCAACGTCCCACGTTAATTCTCTCTCATTTCATTTCTCCTTATATTGATCTCAGGTCATCCGGTTCTTTCATTCATTCACCGAAGCCACAAAGCAGAAAGAGACATCATGAACATATTAGAGTCTCCTCTTGAAGCTCTAGCCTTTCACTATGTCAGCTTCGGGATTTTTACGGTAGTGAATAATCTGTGGACGTGGGTCGCCATTATAACCGCCGCCGTCAGCTTTTGGAGGATCAGAACGACCTCATACTCCGTGAAACCCGAGCAGCAACGTCGGACCGATCAAAGCAGAAGTGGGTCTCACCCGGTT
This sequence comes from Xylocarpus granatum, assembly GCA_019650275.1. Lineage (NCBI taxonomy): Eukaryota > Viridiplantae > Streptophyta > Magnoliopsida > Sapindales > Meliaceae > Xylocarpus > Xylocarpus granatum. The sequence continues at coordinate 268,614 of BNST01000152.1, read as the reverse complement.
CACGATGTTTCTCCGACTGACATGTGCGTTGAGCGGCCAGCTTCATCTCCTTCTCAATCTCCGTCTCCATCTCCATCACCAGCTCCAGTTAAAGCTAAAGCTAAGCCATCAGTCGGTGGCGTTAAAGATGACGACGGGGTGACAAAAGGGTCGAAGTTCACGTTGTATTATTGTTCAGAGAAGAGGCAAAGTGAAGGAGAGTTTACGGTAGTTAAGGAGTGGAGAGATGACAGCGGCGATGGCTGTGCAGAGTGGTGGGAGAGTGTGATGAGGGTAAGAATGGGCAATTTGGGTTGGTACCGTAACCAGGATCTGACGGTGGTTAACGGCAACGTTGTTAGGTTATGGGATGAGCGTAGGAGAAGGGAAAGGTGCTACAGCTCATGTTGTGGTATTTGGTAGTTGGTCAATAAATTATTAGGACTTTTTTAAGGGGCATATATATATATGTAATGCATTTGATGTTTAAAAATGCTGCTGTTGGCTCAAGGCTGCTTAATTGTATATCTATTGTTGAGCAAGTGTAGAAGCAGAAGTAGAACAACCATTGAAATGCAAACACAAGAGTAAAATTTGCAGTTATCAATTTTAGCTCTCTGTCTAAGATCGAGTCATTATTAAAAAAATTAGAGGATAAAGAACAGTAGTGTTTTCGCTGAATATTTCCACTGATGTTGTAATTTGTATGCAAGTATGTGTTGGTTGAATGAGATATTGATTGCAGAAACAAATCTTAATAACTTGGTAGTCTGCAATGTAGTTAAAGAATTCATGAACTTTAAAAGGCAAGATGTACTAATTCATGTGCGAAGACTCCAGAACAAAAGGCAAGACAAGGCTGCATCAGCCGCCATGTTAATTAATTAGATATCGTTTCTTTAGCAATGAATTAATTAAATGAAGCTCTAAGAGCCAATCCAAGCTTGACTAAAACCCGATGTCGATCTCTCTGTTTATGTTATCAGTTCGATATTGGCCGTAAAAGCTTTCCAGTTTCACGACTCTCAGGCTCGATGATACCAAAAGAAAAATTATCCGATGAAGAGCTTGGGGTCCATTTAATATTTTTTAATGGTTGTATTTGTCGCCAACATTATTCAGATACAGTATTGTGGTGGTTTTGGTTTGTTGGGCGGGCGGTGGGGACAACTTTGGTCGTTTTGTGGTTATTGATTCCAATTCGAACCTCAATATAATATTAGATGTATAATTGGGACAGCAGACGAGTTTAGTTCATTAAGGACAAGGATTGTCTGCTAATTACAGCGACGCCCAGCCAAAAATACGAGACGTACTCTGAGCGATGAGTTTTAAATTTTTGTCCTACATAAAATTGTGTTTCAAAATTAATACCACACTGCGTTCACGCAGCTATAATTATACGATAAAAATATTTTTTTTAATTTTATTTTTCTACTTTACCTCTATTACTTATCTTTTCGTCCTTCTCGAGCCGCTATAAAATATGTGATTTCTCTCTCCTCCTTAATTTTGCTTTGTTGTTTCCTTAAAAGTACTTGTTTACCTTCATCGATAAACTCTCTGCTCTCTTAGCTGTTCCTCTTCACTTACCTTGATCCTCACCCAGCGAGCTTCTGTAGCGGCCTTCTCCCTTACCCAGGTTGGTATTTCATCTTTTCTCTTCTTTTAAACTGTTGTATTATGTGATTCTTGGACTCCTGCTTGGGTATCTGGCCTTGGTTCTTTATGTAGTTGCTTTTGTACATCTTAGGTGACTTTTGGGTGCTTGTTTGTGTTGAATGCTTAGAAATCTCGGAGAACATGTCTTGCTTTGTTTCAAGCCTTTTATGCCTTTTCTCTGATTTGCTCAACTGCTTTAAAATCACCACAATTCGCCGATTGTGGTGCTGTTTTGGCTCTTTAGGCCGTAGATGTCTAGCTTAGGTTCTGACTCTCAAAATTTGTCTGGTCAGAAATGTAAATAATTTCTATCTTTTAAAATAAATAAATCTAAAATTAAATAATTTATGTGCTATTATATAATTAAAAATTTAATAATTTAAATATAAATTAATAACAACGAACTACTGCAAAGTTACTCGCTATGCCTGTAACTACCTGAATAAACTATTCACTCAATCATATCATATTACGCCTAATCACACTCTTAAACAAAAAAAATAAAAAAGGGTGTGTAAAATTACATGCTCAGTAAAAATAAATATTATTTATCTAAATTAGTTTTACTAAAATCTTATACAGTTAGTATAAAAAATTTCGTGTTTGATTTTAATTAAAATTCTTAATAATATTAATGTTGAAAAATTCACACTTTATACTATAATATATATATATATATTAGTTTTTTTTAATAATATAAATATAATCATATTTATGTATATGTGCAAACATATATCAATTCATGTTTTAAAATGCACCATCGTGATAAAATTTCTATCTTATTCGTCTTGATTTACATACTTTTTAGTTTAGAAAGTTGGTTAATCCATATACTTTTAAGTGTTATGAGTAGATATCAAACTAATGTAAGGAAAAAACATTGATCATTCCCAACGTCCTAGTTCCAGTCAAAGAAAATCTCATATAAATCCACGAAATTCACTTATGACAGTGAATCATCATTAGAGATTCTCGAGATCCAATCTCATCAATTCCTCACTCTTGCCACGGAAACCCATATTATCATTCCCAACGTCATTAAATCAGTAACTTCTAATAGGACATTCAGACCAAGATACTAGAAGCCTCTGTAGCATAATCTCACTTAGAATTCCTACTAAAAAATCCAGTCTTTTTGAACCAAACTGTAATTCTGGATCTCCTCTCCTTTCCTTTTAAGAAACATGGGGACTTGGGCCCAACAAGGGCTAACCACTCAAGAATGAGTTTTGAACATCTCACAAGGGCTAGCCACTCAAGAATGAGCTTTGAACATCTCACCTTGGCTACAACACAACTGCAAAACCTGACAAAATAAGGGATTATCAAGGCAACAGAGTCTCAATGATCTTGCCAAGCTTTTTATGTCAATAAATAGAGTGAACAAATTAGAGAAAAACTCAGGCTAGTGGTGAACTATAGACCTCTCAATCTCTTCCCAATAAACAACTCTTTCTTAACAATTTGGTCTTGCAAAAGTCTTCTTAAAAATTGACTTAAAGGCAGGATTTTGGCAATTAGAAATCCAACCATAAGCCGACACAAAATTGTATTCTGCATACCTAACGCCCACTTCCAATGGACCATTTTTTCCGTCGGACTTAAAACAACACCTTCTATCTTTTAACAAATAATGAAAAAGATTTTTCGACTTATGCAAAATTGTCTGTTAGTATATATAGATAATCTTTTGATCTATTCTCTAGATGAAGAAACTCACATTTAACACTTCCGTCATTCCACTAGATTCTTCAAGAATATGGCATCATGCAAGTATGAAAAAAATGTTTATTCTTTTGAAAGAAAATAGACTTTTTGGGAATGAAGATCTCATAAGGGCAATATTAGCTATAGCCATAATAGCTGAACAACTCCTTCAATTCCTTGATGAATTAACTTCCACCAAGTAGAGCCGGTAATTCCTCAACATCACCAATTACATGGCTAATTTTATTCCAAAAGTAGTTGAAATCGTCAAGCCACTCCAACAAATGTTAAAGAAGCATCTACCTTTGTGGTTAAAAGCTCAAACTTCAGCAGTAATCTAGCTTAAACAGCTGGTCTAACATCTTCCACCACTACAGATACACCACAGGGAAAAAAGGATCCTTCAGCTTCCACCACTGCAGATACCCCACGGGAGAAAAATGATCCTTCAAACTGACGCAAGTGACTATTTTTGGGCCTCTATCTTCATTGAAGAAAGCCTCACAAAGTCTAGAATAAGTTGCGACTACAAAAGCGGATTATTTTCTGAAGTAGAACTTCATTACCACTCAACTTTCAAAGAAATCTTAACGGTCAAAAGAGTTATTGAAAAATTTCAATTTTATCTTATTAGTCATTATTTCACCATTAAGATGGACATGTCCACTTTTCTAAAAATACTTCAATTCAAACAAAAACATATACTAAATGTCTGACTGCTTAGATGATTCTCTTAGATCTCACGATATACCTTCTTAGTGACTTACGTCAAAGGACATCAGAACACTTTGGTTGATATGTTGTCACGACCCTAAAAGTCATCGTTCCCAATCCAGATGATCTAAACCTCTCACTTTATCTCCCACATTCCATGGGCAATTGAGGACTTTTATGATCTCAAACCTTCTAAGGTAATCCAACTCCTTACTAATGACTTTCTAAATTGAACTGATACCCTTAATAATAAATGGACACATTATCTTTTTGACATTATCAGAACCTAAGGCCCAAGCATTTTAAGAAACATTAAAGAGGTCCATCCACAATACCTGTCTTTTCAGATAAAAGATATCAAAAGAGTTTCATGACAAATAATTCTTTATGGTTACTGTGATTCCTAGTATACCAGTATTATATTGGAATTGAAATTCATATTTTTGATATACTTAACTAGTTCCAAACCCAAGTCCAACAAAGAACAACCTCATACTTGCAGCTTAGTTTGGATAACCCAGAAGTTCGATTTGCTACATTCTTTAGCTGGTTCTATGCTCTTAAATAAAATGGCACTAACAGTTCTAAATAATAGCCCATATGCGGAAAACATTATAGGCCAATAAACCCAAAAATATGTGATACTTATTTTCAAAATACTCGATGTTATTATGGTTTTTAAAACACTCTAATATTTTTCATCCGTTGAAGGTTGAATATTGCGAATTCCAACAAAAATTGGCCTGAGTTAAATCAAATTTTTTCCCCAAAGATATGGTTGCCATTATCCCAAAAGGCCTCGTGGGAATATTTCTTTGTTGCCCACAAATATCACACGGCACAAGCTAAGAAACTTTTACAACAGGTAAGAAACATAACAAACTAGTCGGCCCACAAAGATTCTAAATGTCTCACTTTCCCTTGCCACAATATCACAGCACGCCTTACACATTTTAATAAATGCCCAGTATTCAATATTACAATATAAAAAGTTTTAAAGAACTTAGAAACTGAATTGGACCAAGAAAAATTCGAAGTTTATTGGCAGCCATTAGCATATGACAATCTCAATAATAATTAAAGTGTGTAATAATTAAAAATTATAATAATTAATGTGTATTATTATTCTTGTGATGTAAACAATGATATTTATTTTTATCATTGTTAGGGCCTTTATATAAACCGACAGTTTTTAAACAGGGGCATCCTTATCTCTCCTTTTTCTCTAGACAAAATTGTTTGAATGACTTGTTGAAAAATTTGATGCGGGCGGGCATCAATTGACTTTGAGCGGATAGGAATAGGTCGATCGAAGCCATTGAAAGTGGATGGGTAATAAATTTTGCCCTACCCACAATTTAACACGCCGACCCGCTCTGCTCCTACAGTCTGCGGTGCATTTACTACTTGTACATTGTCACCTTTTTCACTTACCATTACTATCCTTACGATTCCAATGCAAATGACAATCCAAACCTACCGATATGGAAATATATTATTCATGGATTAGAGGGTAATTGTTAGTTCACGGTAACATGAAAATTAAATTGTATGCAATCTCCTACAAAATGGCTATCCAGTCCAGTCTAATCCATGACTGACACTTTTTCATTTTGAGATCTCTAAACGACCGAGGCTCTTTAGAGATACGGCACTATGCTCAAGCTGCACCCGTCTAGGTTCCTCCCGCTCATCCTTGGCCTTTCTTTCATTCTCTCCTACTCCGCCGCCGCAAGTAAACCCGATGAATCGGGTGATCTCGTACGCTCGTCGTGCTCACACGCCAGATACCCCACCATCTGCTTACGCACCCTATCCTCCTGCAAGGGACCTGCAAAGACACCACGGGACTTGGCCCAAGCAGCCGTTAAAGTCAGCCTTTCTCGTGCGACCAAGCTCTCCGTTTACCTCACACAAGTCTCGTCAAGAGTTCACGAAGGCAAAATCACCAACAAAAGAGAGCGAGTTGCCCTGAGTGACTGCGTCGACCAGATATCTGAGACTGTAGACGAGTTGAGCGAAACGCTCACTGAACTGAAGCGCTTGAGAGGTGACACGTTTCGGTGGCAGATGAGTAATGCGGAGACATTGGTCAGCGCGGCTTTGACCAATGAGGACTCGTGTCTTGATGGGAAGGTTAAGAGCGATGTGAAAAAGAAGATCACGAACGTGGCTAGGGTCACTAGCAATGCATTGTATATGATTAACCGTCTCGACGCGAGTCGTGATAGGCCCCGGTTAAATCCTTGAGATGGACGGTTTTGAGTCGTATGTGCGTTGTGATAATGTTATTTCCTCTCAAATGTGTGCATTTGGTTTTTCTCTCTAATGTGTATTCAGTGGTCTATTTTTATTTTTTCAAAAGATAAGTGGGTGAATAATGATTTTATGACTGTTAATTGTGAAGTGATGGTTTTATACTAATTTCCATTTAATTAAATCATGTTAAGACTTGAATAAGCTATGAAACTAGACTCAAGACCGCCACTGTTTGACACGGATGTTGGTTCAGTGTTAGTATAGGTAAAAGGCGGTCAGGTTCAATTTAGTGATTTTGTGAATGTCGGTTTTAGATCTAGTGACAATAACTCGAGGAGGAGAGGTGGAAGTGGATGTGAGTGGCAGAGACTGCTCGCCTCTGGATATGGGGCGCTGGGGAGCATGGGGGACAGAGATTGGGCGTCGCGACCCTATGTAGGGGGCGCTACAGTGCCGGTGCGCAGGTTTTGAGAGATGGTGGACAGAGACTGGGCACTACGGCTTGGATAGGGGACGTCGCAGTTCTGATGCTTTAGTTTTGAGAGCAGTGGCTTGGGAAGTGGATGTGGCGGTGCTGATGCTCGAATATGGGTTAGGCTGAGGTAGAAGAGAGAGGATTGGGCTTGGGTTCTTGAAGGAAGAATTGTCCGGAACGAGACCCGTGTGGTATATAGCCGTGAATGATGTGCCAATAACCGGAAGGAGAGGCCCTGAGGAACACCAGCAGGAGCACACTTGAGATGAAGGACGCTCCAGGGCGGTTTGAACTGACATAAACGGAAGGAGGTAAATTTTTTTGTATGTAAAGTATAAAGGATAGTGTAATGCATTCTATTCTATTTTTGAATTTAGATAGAAGTTTAGTGTAATTCATTCTATTCTATTTTTGAATTAAAAAAGGAAAGAAGTTTATCATTCAAAAAATTTCTCTAAAATTTTCATGCAGCAGCCAAACACTATAATTATTAGCATTCTTCTCTTGGTATCAAAGCAATGACATGCTCAAACCTTACTTTTACAAAGTTAACATCTCAAAACTCTTTTTCTTTCATAGTTCCAATTAAATTGGATGGATCAAACTATTTGGCCTAGAAATCTCAAGTGCTGTTATCTATTCAAGGTAATCGTCTAGAAGATTTGACTAGAGGAGTTGTTCCTAGTCTAGAGAGATTTGTAATTGAAGGAGATCAAAGTGATCGAGATGAAAATCCAGAGTATGTTTTGTCGAGAAGGCAAGAACAGTTGCTGTCTTCAATGAGTGAGTTAAGTGCTTAGACTAGTAGTAATTGGATGCAAAACAGCATTCGAAGTGTGGTAGTATATTGAAACACAATTCGGATCTTAGTTAAAATAAAAAAAAATTCTGCAACTAAGGCTTCAATTGTAATCAAAACAGAAGGATTCACTAACATTTCAAATATATTTTCTGACTTTGTGAGTTTTTTTGTTGATTCTCGTCAAGATCACTTTTTAGAATTTAAATTTTAATATTTTTAAAATTATCAAATTATCCTTAAATATTTGATTCCGGAGAAAGACTATATTAATTTTTATAAACAATTTTATATAAATTCAAACCTCAATTTATAGGTCAATTTAACGATTTATGTTCATCATACGTACGTATTTTGTATTACGTCTATGAATATTTTATTAGAGTTTAAAATTTAATAAAAATGCATATTGTATTTTTTAGACACATGTACTTTGAGAAAAAATCCAAACCACCACAAGAACTAGTTAGGAAATGTAAATCTTCTCCTAAATAGTAGAAAATTATTTTAAATCGCATGTTTTAATTTAATAAATTATTTTTTTTAAAATCTGTTTTTAGTTATTGAGATGCTACATCAATATATAAATGAATTGATATCAAATAAAGTCGGTAATTTGTATGTTATTACTGTTTGTATATCTATAATGTTGATTATGAAAATTATTACTATTTTGCATGTGTTGTGTGCGCGCGCAAGCGCATAATTTAAATAATTTATCTTATAAAAAATATTTATTGGTGATGTATTAGTGTTGTTGTAATACTATAGGAAGTAGCCCATGGACAAACCTTTGTAAAAGCCACATGAGTAATTGGGCACTAGGTGAAACTGGTATAAAGAAGAATATAATTGGGAAGCCCACCTAGTAAGGATGTCACAATCATCACTTTTAAGCTACTCGTGCTAACGTTAGTGAGTCGAGCTGGGATTTAATAAAATAATTTTTATAAACTAAATTTATAAATTAAAATATGAATTAATTCTAAAAAATATATATATATATAATTTAATAATTTAACTATTGCATAATTTTTAGTATAATGAAACTCACCGGTGGTTTTTAAGTGTTTACTGCAATCATAGTGATAACTTGAAAAAAAATAATAAGTTTGATTTTTTATAAAAAAAAATAAATACATATCTAAACCCATATTTTATAATATATTTTAATTAAATAATTAATTTTAAAATAATGTGAGATTACCAAGTAAATAAATATATTTTATAACATGTCTAAATACTTTATAAATGTAAAATATTTTATTATTGACTTTTTAAAATAAAAATTTTCTAATTTAACTAATTTAAATAATCCTAAAAATATTCATAATAGTTAAAATACTTCTATGAAAATAAGTATTTTATAAGATAAATATCCATATTATTTGATTTTGTATATATTTATTGAATTAAATTATTTATAATTCTAGATAAATAAGTAATTTATGATATTATCTTGTTAAAATTAATATAATATATATATATTTATTAAATTAAATATTAAAATATTAAAAATAACTTTTAGAAGTTTTTTATGTTAGTTTTTAAAATTTCAGGAGAAATATATAAAAAATATTATTAATATTTAAAATTATAAATAAAAATATTTTAATTATTTTACTATTTAAAAATATTTTCTGTTAATTTTATAAAAATTTGCGTGTAAATGTGATTTTGTCAAACTTGCATGTAGATTTTTTACATTACGTGAACGGAGTACATGATCCTTAAAAGCCCAACAGGCTGTCGGAAAACGTTCCATATAAATAAGGCGTATCTCAAAAGCACGTGGCAGTTGTCCGAGCCGGGATGTGATAGGACTAATATACTCACAAACTTACCCAAATTTGAGGACCCATATGCAAGATATTAAGAGTATAATAGTTTTAAGGACAAATATGCAAAAATTTCAAACCATAATCAATTTGGGGACCCATGTGCAATATTCACAAACTCATGCGAATTCAGACTTACACCAATTCAAAATTAAAAATTTGACATTCGAGCACGGGAATTCATGAGTGGCCTCGAATTCCACGAGTGTAGTCAAAAACCATAGACGAACTTGGTATTTTCGGGTAAATTCCAGTGCATTTTTCGACCATTCTCAACTCAAACCAACCCGCCTAATCAACCATAACCCTATCCAAACATACATATATATTTCCGATCATTTTTTGGGTCAAATTAAGCCAAATTTACGACCGCAACACAACCCAAACTTACGTCAACATCTCCGCACAAACAGCTACGGCGCATGCATGATTTAACTTGTTAAAATTAAGATAAAGTTTTAGAGAGAGAGAGAGAGAATTTCGACACACTTGAAAAAGGAGAAGGGAGGGAGGGAGAGTTTCGTCAAATTTTGATGATGTGAAACATTTTGTTTAACTTGGTAAAAATAAAAAATAACATGACCATTGTAATAAATTAAAATGAAAAATGTGATCCTTTTAAACAAAAATTTCAGTAATCTTAAAATTAGAGTTTATTATTTATCGAAATAAGATGGAATTTAGAATTGGCCAAGTGAAATGACAACTTTAATGGGACGGCGGTAACGGAAGTGTAATTTAATAAAAAATTTTAAATGACTGTAATTCCATTAGATATTTCAAATAATTGTGTAGTACAGGGTTACCTTCCAATGCATGTTGTATCTGACTGAGATATGGTATATGTCCTGTAAACAACCCAAAATTAGATTATGTGGACGAACACGTTTAACCAATTACTATCGGATTGTTCGCCACGGAAAAAAGACAACTGATCGGTTTGCAGTAACTAATCTCTCGTTTTGAATTCAAATTCATAAACTACGAGACAAACAAACTAGAACACAGACCCAGAATTAGATCTTTATCACAGTAATTGTTCCCGAAATTATTTGCCTTTATATTTCTTCATCAAGTATACAACTATTGGAGTTTAATTAAGAAACTATTCGTTGTATACCGCTGCTGCATGTGCACTCAATCAATGCTCCAGCTAGTAATTAAGAAACTGTTTGCTGCAATTTCCTGTCATTGCATGGAAGGTTGAACTGTGTGCTCACCTGAGAACCGCGGATAAAGATGTAAATGTGCTCACCAATGCATCAATTGAATTCAAGTCAAAAGAAAGAAAGGGGCCAGATTCTGTCGTTTGCAGAAAATAATAATAAAAAATATAATACATAGTTTGTAGTCAACTAACTACAATCTTTGGTTTTCTTTTCCTATCTCGCTGTTTTGCAAATCAAAAGACTGGTAGTATCTGGCTTGGATTGGTTGAATAATTGTGATTTATTTCAGTTCAGCTACACTTTATTTTCCTGTAAATTGCTCATCAGTTTATTCTCCGACGCAATTGCAGAGAGTGATATTTCTATAATTTTGTTTGTGAATCGAGGGTGGTCAAAATTTAGTTAACTGGAACCTTGAAAATGCTACCGAAATTTCATGGTGGCAATTGGAGTTTGAAGAGTGAAATTGTCAACTTATACTAGTCAATTTTCATAGTCTTTATTTGGCCCTGGTAAAAGGGCACGGCACTTTCAAAGTGTTTTAACAGCAAATAACGTGCGTGGAAAAAAAAATGCTTTGAATCAACGAATTCTGAATCTTTACCAGGAACTAGAAAACCTTGTTGAACAACAAAATTAATCGTCACTGCCTGCATGCAACTGGAATTTGGTTTCAATTTTCCAGAAACGTCTTCTCCCAAGTTTTCAAATTGAATGCCTGGTAATTTCCTATGACCTTCTTCTGTGTTTCTTGAATGTTTCGTTAACATAGCAAAATAGATTATCATTTTTCTATTCTCAATGTCTTTTCTTGAAACATAACAAACCGTATTTTCATCTAAAATATTAAATGGTTTTTCGATTATTAGAATGAAGAGAACAAAAGCAAAAAACAAAATTGAAGTAGCCAAACTATAGAAGAAAAAAGAAATGGGTAAAAGGCCGCCAGTCCATGTTTGTATCAAGCAATCTTAGTCAAGGCTGAGGATACGAGGATAAGGCTAAGGAACCAAGGAAAGTTCCACAAAGTAGCAAACCAATTTCACACACTAATATGGAAAGTTCCACAAAATAGCATACCAATTTTACATAACAATTTTATATTACATATATAGAGAAACGGTCATCCATCGCTTTTTCTAGCTATACCCTTCAAGTCTATGTCACGTGCATCTCACAGTACCTCTCAATCTCATGCACGCTATAAATACATGGTAAACTTTCGTAACCCCCGCACAACTTCATTCAAAACATATCTATATACCCACACCCCCGTTCAAATGGATCAAGGCCAGCAGCAAAATCATCATTTTTTCTCCAAAATCGCCATTATCGGAGCCGGTGTTAGTGGTTTAGCAGCGGCTAAACAGTTCCGCCATTACAACCCAGTGGTTTTCGAGGCTTCGGACTCTATCGGAGGGGTCTGGAAAAGTTGTTCTTACAACTCTACTAAGCTTCAGTCCCCTCGTAAAGATTATGAATTCACTGATTTTCATTGGCCTAACAGAGATGACCCAAGTTTTCCTACTTACATTGAGATATTGGATTACCTTGAAGCATATGCAATTCATTTTGATGTGCTGAAGTTTGTGAGGTTCAATTCAAAGGTGGTGCAGATCCGGTTCATTGGTGGACCGGAAATGACTGCTTTTGGAGGCAAACCAGGAGGGTACGATGAGAACACCATCTTGACCGGTCATCCTGTTTGGGAGGTTGCGGTGCGTACTCACAATTCAGACTCCATTCAGGTCGTTATTCTCTCTTTTTTTTTAACAACTATTTCTTTTAATAATTACTTTATTTAGTTGATTTTGAAATTATTGATTAAGAATATTGCACATTAAAATTATTGAATGGTCGTGTGTGTGTGTGTGTGTGTGTATATATATATATATATATATATGTCTACATGTACGTATGCAAATTAAAATACATATCTTAACGCCGTCTTTAATATTTATTCAGTGGTATCGGTTCGAGTTTGTTGTTGTTTGCACTGGAAAGTATGGCGACATACCTAGAATTCCAGCTTTTCCAAGAAACAAAGGACCTGAAGTATTTCAGGGCCAGGTCTTGCATACTATTGATTACTGCAAACTGGATAAGGAAGCTGCTTCTAAGCTGCTCAAAGGGAAGAAGGTTGTAGTTGTTGGATTTAAGAAATCAGCTATTGATTTAGCTGTGGAGTGCGCTAAGGAAAATCAAGGTACGTACTTAACCTAGTTCTTTATTATTGCGGTTAGTATTTGGAATTTTTGACTTGCCAAGTTAACAAGTGAACATATTCGGATCATTTAATTTTAAATAAATTAAATAAAAATCACTTATTCTATTTACCATATGAGATTTTATAAATCTTTTGATCTTACTTTTTTCTTACAAACATAATTCTAACTCAACAACGGATCTTGAATTCAAAATTTTTGCCTTACATCAAATTAATCCCTCTCGTCCAACACAATTATAGTTAATTCTATTATTCCCAAGTATACGTATTTGGTGTGCCATAGGTATTTACTAGACTAGGGACTTGATTGTCTGGTTTATCGTATATTTAACTATTTTTAAAAAAATAGTTATAAAAGGAAAATTATTTATCAATCAATGCTTCTGTTGGGTTTTACCTTTCTTGGAAAGCTAGACTCTGATTGATTCCAATTCTGGAATAAAATATCTAACTGCTGGGTCCCATTCTTACACGTTGAAAACACTGTAATTTTGACAATACTGGTTCAGTAGCGGTCTTGTTGACTACACACATTTCACTTTACATCATGTTTTTGACTTTAAATAAAATTAAAATAAATTTCTAATTAATTTGATTTTTTTTTAAAAAAAAATTCAAGCCATTAAATTATTGGAAATTGATTTTGTGGAAATATTTTATACCCTTATTATTTAGTTTAATTAATTTTATCAATACTACTTGCAACCATTTGGAATAAGAAGAAATGGATAAGTATGATAGTTATAGCGATAAGTGGATTGTAATTGATTTATTGAAAGACAAAAAGTTCATTTACAAATTTGCATTCGGTGGTATCTATTTAGGAGTAGGAGGGCAACCGTGCACTATGGTTGCAAGGACCCTACACTGGCCTGTTCCCCATTACTGGGTCTGGGGTTTGCCTTTCTACCTGTTCTATTCCACAAGATTTTCTCAGTTCATCCATTCAAGACCTAACCAAAGTTTGCTCAGGGTTCTCCTTTCTCTTCTTATATTTACTGTACTGGTAAGTTCGTTCAACATTGAGCTTTAATTTGCATCACACTCTTCTTAAGTTATGAAAAAAGAAACAATTAACTGATTGTTGACCTGGACAGAGGCGCGGGGTTTCCATGTTTATTGAGTCATATTTGCTGTGGAAACTTCCTTTATTGAAGTATGGACTGAAACCAGATCACCCGTTTGAGGAAGACTACGCGTCTTGCCAGATGGCTATCCTGCCAGAGGATTTTTTCTCTGAGGCTGATAAGGGAAATATTTTGTTCAAAAGATCACCACCAAATTCAAAATGGTGGTTTTGGAAAGGAGGAATTGAATTTGATGACAACACCAAATTGGAGGCTGATGTTGTGATTCTTGCAACTGGTTATGATGGCAAGAAAAAGCTCAAAGCTATTCTCCCAGAGCCTTTCCGCAGTTTGTTGGAATACCCTTCCGGTCTCATGCCCTTATACAGGGGCACTGTCCATCCTATGATACCAAATATGGGTTTCGTTGGCTACATTGAGAGTGTTTCAAACCTTCACACGGCAGAGATACGCAGCATATGGCTGAGTCGACTCCTCGATAACAAATTTAAGGTACCAAACGCAGAGGAGATGCTTGAACAAACATCCAAAGACATGCAAGTCATGAAGCATTCAACCAGATTCTACAAAAGGCACTGCATTTCCACTTTCAGTATCAATCACAGTGATGAAATCTGTCAAGAAATGGGATGGAACGTTTGGAGGAAAAATAATTGGTTATCGGAAGCATTTAGCGCTTATGGTAGCCAAGACTATGCCCAGCAGAAATAAATTTTATAAAAAACAGTACCAGTGATACATCTTTTACTTTCTGTTCTTTTCTTGGGTTACCTTCTTTAATTTGTGGTACTGAATAGTAGTTAAATGCAAAATAAAGCATAGATTTTGTATGGGTGGATTCAAGATCTACATCTCCAATTAAAATTTGTATATCTAATCTAAGTTTGCATATCAAATTATCCAGAAATCTGTTCTTATAAAGAGATTGATAAAATTAAAAATAATAAAAAAAATTGATCGCAACACAAAGTCATCTGCTTAAGAAGCAGCATGTGCTACTGGGACAGAAAACACACAAATAATTTCCTGTCCTACGTAATTGAGGAGTATCCATTTATAGACAAATAAATTAAGCAAATAAAACTGACATTTGACGTTTCGCTTCACACCATGTGCTACCTCGTCCGAAACTCATAAAACCCTTGTCAGCTGCAAAGAGCAATCGGGTATGGTAATCTTGATTTTCATTCCTAGATCTTGAAAGCACAGTAGTTCAATTGCCTTTGAGCAGAAAGTATGAATTGAGGGGCCAAACTCAGCTTAACTGCTAACTTAGTCACAAAGCAATTTGAATCATATTAATGGACAAACACTTATCTAACTGCAAGAAAACGTACTTGAAGGGTAGAGGAGAGGAATAAAACAAGTCAAGTTAATTTTGAAGAAATAAACAATCACTGGCTTGCCATTGAACTTGGATAGGTTCACATTCCTCCCATCCTCATCTTTCAATGTGAAGGATGGCGGCACCTGCCCTTTGTTAACCTATCAATTTATATATAAATAAACACATAAATAATTAACCAAACCACCATGAGCATGCTAGCAGTAGCTGATGCAAAACGCAATTTTAACTAAATGTGGAAATGAGAGTAGTAGTCTTGACAAAAGTGGAAGATGGGATTGGCAAATTGAGATTTAGAGACAACTGGGAAGCATTGGGAAGACGGGATTCTAGGAGTTTGAGCGGAGATGGAAGAGCATGCCTTGGGAGAGTCAAAATCAGGGAGAGAGAAGCCATCAGTCGAAAGATTTGATGCAAAACAATGTAATATCTATTACATTGAATGTCCTAATAAAGTCATGAATGCCTCTCTAACTGAAGATGAATTTAGCAAAGAAAATAGTGATGAATCTTCTAGAGATGAGTCTAAGAACATCATTACATTTGTTTCATGTGTGAATTTTGAATCTTCAATCTCACCTGATATTGAGTTTGAAAAGGAGGAACACCTTAGTGATGCCTTTGATAAGTTTTACAAAAAGAGTGTAACACTTAAGAAGGCAAACAACTTAGTCCTTAAAATGCTAAATGGTGTTCAATTAGAAAAAGAGAAAAAGAATAAAAAGAGTGTGAACAAAAACTAGAACTAGAAAATAAAGTGAAAGTCCTTGAAGCTAACTTGATTAATGCTTAATTACAACTCATAAAATTTTCATTAAGACTAAGAAGTTAGAGGAGATGTTAAATATAAGTCAAACATTTATAAATCTTGTTTCACGTGAGACTGCCTTTCAAGAGACTAAAGGGATTTGTATTGCATCTAGCGGGATGGAGGAGAACGATTTAAATACTAATACTTAGTTACCCTTTGCTCTTCCCTAACGAAAAGAGGGCAAAAGTTTTACTGAGTAAGGCTAGTATTTTGGGATATTTTAGTGTTCATGTGTTGATAATATTGACTTATTTAATGATATATATATATTCTTGTTGAATTTAGTTTGTATATAATTTTCTTATCTATTATTTATTTTTATTTGTTTAATTTTTTTTAATTATTTGTTTTGTTTTTCTATGCATTTTTAACTTTGTTCGAAAAAGTATTTCTCTTATATTCATCTTGTATTTTCATTCTTTTTTTTAGAAATTTTGTGTTGAGAGCGTCTAAAAATTATATTGTAAACAAAATTTTATTTTTGGTAATTATTAAAAGTTTTATAATTTTTTGAACTTGAGTTTTATCATGGAATAGCCAAAAGAAAAAATTTATTATAATCTTCAGGTTTTCTTATTTGTGAATAAAATTTAATGTACAAAGGCTTGGAGCTCGACCTTCTCTTGACATTTACTTAAGTAGTTAACTTATTTGGGCAAACTACTTAATATTTACTTAACCTTTGTTAAGTAACGCAGTGAAAAATATAAAATCCTAAGTTACGGGCTTAGAATTGTTAACGAATAGTCTTGTATTTTCCCTTCCTTCTTGAGCAAAGATCGTTCTTCAAATATTTCATAGTCTTTCTAACTTAATTAATTTTTCAAAATTACAAATATTGCCTTTATTATTGCGATTTATGAATATTTTTTCCTAAAAGCTATAATCATCAAAGTTTTCTCTCGTTAAAATCCCAACTGTAAACTTTTAGAGTTTTGCGAGATGTTGATAGCTAAAATTTCAGCTTTTGATAGATTATTCATGGATTCATAAAAATAGAAAACAATCAGAATTTTGATTACTAGAATTACAAGCAATTTTTGTGGTTAAAATTAATGGTTATAAGTTTTTTTTTAAAAAACTTTTTAATCTGAAAGATGTGTATTTCTAAAATTTTAAACAGTTTTAATTCATTGTTAAAAAAAAATTATAATTATTTAGTTTGAAAATGTATGATTCTAACAATTCGTTATCCTTGAGAATCTGTTATTCGCACAGAAAAAATAATATTAAAAATAAAGGGGCCTTAGTATAATTTCAAAAAATTTAGGGAAATGTATGTAAATAGCCTAAACTTTAGTTCGCGGCCTCAATCGCAAAACAATTAGGGAAAACCCAAAGCCCTAATTCTCAACAACGAAGACAATAAAAGAATCAAGCAGTTAGGCATAGCACACGAGTGTTCCGGGGTTTCGTTGAAAGTTGACAGTTGCCAAGACTTCTAGTCCGTCCTTCTCCTTTCTCGGTGTTGCGTTGTATTTTAAAAGCTTTGACTTAGAAATGGACGGATTAAACAAGTTTCTCCGTTCAGTTTTCAAAGACTCTCCGTCAGGCTCTTCTTCTTCGTTATCTCAGAGTCCGTACAATTTCAGTGGTGGCGGAGAAGGGGTAGGATTGTCTAAGGCTTTATCTTCTGATCAGTCTTCTCTTAACATTTCCAGAGCCCGCAGGTACTCATTATTGTTGTCATTACTACTCTTTCTATCAAGTTGTCTGTTTGACGTGTTTGCACTATTTGAACGACATCTTAGATGAGTTATTCAATGAAATGTTAGCTGTTGAATCATGGAAGAAGAGCCGCTGTGGAAAAATGATACTTTTCTGTTTACTAGTTTATATAGGTTTTTGTTAGCGGTAAACTGCTGTTGTGTTCAGAAGATGGCCTTGGTTTATGTTTGCAGATCCAAATTTTTGTCTGTGGCCTGACCTTTGGCAAGCCTTGTTTGGAGCTTGACTTTCTGTATGTTGATATGCCAAGTTGGGGGTTTCTGAGATGCATAGAAGTAAACTATTTCATGTTTTCGTGTAAAGATATCAATTTTTGTTTGGTTTACTACCTTCCCTTGAAAGCAGGGAGACTTTTTTTGTGCCAAATTCTGATTCTAAACGTTAATCACCCCTTCAATGTATAAAAGATGCTTCTGTGGAAAATGATAATTTTCTGATTACTAGATTAGTTGATATATATCTTCATTGTGTTCATTAGCTATTGCCTACCATATTTGATTCGACTTCGATATTGTTGGAATGCTGGTAATTTTGGGGTAGAGGTATGTGAATGAAGTTTTTAGTGGTATTTGTTTCTAACTTTCTGAATTTGCTGATTAAATATATTTTTTTGGTGTAACAATGTGTTTTTGATATAATAATTCCATCAGGACTAGTTTGTTGCTTTACAAGTGATGCCCTTCCATCAACTCTGTCTCTAGACCTACCTGTACCATGTGCAGTAACATTCATATATAAAGACTCTGATATTCTGTCTCATTCAATATGTTTATACGTTCAGTGATTGACATAATCTTGTTTTCTATCTTCATTCTGACTTGGTTTCTCATTTATTTAAAAGTTTGTTTGGTTAATTTTGCCTTATTACTTTAGTTGATAATTATATTTTCTGTTGCAGATAGTTTGATAATGTAGAGCTCCTTATGGGGTTTTTATATGCAGTTCTATTCAGCTAATCATAGCTGATTCAATGCGAATTCATGTGCATTTTTATGTGGGACACACACCTTTGCTTTATTATTGTACTAGACTTGAATGGTTAAGGGTATGTATCTCAGAAAAAAGCTGAAAACAAATTGCATCAACTATGGAAAGTAAAAAAGAGAAATGATCTAATTTGAATCTCCGGGTGTTTTGGCTCATAATATGCTTTTCCATTTGATACTTATGATTGGAAAATTGCTTTTGCTGTAGGGTTGAAAATAAATACTGCCATTGATACTGTAAATGCCACTTTTGAAGTATTTTGGTTTCTAATTATGTGTGGAAGTATTTATGGGTTATTGAATATGATTAAGATTCACTTTTCAGGTGGCACGGTAAGAAGCAAAGAACTCATGAAACGTGGTTTTTTTGCCTTTGTCATTTTAAATTGCCTCTATGCTTTCATAATAGTGTATTCTGAATGTTTACAGCCATCTTGAGGGTATTGGTTATGAGTTCCTTTATGGTGATTGGTTTAAAAGTTCCTGCTGGGATTAAATTTTAATTTGTCACACTTCTATTTCTTTGTAAGCATACTTGTTTACACAGAATTATGAATTCACCAACTAAGCTCCACAAAGTAGTGTTATTTATGAACATTGGGACAGGTGGCTTTGATTGTTGCAATGAGAAATCAAATTACTATTAATCACATCATCTTTTTCTTTCTTCTCTTTGTTGACTCCTCTTTTTACTGGCAATGCAGACAAGTGGTGTCACTGTGGACGTGCTCAAAGCTTTGCACATTTTTCTTCGTTGCTGGTGTTTTTGTTGGTTACACCCTGAAAAGACGTGTTCGACGGTGGGTATCCAAACTTCTGAAGGGGTTAAAAGATGACTGATACCATTCAGTCATTTGTAAATTATTGCAAAATTTGACATTACTGTTCATGTAATGGTAGCATCTCTCATCAGGTAGTTTATTGACATATAAAGAACTTTACTTGTTGATTGGATTTTATGGCTGGTATCAATTCAGATTCAAGTGGCATTGTAATGTTTGAGAGTAACTGATCTACTTAGAACATTAAAATGAAAAAAGAGAATGTCGAAGGCTCTACAGATACTACTGAATCATGAGAGTGATTTACTTTAAATTTAATTTTTTTGGGGTTGGACAGCACAGTTACTATGTCAATAGTATAAAATTTCGTATACACGTCACTGAACGTAGGCTACATTCAAGAATGTATATTTTATGTGTGTATGTATATTTTCATTTGATTAATCACAGAACTGGCAAAATTGAAGCTCGACTTTAAATGATGATTCTTGGCCCTTGTTTCAGAAATTCTCCTTGTGAAACTCAAAGCGTGCGGATGTCTTGTGACTCAGCTCGTGTGATAGTTTCTTCAACTCTTTGGCCAATACTGGCATCCCACAGTAGAAAACACCTGCATTTTAACAATCCTTTCTGTGTTAAATTATTAACCATATTCAAGGAAACAACAGCAACAATGATAGCAACAGTAATAATAATTTGTCAATACAATCCAAAATTTAATATAGAATGTGGAATAAATCACTTTTTGAGCTCATATCTAAATTGTCTCAAAATCCAATCGTTGGTATCATTATCGTTGTTTCAAAAATAGTTTCAGAGTTGTTATGCAAACATTTTAGCATTATACAAGCGCCAGGTAGATGTAGTTGAATCGGGTGGTCGCCAGTTTTTTCTTGTATCTTCAATGGTTGATCTTATATATTCTAACAGATCCTGCCCTGGTATGGAAACTCAATTTCAACTTTCAAAAGTTTGCTCTTTCAAATTTTGTTTTCGCGAATATCTTTACCTATCGTGGTGTTGGGATGCTTCGTAGCTACTCTCTGGAAAACTTCTCTCCAGTTGGGCCTTGCAAAGTGCGTCCTGACCTGCAAGGGCAAAAGCAAGAGCTAGGTTGAAATTAGATTTGTTGTTGCAAGAATGGGCAGACCGTGGCATGGAAAATATACCCAAATAAATAAATAATCTTCGTAGTGAGATCGTACTCTGGTGCCAGATAAGATGTCAACACCATGTTTGGCGTGGTTGAGAGCTTGAACCATGGTGATCAATGTGGACCTTGCATCCCCTTCTTCATAAACGCTTGTAAGGTAGTTGTGCAGCTCAATCTGACCCTGTTATCAAGTTTAAACAAATGTTACTTATGGCATGACACCTCAATTACAAACGCAATCAGACACAATAACATATTTGAACATTAACTACGAAATTAATTAGATTTACTTTAAGATCCATTTCCGCTACTTGATTCATTACTCCTTTAAACCATTCGAACGATCCAGGCTCTCTGGTTACCCAATAGAAATAAGCATTTCTACACCTCTGTGACTTCTTCTTCCCTCCCATCAAGCTTGAAGAACCTGGAGTCATATTTGAAGATGTATAGCTGTTCGAGCTCGCTGATGTACTTGTATCTGTGTTTGAGTCCTGCCCCATCGTTTGTTAAAACAATCAATGGAGTTGACTATCAACTTAAATTTGCTGATTATTCTTACTGATGAGTAGTGTTTGCAGAAAAGATACCAGTTGTTCTTCTCTTGTATTGTTTAAAAGATCTCTAAGGATGCTTATAAAAGGGGTCGCTCCAATTCCTAGTCCCACCAGGAGCAGGACATCGTAATTGCGGTAGTCCTGTGCAGGAGCGCCATATGGGCCATCAACAAACAATTTTGGTTGGCTGCAACAATTGTATTTTGTTGTGTTAATATACTTTTCATCTTTATTTATACCCCAATCTAAGTTGGATCAGTAACCACCGAAAACAAACAGCTGTATACTTACTGTCTGTTACTATCATGTTCAACTTGACCAAATTTGGCTGGGACAATAACACACGTTGAATTGTTGTTGTCCCCAGTGAAAACTCGCTTCAACTCTTGCGTCCAGTCTCCCACAATCCGGATGTGAACACTGAGGTAGTCATCTCCTGGTGCAGAGGTAATAGAAAAAGGGTGCCTGGAATCAATCATTAAGAATAAGTCAATAGTAAAGCATGATGCATCTGGTGATGTTTGCTTATTGTCACAATGGACAGACCAAAGAGGATGAGCCAAATATCTACCAGAATTACTCTCACCATTCAAATGAGGAGATCACCGGGCACTGTAGAAAAATGTACTGCCCACTTTTGTACCTAAATCCATTTGGTCTGGACATGATTATACTGAACACATTTCCTGGCAGAACTGAAACCTGCAAGCCAGAGACCAAGTTGCTCCTGTGAAAGTATTCACAACTCGTAGCAATTTTCCGAACATCTTCGATTATATATGGTCTAGAATTGAAGTAGGTAGCATATATAAGTTGTCCAATATGAAAGAAACGCATTATTCAAAAATCCGATCCTTCTCTTATAGTTGCCAGTAATATATATATGCACAGAATTCGAAGTAAATCATAGAATTACCTTCAGAATTTTTGGAGAATAATATCCTGATCTTCGTGTTCGCAGATTTCGCTCTGCCAGATACAGCAGAAAAGGAGCAGAGATGTACATCCATGTCTGAAATATTTGACCAAAAAAGGCATTGAAAAGATGTTGCTCGTTAGCACTTAATATTTGATTCTTCTGTCTAAATCAAATCGTTAATTTTAGATCTCAAGGTACTTACTGTTTTTTTATACCATTTGTGGACCAAGTACAAGAAGTTTCCATGGACAAATAGCAAAATGTAGACCACACCCGTAAGGTGATGGGAGTACCAGAATGCATTAAAGCCTGTCAATCTGTTAAAAGGAATAGGTAGCCTCAATCCATTTTTTCTGAATTTGCGTGTTGCTAGAGTGAATGCAATGGCCATTAAAACAACCATAAAAATCCCAGTTACACCTTCGACACCAGTCAAAAGGTCTTTGTACGTGGGCTTTTTGTTGTGGAAGTAATTTGACAAGGGGGCAAATTCTTCTTCTGATGAGTTTACTAGACGAGGAAAGTCACATGCCAGATGATTACCCGCATGAATGAGGACTCCAATTGCTATGGCATATGCAATCGTCTGCAAATTTAATATAGTAATTCAATGTCAGGGATTGTCCTTAATTAATAATTTT
This sequence comes from Xylocarpus granatum, assembly GCA_019650275.1. Classification (NCBI taxonomy): domain Eukaryota; kingdom Viridiplantae; phylum Streptophyta; class Magnoliopsida; order Sapindales; family Meliaceae; genus Xylocarpus; species Xylocarpus granatum. The sequence goes on along the minus strand of BNST01000152.1, from coordinate 245,775 downwards.
TTAAAAAATATACTGTTTGGGCTTTGTATCTAGAGAAAATTTTCATACCTTGTGAAAATTAATGTTGTCATCAAATGGAACAAATGACCTAGCTCGAGTAGAACGAAGCCAGGTGAGGGTATTTCGACAAACAGGGAACAGTATGAGAGCCATGTTGAACTTGAGAGTCTCGGCGGCACCTTTGGCCATGGGCAGGCAATATCCCATGACTTGAAATGCCGCCTTGTTTTTGTACTGTACGAATTTCCAAGCAAAGAGCTCGGCCATTGCCGTCAACCATAGCAGCAAAATCCAACCCCTTTGCCAATTTTCTAGCATTAGACAACGTAACTTAAAGCTCAATCTGCTGAGCACGCATTTGGGTCCAAATGAGCTCAGGTTCTGACTCCAGTTAACGCTTGCCGTGCTGAGAGGCCTGCTGTAGTTCATGTAAGTATCTCTTTGTAGAAGTAACGTTTCCAGCTGCCATAACTGAAGGACAGACCAAAAAGAAACATTTACAACTCTTACTTTGCAATCCATGTTATGCATTAGTTGATGGAATTGGACTTTGTATGTCATGCATGCGGGCTTCAGTCGCATCACATCACAATTCATTCCGAGCGTTGATATTTACCAAATTAAAAAAAAAGAAACCGGAGTATTTAGAAAAACTATGAACAGATAAGTATTTTTTTTTCTGGGGGGGGGGTTTAATTTTGTGTCGCACAATTGATGGCCTAATATTCCTCTCGTTTTCCCAATTTTTTCTTCTCACTTTCTCTTTTTCTTGTTTTCTACTGTTTTTCTATTTTCTTGTCACATAAGGACTAGCATCTTAAGATTATGTGATTTAGTGTAGTAAATAACAGGGTGCTGTTCTTGTGATTTTTTTTTCCTTTGCTTCTTTAAAAGATATCAAGAGCCGGGTCAAGCTTTAATTTGAGTACAAATAAATGCATAGGAAAATTCATAGAAAATAAAAAATAATGTTGAATTATTGTAGGAAAAAAAGAAAAACAATTGATATTGTAAAAAGTGGGATTTACCTCAATATATCCAAGATTTTCAGGATCTAATTCTTCCATTATCAATGAGGCATATTCCTCGGCGTGTTCTTTTAACTTGGTCAGCTTGTTGGCAGAAGCACTGAGCATAATTAGCTGTGATTAAAACAACAGGAAGATAACAAGGTTGAAATGAAAATGACTTCAGCGTCCGTATACCAATAAAAACTTTTATCGATTATTGAAACGGAAAAAGTAATAATAATAATAAGAAGAAAAACTCTTGTAGTGGAGAGCGCTAACATCATGTGTCGTGATTTGGCTTGGTACCCATATTGTATTTCTTGGATACCCTTGTCTATTATTTTCTAATTAATTCTCATGGAGATAACATTAAATATATGTGAATTGCTATCATACATCACAATTGAGTCTCTTAATGTTGTACTGCGTAAGCGAACAATTGTTAAAAAATAATAATGAAGAAAAGTAAATTTGGTTAAAAGTCAAACCAAGACGACAATTACCTCCTGCACTTCTTCTCTTGTGATTCTTCCATCTTCATTGCTGTCAGCCCTGGAAAGGAAAAGAATTTCATTTTCATTTTTTTTATTTTTAAAAAAAAGCAGAAAATAAAAAAATTATTTGATTTCTTGGGACCAAAATCAATTTTGTCTTCAGTTCCCGCAGTAGAAGTACGCTAAAATTAGGTATCATCTGCACCACGACAACAAACGACACTAGCCAATCACAGCCTTTAATCGAATCCATGTTGGGGTTGACGGACACAAAACGCCTGACCCGAAAACTACTAAACACCCCATCACCGTTGGTTCGTTCACCAGCGGCATCAGGAGACCGTGAACTGAAGATAGAAGAAATTGAGAGAGTGATCGACCGTACATGTCAAAGAAAATTTGAAGACGCGCGTCAAAGCTTTGGTCAGAAATCTGCAACCAGAATTCACGAAGCTCTTCTTTCGTAATTTTCCCAATCTTTTGACCTTTCCTCCTCGCCAACGCATCGAACATCCCCACCGCAAACTCCATCGAGTCCACCATCCCTGTAAACGTAACAACATAAATAAACAACAAAGCAAAATATAAAACACAAATAAATTTCAGTTTAACTCATCTCCATTGACTCGTGTAATGATGTCTCACCAATGCATTCACCGAAATCTTCCCTCCCAAGCAACCCGTCCTTAGCCAGCGTCCCGAACCTCGACTCAACTTTTCTCCACATCTCCTCTGTGTCAGATGCTCTAGTCGTTTTGCTTATGAATCGCAGTCCTTTGAGTGCTCTCTGAGCCCCCGATCTCGTCCGTTCAAGTTTCGTTTTGTTTCTCCTTGCATCGCGCGCCGAAATTGCACGTTCCTCGATGTCTGACGATGATGTTCTTGACGATCCTGATGGTAGACAACCGAATTTACTTCGAATCCGTGACGTCGCCGAGAGGCTCCTGCCGAGAAGTGCTGAGGCCACGTTCGCCTCACCGCTATGGTTCGATGCTCGTGCAGTTGGTGTCACACTGCATAAGACGACGGCGTCGTTTTCGAGCTCTAATGTGACTTCAACTAAATCATGCCGCTCTTGTTGGCTGTTTCTTCTCAAATCGTTCAGAAAAACAGGCAACATTGCTCCGCCGTTGCCGTAGTCGCTCGCCCGTCGCGACTGCGGATCTTCGCAATCATCTGGCAATTCAAACGTACGGCTGTAATTCGATCGCAAGCTGCTCTTCCCTGACGAAGATGGCATTTTTCAAGTAAGTTTTATGTGCTGTTCTCTCTTCCCTTCCCTTCCGTCTCTCTAATGCGTAGACATGAAAATGGAGCCCGTTATATTGGCTTGACACAGTTCTCGGGCTCGGAATCAGTATTTAAACACAAGACAAACACCCCTCAACTGATCTATATGCTATAAATTTCAACGCGTCGTGCTTGGAGTATTTGATTGCTTTTGCATAAACAATATTTCAAAGAAAACAAACAAATAATCTACTCATATTAAACAATTCGCACGTAATAAAATTTTCTTCCTTCTTGCCGAGCTAAAAGAAATACCGTCATGAATAATACAAGCAAAGCAGGATACGTTTCATTGCCAGAGACTGCAGAAGTACTTATTTTCAGATTTTTGTGGAATATTTTATTTTACAGGGAAGTGAATGAATCAACAAAAAAAACAAGACAAAACAGATGTGAGCAAGGGGCAGGTATATATATATATATATATATATATATATATATATGGGGTCAAAAAGCTTAATGTAGACGGCTGTATTGTCGGTGTCAAGCCTAGCTCGGTCACTTATGAGATCAACGGCAACTTACATTCCATGGAATGTAAATTTACTGCGAGGGTAAGAAATCAGAACATTAATGTATCCCCCTTGGCTTTGATTCCAAAATGTATGCTTTATGTAAATTTTGAACTTGAAATTTTTAAAGAAAAGAAACTTGTTTGGTAGATAATTCACGTGAACTTTGTTGTTGCTTGCTTGCAGAATGCGTTGAACATTTTCTCTGTGAATTTGAGGACGAATCGTATGTACATTATGTCTTGATCCCTCTGACTATCGTTATTTTTCACACATGGGAGCTCGCGAGCTCCACGTTCCAAGCGTTCCATGGAAAGCTGTGAAGAAGGTTATGCAGATAATTCTATTTTACACCTGAAAACTTAGCATATATCAACTTTAATAAATATAATTCTAAAATATGATATTCCTAAAATTAACACACACACACACACACACACACAACACATATATCTCCTTAATCTTAATATATTATTAAAAATTAAAAAAAATATATAATATTGTCACAGCTTATAAAAAATTAATTAAAATAAAATATGATTTTTTTTTCTAAAAGGTAAGAAACTAAATAAAATAAAATGACAGGATAAGGTTGTTTGCATTTTGTAACAATTAATTGAAATTTTTTTTTATATTTTAAAAAATTAAAAAAATTCAGAATTATGAAATAGGTTGCATCAGATTAAGAATTAAATATAGAATTAAAATAAAATACTTTTTCAAATTATTTTTTATGTTTTTTTTAAATAAACGATAAATTTTACTCTGAATAATTGTTAAAATTTATCAAATTATTTGTTTGATTTCTCTATCTGAAAATTCCAGTTGCAAAATCTGGATTCTGAACTCAAATAACAGTATATTTTATGCTTAATTACGTTATTAACATTTTATTGTTTCAAAAAACAGTGCACAGCTGTTCATAAGAGAGAGAGAGAGAGAAGTGCAGCATTAGTTTAATTAATACGATATGATCTTATAACTATTATTTTTATTCTTTGCAACAACAATGAACTGTGCAAGTGTTTGATAAATTATGTCATTGAAAATGTTGGGAATTTTAGAGTAAAAAATATCTGTCTAAAAGATTTGTCTTATTAAACCATATCCCCAAGAGTGTTGCAAATTTTAAATGAATAATGTTAAACACTCTAAATCTTATCTTACAATGACATTCATTGGGTAGATAGTTGAGTCGATGCATAATAATTCATTTTATAAATTCTAAAAATATTTTGCTCAACAGTTTAAAGCCATTTCACTTCCAAATTTTACCACAAACAACTAATTGCTCGTCTTACTATTTAATTGATGAAAGTTAAATCACCACTTGGTTGAAAATTAGAATAACATTTGAGAAGAGTAATAGTGTTCTTTAAAAAATTTTTGCTACAACACATGTTAATTTTTACAAAATAAAATAAAAAGTGAAGTAAAAATTATTTAGTATAAACGTAAAACTTTGAATTTTGTTATTAATTAAAATAATTTAAAGATTGATCGAAATAAATCTTTCATAAAATATTAACAATTTTTTTTTAAAAATTACTCTTTTATATACTAAATTTTATTTGATATTGAGATGTCATGCCATGAGTATAGAATTAGTTAAAATTGTTTGTGAATAAAAATATTTGATGTGAAATATTAAAAAAAAATGAATCGTATTAAAAATAAATATTATTAAAAGTTTTTTTTTATTTTTCGATTTTAAAAATAAAAATTATTATAATTAAACAAAAGAATATATTTTTTATTTAAATATTAACTGAGTATAATTATTGTTTTTATTTTTACATATTTGTATGTAAATTTTATATATATATATATATATAGTGATAGGCATGAATATTTTAAACAATGCCTGCCACGCATACTTTGTTATAATGATAATCATATTAATAAACAAATATTTTTAATTTAAAAACACGGTTGATATTCAGATAAACATCTTTGTCTATGTTTGGAGCAGTGACAACATGTAGCAGTTGTGTTTAGGTCAGATGGAGGAGTATCTGCCTTCCATAAACGACACATCTAAAATGAGTCTAAAGTAATCTGCCCGGGATAACAACCAAATCACGCACTGCCTGCAAAACATTTCATAATCCAAGGGGATAATTATAAGACAGGAAATTGCAATCACTTTCCTTGTACCAACTAATCATTTGAATTTCAATCGATGATATCATCATAATTACAAGTGCAGGTTCTCTCAGAAGCCATGTTGTTATTTCTTAATTATTATTATTATTATTTTTAAATCTCGGATATTACGTAGTCAATTAATTAATTATTTGCAATAATTGTATTTTATAATGACCGCTTCCGTTTTCCAAAAACCGAGCGTGAAAGCTATGGGCTTTCTCCAGAAGAAGTCTGGGTTATTGGTTAATGTCACCGAGTATGATGTTGAATATTAATGTTAAGAAATATATATATATATATTAACTAACTGGGTGTTATGGGGTGTTTGCTTGGCTTGTTTAATTTGTAAATTGTAAATTGTAATTGCATCTACCAACTTCTCTCTGACTTTTATTTGACAGGCACGGCCGACGGATTCTTGTCGCTTTGTATTGGAAGAATGCATCGCGATTGAGAGGTAAAACTCAACTAACTTGCAAATAAATGTGTATATTCATCGAAGTTTCATTCTTAATACATATATCAAATAAATGAATGCCACACATTTGAAGCAGAAAAGAATTGTACCTAAAAGAGATTTAATTAATTCAGAGTGGGTTGTACAGTAATGGTCTGAATGTTACTTATTATTGATTAATGAACATGCCATTCATTGCCAATGCTACCAAACAACCTTCACTGAAGCTGCGAATGGGAGTCCAGTTTGTGTAGGGCATTTCCCTCAATCTGCCAAGATATGAACTGATCAGAAACGCATACGCGTTCCAAATTGTATGATATTATAATTTTAAGACTTACTGTCTGTTCCCGTGTAACTAGGCATGCATGCCTTCTTAACCAGCAATCAAGTGAAAGTGGTCTAGGTGCTAGGTACAAATCAACCAGAAAATCAAGAAAAAAGAATGATAGATGTCTATCCACTTGTATTTAGATGGTGGGCAATTAAACAAGGTCCAGTAAACCTCTTTAAAGATAGCAACCTAAACTCTGTGCTCAAACATGTATGTTACGACAATTGTAACTCCAGACGACTATTCAGTAAATACTTGATAATGAAGTAAATGATATATATATATATATATATATATATATATATATATGCATGCAAGCCAATTGTTACTTAATTCCAACCCAATTTTGTTGTTCCTATGTTTCAATTTCAACTTGCAAATTTATGATGCAATTGGAAATACTAATAAAATCCCTGAGCAACAAATCAAACCATTCAAGTTTCTTTCTCGCATCTTTTTATAAAATTCATAAATTTTATTATTCAAGAATCACAATTTTTCATAAAAGTGATTTAAAGTATATATTTTATCGCATAACTTTTTATTTTGAACTTAAATTTTTATTTTTGATTATTTAGAATAATCAAATAAATTTTTTTTATTTAACCTTTCTCTTGATACAATAACATTCAATCAAAGTTAATAAAAAATTATAATAACTTAATTTTTTTTTATAAATGGCGAGAAAAATTGTATACATATGTTCTATTAACATGAAAACTGTTTAATTTCTTTCTAATTTCAATTATTATAAATTTATCAAGTATAATTTATTTAGCTAAAACAGTGTCAATATATAGGATTTTAATTAATTGTAGCACTTAGATGAAACAATTATCTTACACCTCAGTCTTACGCACTAGAACACGAATAAAAGAGACAGATAAAACACCTGCCACCACTTTAATCGGTACCAAGTTTTCCTATCTAACTAGAGCAGCGTGAAATACAAAACAAGAACCAAGGAGAGAAAGGAGAACCATTTAATGCTTAATAGAAGAGCAATTACCTAAAGCTATCCGATAGAAGTGGGTGCATTTAGAAGTAGGATGAGCCGGCATGTACAGCTCGAGGAGTTTTGTTATTTCAGAGAGTTTATTTTACTGATTATAGCTGGAAAATATAATAAAAGGGGCCAGTTACTAGGCTAGATACATCATTCGGTTTCTTAGGTTCTAGGTCATCAAATTAGGTTTTCTTATGCTCTCTGGAAAGCTTGTAATGAGCCCTTGTAATGCGTAATCCTTGCTTAGTTATTTAAGAAATTCTTGATTGTTGTTTTCCCGTAGATGTAGGCTTTAAGCTTAACTGCATATATCTTGTTTCATGCTTTGATTTATTAATTCTAGATGGCATTATGTTTCTTTCTTATTTTGATCTTGTTCGAGGATTGTTCTAGGATGATTTTATATTAGCTTTAGGGTTTTAAACTTAACAAACTAGTATCAAAGCTAAGGTTCCGTAGCTTCACTAAAATTCAAAATTGAAAAGCTCATATCAAAAATGGATTTTAATTTATGGAGAAGATGTGAGCTCTTTTGGTTTATCAAGGTTTATAAGAAAGACAAAAAAAAGATCTCGAGATGGGCAAGTAGTGCTATTATGCTATGCTTGGGAGATATAGTCTTGAGGGAAGTATCTGAACAACCCATGATAGCAAAGCTAGGACTCAAGTTAGAAAGCTTATTTTTGACAAAACCATTTGAAAATAGGATTTAAATAAAGGGAAGATTGTATAGTCCAAGATGCAATATGGACATCAGTGCAACAACACATTGATAACCATAACAAGATCGTCTCAAATCTTGAGCATAGATATTAAAGTGGAATATGAAGATCAAGGTTGGATATTGCTTACATCATTACTTGACTCCTATGAACATTTTGTTGACATTTTTTTTGTGTGATACATAGTTAATGTCAATAGAAGATGTTAAAGTTGTCTTAAATGAAACAACATTTTTAACTCGTTTAGATAGCAATAAGAGTAGTTGAAGTTAATAGTTAGATTTTTATACAGATAGTCTTTGTGAGAACAATACTCAACTTATGTTTGTATTACTTGTTAAAGATGACCTACACTTATGTTTACATATTTGTCACAACAAAAATAAACTATCCTATGTACCAAAATTTTAATATCATCAAAGTAAGTTAAAAATACTCTCCTTACATAGCTATAATTGTTGTCATTTTTAGCTTCAGTGTGATGTCTTCGTAACTGTGTCCAAATTACTAAAACTCCTATAAATAATTAGAGATATAATCAATAACAAATTTACTACATTGAAAATAAATCCTTATTCTTAACTATAAATTATTGGTATATGTCTTAATTCTAATAGTATTTTGGATATTTAACATATTTGTATCATGATTATATATATATATATATATTCAATTAATTGGATACTTTTCTATTGTCAAAATCTATATGTTATAATAGGAGTAATATAAGTGAGATGGAATTTATCCCACTTATATAATAGGAACAATATCTTAAACTCTTTTAATTGAGTGAGATTTTGAAAACATACTATCATATTTAAATAAGTTAATATGTGATATTAATTTTATTTAATATAATAAATTTATATGTTAATATATCAAATCAGTCCAAACACGCTTTAACACTTGCATTACACCTACCTATGCACATCAAGCAAGGGCAAATTTACCCTGGTATCACACGCGCGTTTGTGCTTGTAACACCAGAGTAAATTATGGCCCAACCTCAAGCGCCCATCACGCACGACTAGTTGTTTACTATTTTTTATATAATTAATTTATTTTTATATTATTAATTAATTATATTATTTAATAATTTAAAAATATTATTTTTTATAATTTAAAACTCAAGTTTTGAGTATGCACTAAGTTGAAGAATTTTAACTTAAAAACAAAACTCAATTTCATATATCTAATATACTTGAGTTACTTGAAATAGACTTTTCAAGTATTTAGAAATTTTGCATACTAACTTGCTAAAATTTAACTTCAACTTATGTCAAAGAATTTTAACTTGCTCAAAATTTAGTTTCAAGTATAAAGTAAGCTGAAAATTTTAAATTTGCTCAAAATTAAGCTCGGAGTTCGACTTATTTAAAAGCTTCAAGTAAGTGAAAAATTTCAACCTTTTTTTAAGTTTTAATTACAAGAGCTTTTTGTCCAAATTGATATATTTGATTAAAAAATGAAACAACATGACTATTTTAATAAATTACCTTCAAAAAGTGATTATTATAGAAGTTATTGTAAAACTTTTAAAAGTTATTTGAAATATTTATTTCTTTTATAAATTGTTATTCAATGATAAACATGCATATCATTGCATAATTAAAAATTACTTAATTTATCATTGCACAGTTAAAAGATACTTAATTTATACAAAGTGTTCTTAAATAATTAATAAAATTTTGCTACATTTTTATATAATTTGATTTAGTTATGAAAGTACACCTTTTATTTTTTATTTTTTTAGTTAAGTGAACATTTGGGATGCTTTCTAATTCACAAAAGCATTTCTAAATATTATTTTAAATAGTGCTCTTAATCTGAATGTGTGACCAAGTGATCAAAACTTGTCAAACTTCTTGAATATACCATCACCTTTTAGAATAATTGTTAATATTAAGCCTCAATATATTACAAATTGCGATGAGTCTCGGAGACATTAATTCTTAATATTTAAAAATGGCAAGGGATCGACCAATCCTTATTTTGGAGAGAGAATTCCTATTCTCAATCTTGTTTAAAAATATCAAATAACATCTAAAATATTGGTAAAATTAAATAAATTAATATTAATAAATTAACATGTCAATAGATTATAATTTTAATTTTTTTAAAAATTGAAAAAAAAATAAAATTAAAGAAACTAAATTAAATAAAATGATTGAAATTTTTTGTTTGTTATTAATTTTATAGAAAATATATTTTGTCGGGTACATAAAAAAAATGAAATTTCAGGAGTTTTTTGTTTTATTTATTAATTTTGTGCTAATATCCTAAAATTATTAATTTAATGATTATAATTCGTTATTTAATTTAATATTATTAATTATTTTTATTTTAATTATTATTTTTATTAGAAGAGAATTTGCTCAGCTGATCCCGGTTTTAAAAATATTTAATTTTAAAAATATTTAATTTTTATTTTTATTTAAAAGAAGAAGAAGAAGAAGCGGGGTTTAACTGAAAACATTGGTAGTCAACTCCACTCTTTGCATGGAGGTGGGGAGCGGCAAAACTGATTCTGAAAGTTCGAGGAGGACCAAACTGGTCATTTTGACGAGTAGAGTACATTTGGACGTTGCTGAAAAAATAAATAAACTGCGTTTAGGCATTAAAGTTGGCCGGGCCCGGGCCCGGGCCCATGGAGATTGAGCTGAGCAAGGTGGGCCCAGCTTAAAGGTGTTCGAGAAAGAAGGCAAACAAGCGAAGCGGATGCAATGATAATTGACAATATAAAGCAGAGGTACTCCGTCACTAGAAAATCGCATTAATCTGCTCTGGCTGTCTGCTCAGATTTTCCTTTCCAAACAATTTTATTCTCAAAATTTTGAAACCGTTGGTTGATTTTCCTTTTACCAAAACGGAGAAAACAGAATCCTCCGACAGATTCGGTTAGGCCAAGAAAATTTTGCTGCGATAATCCATCAAGTATAAAAACAAAGCAACCGCCATTGGTTTCTAATAAAACTGTTTGGGATTAGATTAAGCTGTGGTGTGAAAAATCTCAATCTCTTCCTTGGAGAGCTCGCTTCTGCAATATTTTCGTCTTATTTTTTCTTTCGAAGCTCCAAATGGCTTCTCTCTTAGCTGAATCCCGTCGTCAGGTCAGTACAATATTTTATATATTACTTGTATTTTTGTATGCATCAATGATGTGAACTATATTGTTTATTGGAATTCATATATGAGTTTATGTTTGATTCGAAAATGCTAGTGTTAATATTTTTCGATATGCGACGTTCGGAGATCTGAAGGGATTCTGTGATATCTCTGATTATCATTGCAAAAGGACAGAATCAAATTTTAATGGATTTCGTATACACAAATCTTTGAATTTATGTTTATTGTGAATTGAAACTGCTATGTTGGGTGTATTTTATGTTTATGTTTTGATCGACTTGTTCTCGTGGATTACGGACTTATTATGCTGTAAATTTTAGGGCATGTATTAAACAGTATTGAGATGTACAATTAGTTCCGGATTTAGATAAAAAGAAAGCTTTTGGTAAAATGATTGCATCACATCACTAATCATCCAATCAATGTTAAGTAAAAGAAGTTAACATAGGATCTCTCGTCAATTTATTTTGATTTTTTACACCCACCACAAATAAATATAATTCTCTCATGATTCTATCACATCAGCAATGTTAATATGATAAAACTGTCCTATCTAAGACTTTTTGTTAGAAAAATTGGCTGTTTTGATAATTATTTGGTCAGTTTGATTGTCCTACCTAAGACTTTTTCTTAGAAAAATTGGCTGCTTTGATAATTATTTGGTCAGCTTGACTGGTACGCAGATAAATGGTTCATGGTTAATTGAATGTTGAAACCTTATCAAATTATTGAAACATGATAGAAACAAGACATGATTATTATGAATTAGTCAAAATTTGATTTTTTTAGCCCAAAATAAAAGGATCATATACAACCCAAACAATTCCCTTGCTAAAACTTTTTAAAATGAAAACATATTTCATTCCGGCCCATGTACAATTGTTTTAGCATATTTAATATCAACAAATGTATGCTGTGCACAGAAAGGGTTTGGTTTTGAGAAAATGACAGCCTATTAACTAACTATTCTGTTGCATTTTATAGAAGGGATGTCTGCACTGAATCTTTTACACTTCATGATTCCTTAGTTTAATTTTGTGTACAAACTTACTTTTTCATGCATGTGTAGTGTAACAAGTTCTGATGAGACTTTGTCTGCAATCAAACATCCTGAACTGTATCCTTGGTTTCTTTTCACTATTGTAGTAAACGTTTAGCAATGGATGATAATGGTGGTATCAAGTTGACCGGAATCCGCCAGATTGTTAAGCTAAAGGAAATGCTCCAAAAGTGGCAATCTGTCACACTTAGCCCAAAAACGACCAACTCCCAGTCTAGTCCAAACCATGGGGGCATTTCACCAGTGATTAATAGGAGGTTGACAAATGTTTCGTGTTGTGATTCGGACGAGGATAGCTGCTACAGCCCTGAACCACCACATGATGTTCCCAAAGGGTATTTGGCAGTTTATGTTGGGCTGGAGCATCGGAGGTTTATAATTCCCACCAGTTATCTTAGCCACTCTTTGTTCAAGGTTTTGTTAGAAAAGGCTGAAGAAGAGTTTGGGTTTGATCATAGTGGCGCACTCACACTCCCTTGTGAAATTGAGACCTTCAAGTATCTCCTGATGTGCATAGAGAGCAATAAGAAGGATCATCCTAATAACAGTTCAGGTATGTTTTCTGCCATTTTTGTTTCTTTTCAGCATAAGAATGTATTTGAAATCTAATTGAACTGTTATAATACCCTAAAAGTACATGATTTGCTGTTTGAACTGCATTAAGTAGTTCTACAAATAGAATATGAGGTACCATTTTGGAGGTTTAGTGAAGGCATTAAGGGTATGTACAGCATTGCTGTGCATTTTACTTTGAAAAGCCAACAGCTAAAGATATTGGTAAAGCGTTGCTTTTGTTTTGCAGCTAACACAGACCATTCACTTTCCCACTTGTATATAATTGAGAGTGATTTGATCCCACAACGGTTGTGGATTAAAAACCATAGTACCCCAATCCCAAACATACACTAAGTTGGAAAACTTGGGTGAGAAAGGATAAAATAAGGTAGGTGCAGGATTGCATGAGATAGAGTCTGGTGATTCTGTAATTGGTTGATTTGGATGAAAGTCTGTAGTGTTTAGTTTAAATTACATTCCTGGAAACAACTATATCTTGTCATCCCCAAAAACAGTTCATTACTGATTTTATTGCCTCAAAATGGACCATTTGCAGCATGATCTATATAAATTATTCATATGATTGATTTGTTTTCATAGCTGTCATGTGTTTCACTAAGTAAAGTTTTGTGGTGATTTTGCAGCCGGTGGTCCCCTAACAATTGCAGAGTAATGGGTGTTTATAGTGGTCAGGGATTTAGGATTGATTTTTTCTGGTGTAATGCATAGTCTCGTTTGTATGCAGATATCTCCCTTCTGTTTTTCTCTCTGTCGGTTAAGCCACATCAAGGAACCTTTTAATTTAAAAAAATTTCCAGTTTGGTGGAAGAATCATTTGTAGTAGGGGAATATTGAACCTCTTTTATATTGAAATGGGACTTAAATCCAGTGTTGGATTTTGTGGGAGGCACATTTATTTGTTTCTTCTGCATATATTCTGAGCTGGCTGAGGGTTTCTAAGGTGATATTATTCGGATGCGCTGCTGTTAAGCTTCAACCTCCAATTGCGTGCTTCGGTATACTCCAATCTGATTACTAAATTCAAAGATACCAAATCAGGTTTGTTAGGCTCTGAGATGTCGTAATCTCTCCTGATGAGCTGGTGTACTGTCTGCATCTGCTCCATTTCACATGAAAGTGCGTTTCTGTCTTGTCAACATGATTCCAAGAATAATTTGTAAAATAAAACTCAATTCAAAAGAACATAAAAAATAATGGAACCTATTAAATTAAGTAAATGATGATGAAAAAAATTAACTCGTCCAATAGCTAGCATTGAATAATAAGTTAAAGATGAAAATACAAATTGAAAGGATAATGATGTCATAATTTTGTTGTTAGCTGGAGATTAATTTAAAAAAAATGATAATAATTAAAGTAATTATTTGAGAGAGATAATTATTAACATAAGACTCCGATTATAAAAGAATTTGCCTATGACATAATTAAGATCGGAGTCGGTGATGAATGCCATAGGGGTAAAGAATTTTGCACTTTCTGAATTCAAAGATCTGGTGTCCTTAAGATGAAAATCATAATATTTTAACTTGTTTTCCTTAGAAAACTATTATCCAGCAACTTGGGTTTGTAAGCATACACGTTCTTCTAAGTGACAACCAATATTTTTTCTGTCGTGGCATTCAAATTATTGCAAATACCAGAGAAAGAATTGTATTTTCTCAGTCCTCAATTCTTGTCTGGTAAAATTATTATTCTCGAGTTTCAGTATATTAATTTAATTATCAAGATCAAAGGGTATTAAAGTACCCTCTGAGAATCCTCTCATGATTAAGTCAGAGCAGCATTTTGAATGAGAAAATAAGATGGAAAAGAAATATAGAATTGTCATTAATTTTCTTAACCCTTATTCGGAAACAAAATTTTACTTTATTTCTTAAACGATTATCTCAGTAATCAATTAATTTTAATTAACAGACAATTATCTCGCTTATATTCAGTGAGGAGTCATTTATTTCTAACTAATGTGTAATTTATGAACTGTGTGCATGACATTCATAACTTATTTGTATTCACATTGGCATTACTGGTAAAATAGAAAAGTTGCACAGTATCATTATCGGATTATATGCTTAGTATAAAGTTGAAGTTGAGATGTTCATAACGTTAACATTGCAAGAAACACAGGATGACTCCCATTTTAGTGCTTTGGTTCTCTGGAATATCTCCTTTTCATGCACGTAAATTTTGGCCTGGTAACAAAGTGTAGAAGAATCTAAACCTCAAATATAGAAAACCAAAATTCAAACGTAATTGCTCCATAATTGACAAATGGAGAGTTGGATATGTGATGCGAACACCAGACAGATGGAGAATTTGCTGGTTTAATTTGGAAAGGGCATAAACAAGCAAATAGCCTGTGTCAAATTGGGCTCCGGTGTAAAGTGATAACCCAAAAGGGGTAGCAGGTAAAGCTGGATACATTTAAAATTTTTGAAGTTCAGTACTGGTTGAAATGGCAAAAATGATTTTATCAGTTGTCATGATTAATTTTTGAATACTTTTTATACAAGAAGTTGTTATAAATATTTAAAGAATTTACAACATAAAATATAAAAAGACTTTGTATTTGTTTATTTAAAGATTATTCTTAATCTAATTTGTTGAATGCATTTAATTAAATCAATACAATTACAATGAATATTATTTAATTAAGTAAATAAGTACAATAAATTTATTTATTTTTGCTAATTTAATGTATATTTAGTAAATTAATTCAAATTCAATTGATTATATTGGTAAAATATAATGAATTCGAATCGATTAAATGTATGTTCATTATAATGTAAATAAATTTCATAAATTAATAAATTATTAACTGAAACTACATAGATGGATAACGTAGCATCAAGCACAAAAGAGACTTCCCAGATTGTGCATTGTGGAGTCTCACAGCTTGGGTGGAGGAAGAAGCCACTTGTTTCCATGGAGATAGGTCATGCTTAAAAAGGGTTTAGCTTCTTCATCTGAAAGTAACTTCGCATATTTGACTCGCCCAGATGAGCTAGCCCCCGGTCCCATGCATTTGTACTCTCCGTAATACACAGTCCTACAAAATTATAATTAATTTCAAGATTAACGTATGCAATAAAAGCAATGTACTCACTAGATACTAAGATTAACATGAACATGATATGGATGCGTATATATATATATATATACTTGTGACTGTGAGGATGCTTGCCGGTGGACCATCCTGCACGGTTGATTAGAGTGCCCATGTATGTGTAAGCAAACACCACTCTGGGTCTCTCCTTCCATGCGCGCCCAAGATAAGTGTCGCCGCTGCCCGTTATGTTACAGTGGACGAAGGTGAATCCACTGTCGTCGCTTACATTTTCTCTTGCGTGTGCTGTGATCACTCCCATTTCTTTTGCTACTGAAATTATCGTGGTGCTCTGCATGCATCAACATTACAATTACTGATTACTCATTCGTTATGAATGACTGACTATACATACATTGTTGGATGGCCCTAAGCTAGCCGTTAGTATATTATCAAAACCCTTATTAGATATCAAATATATATTAAGAAATAGTGCTGTGGAAGTACCAAGTAGAGAGATTTTCCATTTCCGAAGATAAAATCAACAGTGCCTTGAATGTAACAGTCCTTGAAGAAATGTCTGCCCCTATCATCACACAAGGTGTCTTGATAACCTATGAACTTGCAATTGTGGAATGCTGCTTTATCACCCGATATTCTCATGGCTACTGCCTGTGCACCCACTCGCTTGCCATCTGGCATTGGAGCCGAATTCTAAACACAAAAAGAATGATAGCTATTGTTAGCTCAAATCACATGTGCCATGATTGAATACTCTTTTTGTGACATGCTCTTCATTAGCTCTAATTATTACATCTTAAAGCAACTAATAATATACTATAAATTACACTAGCAAGGTGTAATATGGAAGGAAAATGAGTTTTAATTAATGAGCTTTCCTTCTTCTTTCATTAATTAATGAATTTATATTTGGATTCGAACTTTTACTTTAGAGTTGTTAATATTTATTTCAAAATGCAAACATCTTAATTCGCATTTTACTCGAGAATCTGTCGAGTTGTTTTGTGAAAATGTTGGTTTATTATTATTGTTATTTTATTTTATTTTGAATCTCCGAGTCGACACCATTATAATCTTGGCCGACCAAGTATACAGAGACGAACATGACGTTCTATTTGCCGTACATATTAGTTAAATATGCATATTAACTAATAACCCAGATTGTTGCATGCTTATATATATCCAACTTGTGGTTGAAGGAACAGACGCATACTTGTTGAAAAAGCGGAGAAAACCCCAAAAAGGAGAAAGAAAACGTACCACAAATGCGATATTAACAGCCATGAAATAGTCGCTCTCAACAGCCACTGTTGCACTATTCACCGTACCATACTCAAATGCACTGCCGTTAAACACAATCCTAGGCATGTCGTTTGGTTCCCCGTAAAGCGTCACAAACTTCTTGGAGGAGTCAACGGTGATCTTCTCCCAGTACTCTCCCCGGCCGATCTTAACAACCACTCTCCGTGAATTCCCCGACGGAATGCTTTTCACTGCATCAGTCACCGTCGTGAAATCTCCGCTGCCGTCTTTCCTCACCGTTATCACCTTAAAACCATCCTCCGCGGCGGCAAGAACTTGGTCCACAACGGTATTGTTGTGGCCCTGGTTCAACTGGGCCTTTCTTTCCAAAAATTCTTTAATGTTTTCTCCAATCCATGCCTCGAGTTTTGATGCATCCGATGGGATGTGTTTGGTGTGGCCAACCACTGTAGGTACGAGCTGAAATGAAAGCATTAGTGTTGTTAGGAGAGCTGCAAAGCCAATAATGGAGGATTGTTTCATCTCTTGAGCCATTTCCTTTTTTTTTGGGATTGTCTAAACTACACCGATGGATTGGAACAAGTGTTTTTGGGTAGTATTTATTCATAAAACTGAAGCAAGTGGGTATGTGCTGTTCGTGTTTTCTTGTTCGGGTTTGTGTAATCTGTTTGTTTGTTGCATAATGCCGTTGCATTTGGAGTTAATTGCTTTTGTACCTTCCGCTATTACAAGGGGGAAAACGGGGTAGTTTGGATATTTAACTGGTCTTCGTTATTTTTGAGACGCTGGCAGCTGTTGCGCACAATTTTAGATAGGTCCTAATGTTTGATTAATTAAACGATTTTGCATGGGATTGTGGTATTCTGATTTTGAAGCTGCTGACTACTATGAAATCGAATTATTATTAATGTTACTGCAATTTTAATATTGATCTTTTGAATTAAAACTGGTATTCGCCAAATATATATATATATATACACATATATTTTTGCCACCTAAAGATGCTAATGATCGTAGTGTGGAGTTTTCAATTGATAGTGAAATACTTATTGTTAGGCGTGTATTGAGTAAACAAGTTAAAAAAGGAAGATAATGATTAACAAAGCAAAAATATCTTCCAAACTAAATATGACATCAATAATAAGGTATATAGTATGATATTGATGGAATGAGTGGTGCTAATGTAGATATCATTACTTTAGTTAAGAAATTGAGTTTACCTACCCTAAAAAATTCTAAACCTTATAAATTTTAGTGGTTGAGTGATTATAAGGAGGTACATGTAACCAGGCAAGTAATGTATTCCAAAAAAATGTTGTACCATCTTTGTCTCTATGCATATAAGTCATATATTATTGGGCACGTCATGATAAGATGGTATGAAAATCATTCATGTTGGATTTAAGATTATACTCATATTATATTTAAGAATATAAACTATTTTGTAAAAGATAACAAATCTATTACTTTTACTCTGGTTGTCTCAAAGTAAGTGTATAAAGATCAATTGAAATTAAGGAGAGATAATGAGATCGAGAATGTGAAAAAAAAGTATGTAGATAAAATTTAAGAAAGATAAAGTATATCGAAGGAAAAAGAAATAGAGAAAAAAGAAAAAAAAAGAAACAATTGAACTTTTATGATAAGAAAAAATATGTTAAAAGTGTTTTTATGCTAATTAACGTATGTTTATGTTTGTGTTTTTGTAGAAAGAAATTTATTTTAACAATAATGATTTTGAAAAATTTTTAACTAGTATTGTTGTTTTTTTTGTTGTGGTAATATGAAGACTGAGTTTTGGACAATATTCTTAATGGGTATAAAATCAAATCAATTTTGTACCCAATATTATTATCTCTAATCAATTAGTTTATAAGAGTAATTCAAATGAGACAAAGTTAAAAAGTTGATGGTTAAGGGATGCATGAACAAAAGCATGAATCCTTATATAAAGGATGGACTGTGGAGGATGTGTGTTGATTTTAGAGCTGTCAATAATATCATGAAAAAGTATAGACATCTCACATCTAGACTAGATAACTTGTTACATGAATGGTATGGATCATTTATTTTATCAAAAACTAACTTAAAAAGTGAATACTATCAATTTAGGATAAAAGAGGATAATGAATGAAAAACTATCTTTAAGACTATATATAAATTATATGAATATTTAGTAATAACATTTTCAACTAATGCACCTAACAAATTTATAAGATTGATGAATCATATATTGTGTGCTTTTATAAGCAAGTTTGTCGTGTTCTATTTTAATCGTATTTTAGTATATAGTAATGGTTTAAATGATCATCTTGAATATTTATACTACATACTTAATAATGAGACAAGTGGGACAAATGTTAACCATTACCTTTATTTTGTTAACTTTTTATCATTATATATATATATATATATATATATATATATATTTAATTAATGTATTTTAAATGAATGTGCATATATTGAAAGACGGTAGTTAATCGTCTTTTATTTTTCGAGCTAATTATTAGATATATTTTAAGGAGACAAGATTTCATAAATTTTTATGCGTAAAAGTTAATTCTCACGAGTGGATAAATAATATTAATTTTTTAAAATTATCTCTAATTTTAAAAATATAAAAAAAATATAAAAATTGTAAGTAAAATAATTTTATTACATTAATATTATTAACTGATAAAAATATTTAATTAATAAAAAAATATATTTATTAATAATAAATTAAAATTTTATTATTTAATTAAATAATAAAATAAATTTATAAAATTTTTTATTTAATATTAATAAATATATTTTTATTTTGTTAATTAAATAATTTTATCTTATAAATACTACTAACATCATGTAACTACTCTGCTTTAGATTTTTGCCCAAAAAAGTTGGCGTCACTGTCATCCATTGCATTTAAGTGTGGAGAGACTCCACTGTTGTTTCTTTGTCGCCATCTAAATCCACTGACTCGTTTCCTGCAAAATGACATTAATGTCCTCACTCTCCCTCTCTCTCTCTCTCATGTTTTATTTTTAGTTATTCATTTTTATAGCATCATTTACAGAAAAGGACAAATACTGCTGTTGCACTGTAAGATGTTTGGAAGCCAGGCTCCTTATGAAAAGCCGCGAATTTCGGCGACTCCTGGCGCTTGCTTGTCTTCTTCCATCTCCACCTGCTCACAAGTTGAAGGTTGGTTAATTTTGCCTTGTGGAACTATACTTGTATCATTTTAAATAGAAGTTAATACGAAGTTGACTCGTTTAATCGGGTTAAGGAGAGGAGAGGAGCTTGCCATGGCGACGGCAACGAGTAACATGGCCAGCAAATGCGTGTACTGAATCAATATCGTGGCTTCCACTAATTATCAGTCGTTGCGTTGCCTAGCTAACTAGTAGAGCGGCTGTGGGCATTATGCTATTATTTACAAACTATTCTACGAAGAAGAATCACCGTAAAAACCTCATCTTTAGCAATCTAAAACAACTACAGGAAGAATATTATCATAATCTTTCTTTTTCTGCTGCTGCTGCTGCTGCTGTCTGTTCTGGCGATAATTCAATTGATCATTCATTTTGTGATCGTGAACATGAAATAAGTAAATGTTCTGGGGTATCATATTCAAAGAAATAATTACTGGTGGGTGATTAATATTTGAAATTTCATTAACCCTAGGAAATTATTCAGTTGGCCCCATGGGCATCCGCAACTGCAAGAATTTCCCTGGTAACATAGTTCTCTGTAGTATCTTCAATCCTCTACTTACACCGCAAATCATATCATTATTAAAGTATTTACAACATCTTACCATGCAGATGACTGCACAGAATCACCCCTTACTAATACAAATAATTAACTCTCGTCATTTAACCGCGCCTTAACAGTCAACAAGCATAGAACTCAACGAGTTCATCTAAAGACTCGGGCTGTGGATCGGCATTTTGCAGCATCCATAGTAAGTGCTCAAACAACACAACCTCGCACGAAATGTGTACGGTGTCTGATTCGCTCGATCTCTCTGCTAGTTCCTTGAAAAGCGGGTGGTCGATAATGTCGGGGCTGATAAGGTATCTTCTCCGAGACTTTCCCACGTAAACGGGGTGAAGGTCACCAGAGTTGGCGGAGGAATCGTCTGCGGCAGCCACTGTAGAGCTCATGCTGGGTCTTACATTGCCGCCGCTGCCGTTCTGTTTGTTGAATGAATTGAGTTTCTTGAGAACTGACTTGAGCTTCATGAGCTTGCCACCTTTTGCCATTTAGGACGTTGGTTTGTAAGGCGTTTAAGAGAATGAAATGTTTGTCAATGTCAGAGAGAGAGAGAGAGAGAGGTATTTGAGGCTGAGAAAGGGCATGGAAGGTTAAAATATAAAGGAGAGTGAGAGGGGTGAAATAGGAAATTCGAAGTTGCTGCCGTTGCCGAAGGGGAATCGGGTATTTTAGTAAATAAATATGGCGGCATTGCAGTAAGTGAGGGCAGACAAATGCAGCGGAAGCGGCCCTTTCTGGGCACTTGGTGCGATCCATGAGTCATGTTGTTGGATCCTCTATGCTGAGTCTGCTAAACCTTTTACATGTTTACTCGCACCGAATTATGGGTTTGAAGGAAATGTGATTTTTCGTATTAAAAATGAATTATTTTATTTTATTTTTATTTGTAAAATTGAACTTAAAATTAGTGGCATTGATTTTATTATTAAATTTTCGTATTACTAATGGCCGGGTAATATCAACGGGGTCGTGTAGTTAACAGCGAAATGTTGAAATTAACTTGACAAAAAATAAATAAACAAATAATACCAATGTAAAAGGTTTTTGGTTGACAAAATTTGAACTACCATGCCATCCCCATACCAACTGGAAAGATCGCTGGTCACGGATTCCTCGCTATGCAGAATCAATTAACCGATTTATTTATTTTATATTTAATAATTAAATTTCTTACTGACAGCGACAGACACGTGCAATTGCAAACAAGAGTCAAATTTTTATCATCATATTTCATGCATACACTGTGCCAGTCCTTCACAAGCACAGGCCATATCCCTACTTTATAATTATGATTTCCTTTTATATTCATATTTATATAATAATCTATCTTACACTAAGACATGATTTTAACTCCATATAAGTGTAATGGATAAGAACCAACTAAACTTTGTAGTTATATACCATCGTTGTTTCATAGAAATAATTTACAAATTAATGAAACAGCAATTCTTGTGTTTGCAAGAATACACAACATTAATAATAATGATAATAATAAATCAAAAATCATGAGTCGAAGAGCAAGTGAGCAGCACTTGGACACGGCTTGTCGTCAACGTATTAAATCAATACCCATACCTTCCCATGTGGATTCAATTAATTAATCTCTACAAATGATACTGTAGAGTACAACTTCGTTTAAATGTAACACAAAATAATACCACCTGTAAGAACTTATTTCACACGTACCTGATTTCTGTAACATAACTTGTTTAGTCTAATTCATATATATATATATATATATATATATATATATATATTTGGCAGACCCACAGCAGGGAAGCTGCAGGCCCTGAAATATTTTTTTCAAACAATCAATACAAGTGACTTGTTTTTGTCAATTTCGTTGTCTAATTTAAGCTCTTTTTTTTTAATTTTTATTGTGGCCCTTGCAAGATGTCGATACTTACATTTTGACTTCCTCCGAATTTAAATGCTAACTTTACTGCTAAATATTAATACATGTACATATACATGGATAACTTGTTAAGAATTCATGATTATGTATATACGAATAAATGACTACTCTCTACTAGCTAGTGTCGGCGTTCTGTCTGTTCCCCAACCGCTAGTTTCATATGGATCTCTCTTTCAAAGATTAAGAGAGTGGTGTAGTGTGTGTTAAGACTCGTCGTCATGTCTTTATTCAGACAGTATCTATATCATGTGTAATAACGAAAGAAATGCATCAAGGAAATTGATTTTGGATGGTAATGCAATTTGATTATTAATTGGAAACAAAATCCTATCATTTGCACAATATGTATCATGTCACAACCGAAAGCGTACCGACAAGATCCGCTTCAAATTTTTCAAACTTGATTAACGGGGAAAAGAATAAAAGAAAAAAGATTTCAACGATTAAGTGATTGCATATGCATATCTGGGGCCAGCACGTTGTTGAGGTGCATGCATGTGCCTTTGGGAATTTCGGGTCGAAATCATAGTATGTTTATCGAGGTATCAACTACCATGTGCATGGGCATGGAACGGAGATGGATTTGAGTCATCAAGCACCACATACAGTAACGTTTTCTTTGCTTTGCTTGCCTTTCTCAATTGATATCGTCTGCTGCTACCGTCGTTTTCCTATATTTATTTATTTTTTAATTTGATATTATTTTATTATCTATATCTTGCACCGGCATTATGCAATCTACAAAGACGTTAATCTGTTTTTGTTATTGTGCTACTAAATTACGCAGTTATATGCTAACTTTTTTCACTTTGAAATATATACAATAATATTTCATAATTTACCATTCCTGTAATATATACACTATGTCCAATGTAATTTTACATTTTCTGTTGTCCGCCGTTGGATTTCTCTAATGTCTATTTAGCGGCCTGTTGTTAAAATCCAATGTAATTTAAATTTCTGTTGCTACAAAGTTAAATAATGAAGAAACTTGCTCCCAACTTAATCCTTCTTCACCATCAAAGCTTCTTGTTTACGACAACAAAGCCCCAGACCGTTTCTCATCTCTCGAAATTCAGTGCTTCATCTGCATTTTGTTTTCTTCACAACTCATGTTTGCATCTTCTTCTTCACGACCTGTGTTGGCATCTTCTTCTTCTTCACGCCCTAGGTTGCCATCTTCTTCTTCTTCTTCTTCTTTGCGATAACCTAAGCCAAAAATGTGTCGGTTGAAAATTCCTTCGCATACCTAAAATCTCTATCATAATAAGAACAAAAGTTGAGTTTTCTCCTGATCTGTGACGTAACGCACAAGCATTGAGTTACCTCAGGGACCAAAAAACAAAAAAAGGAACTTAGTTTTAATTTATTGGAGAAAAATTGAAATGAAGGATCAAAGCAATTTTCTTCCTTTTTAACAGTGCCAACACCATCTATTTCCAATAATGTGCTGGTTTTTCTATCATGTAAACTCGAGCTCACCAGTGAATAGAAGGCCTTCGAGTTAAAATAAAAAGTATATAAGCCTAAAGATTTTCTATATATATGTTAATGGTTTATTTCATTAGACTTTTGAATCGCTTTTTCTTTGAAGAACTACACTACTTTTCTAGTTTGTGATAATATAGAGATTGATATGATAGCAAATGATATATGATTGTTGCTTTTTGCTTGTAAACAATAGATTTTATTTGGTCTTTTGAGTTAGATAGCTTGTCTACATATAGGACTTCTTGCTTATCTGAAGTCTGTTAAATACATTATGATTATTTTTTTTTATTTATTTGCAATGTTTGTATAATTCAGTTTTCTTGGTTATACAGAGAGAGAGAGAGAGTGGAAACATACAAGAAAAACACTGCAGTACTAGGTTTAAATGATCGCTTTCTATCTATAAATGACAAACCATGTTCTACCTTAATGGATGCTGCTGTTGTTTATAGTTTATTGCAACATAGAATCACTCTAATATTCAAATGTATAGTGACATTGTTTCTCAGAAAATCAATATAAATGACATGTTTTTATAAGTTTGTTGTCTAATATAAGCTCCTTTTTCTCTTTTAATTTTTATTTTGGCTTTTGATACTTACATTTCGACCTCCTCATAACTTAAATCCTAACTTTGCCGCAAACTATTACTACACATGTATATTTGGGACTAATATATAGAGTGATGGCATGCATATAAATAGAATAACGAAACGACTAAAGATTCAAAGCTGATAACAATTTAAAAACAAAAAAAAACAGAAAAGAGATTAGACAGTAAACATAGTATCTTGTCATGTCTTGGTAATTAATTAGTAAAGGAATTTAAATTTTTAAGATAATTAAAGTAATTCGTTATTATGTAAATAAATGCCTATTCTCTACTAGCTTAGTGTCGGCCTTCTGTCTGTTCAGCTGCTAGTTTCATACGGATCTCTCGCTCAAATATTAAGAGGGTAGTGTAGTGTGTGTTAAGACTCGTCGTC
The DNA here is from genome assembly GCA_019650275.1 of Xylocarpus granatum. Classification (NCBI taxonomy): domain Eukaryota; kingdom Viridiplantae; phylum Streptophyta; class Magnoliopsida; order Sapindales; family Meliaceae; genus Xylocarpus; species Xylocarpus granatum. Next base: position 220,562 of record BNST01000152.1, on the reverse strand, counting down.
ATGTCTTTATTCAGACAGTATCTATATCATGTGTAATAACGAAAGAAATGCATCAAGGAAATTGGTTTTGGATGGTAATGCAACTTGATTATTAATGAGGAACACGATGCCATCATTTGCACAATATGTATCATGTCATGTAACCCAGAGCGTACCGACAAGATCCGCTTCAATTTTTTAGAACTCGGAAAAGAACAAAAGAGAAAAGTTTTCAACGATTAAGTGGTTGTATATCTAAATTTGGGGCCTGCACGCAGCCTAACAAAAATGGAGGCTGATGAGGTGCATGTGCTGTTGGGAATTTCAGGTCGAAATCATGGTATGTTTATCGAGGTATCAACTACCATGAGCATGTACATGGAATGGGGATGAAATTTTGTCATCAAGTAACACATACAGTAACGTTTTCTTTGTTTTGCTTTGCTTGGCCTTGTCAATTGATATCATCCCCGCTGCCTCTTTTTCCTTTATTGACTTAATATCTGGTGACTGCATTATAAAGACATAATAAATGCAAGCAAAGCCAGCATAATCAAAATCATCCCCTAATTCAACTTAAAACAATATATATAAAATAAGAATCGTAATTTTTTAGTATCATCTGTCTAATGAATCTAATACTAATTTGAGTTTAGGTTAACATAAAATGATATAATTATTAAATAATTAAATATAATATAATACGATATAATTAATAATTATATTAAATTTAAATTTAAAGTTCTTTATACATAAATTTATTTATAATACGATTAATTATTATATTAATTTATTTATAATTTAATAATTTTATCTTAATTTTTTTATACTTTTGCATAATTTATTATGTTTTAAAAAATGTTTAATTATAGTTAGGATAGTATTTGTGTATATAAAATCATTAATATTATAAAAATATATTTTAATAGATAATATATATATATTAAACGGATAATAAAATTATAATATATTTAACTGTAATCACATCAAATAAAAGTTATCAATTCTTAACACGATTATTAAATGGGTGAAGTTCAAGTTAATTTCTATTTAACATGATACAATTACAACCCGATGTTAATACCACATGATAATCAAAATTATCACCTCTACGTAACATATATATTTAATATTAATAATTTTCAAAGACATCATTCAAAATTTAAAGTAGAAATGGAGTTACGGTACATACATACCTAATAATTTTAGTGTTGGTATGTAGCAAGTATAATCATATGATTAAAATAAACTCTAATGCTGATATTTTCTTGTTTGTTCCAGCACCACCTACAATATGCAATATGTTCATTAAATTTTCATATTTCGTTGAAATTTTAATACCCAGAATCACTCAAATAACCAATAAACTTGAGTGTTTTGAACTATGCAAACAAAGTGATTAATATTTTTTAAAATTATGTTTAACTCGGTCTCAATTCTTCTTTCTGGTTCCACCTAGAGGGAGTGCTATTAGTGCTAAGAGATGGGCCCGATTAAATTTCTCAGACCAATATGTACTTGAGGCCTAATCCCACTCCGTTTTTGTTTGTTCGTTCCTTTGTTTGTTTGTTTGTTTATGGTCCCAATTTGTGTCTGTGGGTTCCATCGACAACCAACCGAAACCATATGCTATTTCTTCGCGGGTAGAGACGCTTAGTATCGTTCAGTCCACGCCACCTTCGTCATCCATTCAGTCAATCTGCACTTTCCATTTTGAATTTCGCTTCGCTTTTTCCATAAACACTTGCTTACTCTTGTCTTCTATCCCATGCAGCTGCAACTTCATCTCTCACAATTCCCTCCCCTCCCCCGTCATGAACCTCTCCGCAAACCAGACCATTAATCTCCCCCTTCACGCTAACACCATCTTCCTCAACAAAACCTCAATCCACTTCCGTCAATTACGTGTCTGCCGCAAACGACGCCGTCTCAAACTCTCTATCAGAAGCCACCTTAATTTCCCTTTTGATAATCTCTTTCATACTCTTCTCTCTCAGTCTCCCTCTACTAACTCTCTCGATTTACTTGCTCCCGCTTTGGGTCTTTTCTCAGGCCTCGCTCTCTATGTCTCTCGCGTTAGTTCAAATAAATTGGACCAATTATCGTGTATCGGAAACTGGGTTTTGTTTACAAGTCCGACGGTGTTCAACCGTTTCGTGCTTCTCCGCTGCCCATCGATTTCTTTCGAAGAGGCTGAATTCTTAGAGAATGTGAACGACAAGCTTGTGAAGGAAGACAGGCATTTTGTGAGGTTGAATAGCGGCATGATTCAGGTTAGGGAAGGGAAAGACGAGAGAGAGGCTGAGATTGAGTTAAAATTGGAGTATCAAAGAGTGTGCGTTAATACAGAGGATGGCGGCGTCATTTCATTGGATTGGCCGGCGAATTTGGACTTGGAGCAGGAGCACGGATTGGACACTACTTTGTTGTTGGTACCGGGAACCGTGGAGGGGAGTATGGAGAGGAAGATCCGATCGTATGTTTGTGAAGCTCTCAAGCACGGTCTTTTTCCGGTGGTTTTGAATCCTAGAGGCTGTGGTGGCTCCCCTGTTACCACCGCACGGTAAGCAATTAAGGAGTTCAAGGTTTTAATGATGCAATTTTGAACTCTATTATGCCGTGCTAAGAGGGATTTGTTTCAATACAATTAGGTTGTTGTATTGATTAGAGTAGTGGTTTTTTTTTCTTTTGGTTGGTTGAACTTGAGAGATAAACAATGCCAATAGACTTTGACATATAGATTGACTGTCAACTTTCCATTTATTAGGACATTATTTATTTCAATGGTAAGAGCAGGGATATAATTTTGGCATTGTGTAGAATTAAGATGTAATAAAGCGGTGGGTGGTAAATGAATGGAATATATATAAAAGTAAATAAAAAAAAGCTACCTTTTCTTTTCTTAAAGCCAATGTGTTTGTTGTTTGTTGTGCTATAATATGTGTGGAATTATGGGAATGAGAAGTGGAGCAAGGGAGTATTTGGCAAGAATGAGTAGGATATAATAAGGTAGAAACTTGAATATTCTTGGGCTGGAATAGGCTGAAACTAGCCTTAACATGTCCTCTAGAGGACAAATTTTGGTGATTTCCACTTGGAAAAGGTAAAAAAGAAAGAAAAAAAGAAAACTTAAAATTTTTTTTTATATATATGTTAAAAAAGAAGAAAAAAAATGATTCATTTACTGGAAATCTAGATGAGAAGTAACTTTTTCTTGTTCTTGTTGAATAGTTCTTGCAAAGTCTGTCTGATAGTAGAGCTTATTAACTACTGTATTGATGTAGGATATTTACAGCTGCTGACAGCAATGATGTCTGCACTGCTATACAGTTCATCAATAAGGCAAGGCCATGGACAACATTGATGGGTGTTGGCTGGGGATACGGTGCAAACATGTTGACAAAATACTTGGCAGAATTTGGAGAGAGAACACCTCTTACAGCTGCCACATGCATAGACAATCCGTTTGATTTAAAGGAGGCCACAATGTCCTCTCCCCATCACATTGCTTTGGACCAGAGGCTTGTTAATGGACTGATAGATATTCTCCAATCCAATAAGGTTGACAATTGCTTCAGATTTCTTTTTCAATGCAAATGTTTAATGTTGATTGTAGGAATTAAACATTCTATTGCTTTTTTCAACTTGTGTTAGCCACTTAGGGTTTATAGAATTATATCTTTTAGGAATAAAACATTCTATATGCTTTTTTCAACCTGTTTGAGCCACTTAGGGTTTATAGAATATATGTTGTAGAAATAAAACATTCTATATGCTTTTTTCAAACTTGTGTTAGCCAATTAGGGTTTATAGAATTATATCTTGATGTCTGTGACTTATGGTAAATTAGTTCTCCAGGCATTATTTCAAGGCAGAGCAAAGGGATTTGATGTGGAAAAGGCACTAATGGCACAATCTGTCCGTGATTTTGACAAAGCAATATCTATGGTATCTTATGGCTTTGAGGCCATAGAAGACTTTTATTCAGAATCCAGCACTCGAGGAATAGTTGGAAACATAAAGATTCCTGTTCTCTTTATACAGGTGCATATTCTTTAGTTGATACCATCTTACTCCAGGTTTTGCATTGAGACCCCTTTTCTTTCTTTCTTTTTTTTAATCTTAGTTTTGGAGAAATTTCTTGAGTGAACTGTATGTTTCAATAAAACATAGCATCATTTCTTATACATATACACATCTATATTGGCCTGGTAACTGTATGCATGTGTGTTCATATAGATAGGTATTGTAAAGTTTTATTGGTCAATATTAAATAATTAACTGTGTATCTCTCTCAACAGGCCTAGCATTTTTATGAACTTTTTGCTTAATAGGTTCTCACTGCTACTCTAATTCCACATAACATTCATAAGTTATCAGTCAGCAGTAAAATCTTGCGGGCCAATCCACTTTATTATTCTTAGGCTGGTAATTAAATTAATAAGTCAGTCCTCTTCTTCATAAAAAGTTAACTAATCAAAATCCTATAAAATATTTCAGAGTGATGATAAGGCTGTGCCACCATTCTCTATTCCACGCAGCTTAATAGCAGAAAATCCATTTACAAGCCTGCTCTTGTGTTCATTTTCACCATCCAGTGTTATTGCAAGTGGTAGGGCTGCTGAATATTGGTGCCAGAATCTTTCCATTGAGGTAATTACTTAATCAACGCTTTCTCTTTGGTGGTCAAAGATTGTATTTTGGAGTTAAATCTACCCCATATGTCGACCAAAGTGGATGCCTGTTATGAAAGTAGCACTAGCTATTTTTTTTTCTTTTTTGAAATTTGATGTGCTTCATCTGATGCATTTACAGTTACAAGGACCTTCTGAGTTTTCATTTAACATGGGGACTTTCTGTAATGAATCAAGGGAACATGAGGCTTTGAATCTTACATTGTTAGATATCCTTTATAGCTGCTTTCTTAATTCCAAAATTATCAAATTCTCTTTGAACTATACTCTTTTTTCTCTCATTTCCATCAAACATACAGCTACATATTCTGATTGGTATACATATTCTGATTGGTATGTATGTTGTGCATGCAGTGGCTCTCAGCAGTGGAGCTTGGGCTTCTGAAGGGTCGTCATCCTCTTCTAAAAGATGTGGATGTGACCATCAACCCTTCCAAAGGCTTAGCTCTTATTGAAGGTAGAGCAACCGATAAGAGTGGCAAAATTAATAAGCTTGTGCATCTTACTCAGAAAAATATTTTGAATGGGTATTCCATTGATCCTTCAGAGAAGATACTTAAAAATAGCAATCCTGATGCTCACTTCCATCTAAGGTCTGGACAAGAGTCACAGAGAAATTTGAAACTTGATAATAAGGGATTGCCAGTACTGGACAATGGCACACTGCATCACACTAGCTCTGTTGACACAGATTTGGTCGAGGAGGGGGAATCCAGTTCAGTAGATGGCAAAAGAGGCCAAGTGTTACAGACAGCACAAGTGGTTATGAATATGCTTGACATAACTGTCCCTGGTACTCTGACAGAAGAGGAGAAAAAGAAGGTAATGCATCCATCCTTTTCATGAGCTCAAATATGTTATCAATAATTCTTATTTCTGGCCTACCTGGTCATGTCTGTCTGATTTATGCATCAGACATGAGCATATAAATATTGTAAATGTTAGAATTGTGATCTAGTCCCTTTTTCTTTGGGATAGTGTGATATGACACACACACACACAAAAACAAGAAAAAAAAAGGAGAAGAAGAAGTTGCTAGGTGGTGTTTTGGTTTATTTCATTTACTTATTTCCCTCTTTCATTGATAAGGCATATATTCCCCTTGGTGAATGTTTTACACTAGGGGCAAGGACAGAATTCCTACACCCTTTTACACTGTATACTGTGAAGATAGCCTGGTGTTTTGAGACCAAAAGTGCTCTTACTTTCAGTAATTTCACAAAATTATCCCTTGCACACTCTTATGTCTTGCAATCTTGTTCAATTTAGGGCTCCTCCCTAACTATGAAACTCTTCTTTGTATTTGATGTAAAAGATACTGACAGTGAAGATTGTTATCCCTATGGTGAAAATGTTTGTTCCTTTAATGGTGAAATTAGGGTTAGATGTGAAGGACGTAAACTGAGAATTGGCATATGGTTTTGTTCACTGGACATAGTTCAATTAACAGTCAAAACATAGTTTTGTTTGCCTTCAATGACGAATGATGTTGTGATGTGGTATTTATTCATTATTTGCAAACATGAACAGCTATTCTTTTGCTAAGTTTGGAAATGAATTTTTATATAATTCAATATTTTAATCGCTAGCCACTGCCAAATTAAGGAATTCATAAAAAATTTAAAAAAAAAGGTAAATGTGCAAAAGTAAAGCCATTGTGGACTTTGATTATTGTACAGATATTGTAACCTATTTTTTATTTTCAAAATCTAAGCATGTTCAATTTATTGTTGCTGTTTTCATTGTTGGTGTTATTTTTGGTTCAAATCAATATGGACCTGCTAATTATGTAGTCATTTGAAATTTGTTTTGAGTTAAGTCTTTGTTGCAGAATGTATCTAGAAACTAATAGATGATGCCTCTGAAGCTGTGACCTTGTGTGTGAGAGAGAAAGCAACTACTCCTAATTTTTTCTCCTTTTACATTTTCTTTTTTTTAATTATTATCAATGTAAACCTCACACATCAAATAGTACCATGCTAAGCTACGCACCATGGCAATTTTGTAAATATTTGGTGAAACGACCCTCTTGGATGTTGCATAAGTGAGATTAATGTTGTTACAACTTTTTGCTCTGCTTGACATATTGGTTTAGACTTGGGTGTATGAGGAAAGAGAATACATGGACCAATTATGTGAGGATATGTAAGGTATTTTGACAGTTTTCAATATCCTGTAGAACAAGTACATTTAAACCTCTTTGAAGTCATAATGTTGGGACTAAACTATTTTTATTACTATGAGAGGGTTATAACTCGATAGAGGTATAATTACGAAAGTTATTGTTGATATAGAGGTAAAGGATGCATTGCATTATAATTAATTAATAAAGTATGTCAAATTCAATGTATAGACATTGATAAAAGAATTAGACAAAGTAGTTTCAAAAAAATATACACGTATTTATGTAGTGTCGGAAATATGTAAAGTCATCTTAAAAGCTTAAAATTTGCATTCTCTTTAATATTTTCTCTCTATGTAAATTCTATAAATATTGCACATTGCATAACACAACCCATGCAATCTTTAACCAATTCAAGTGATATCCTTTCTTCTTCCTCTAGCAAATTAACTATACAACACAAAGTTAATACACGAACTCAGTTGATCGAAAATATTCATGTTGATTTGTGCAAAATGAAAAAGTCAAACCCCAGCTAGAAGCAAAAGAATCTTGTGAAGTGGTTAGAAGATACTCATGGTATCACTACCAACAGCATCTTAGACACTCAAACAATCAGCCAACCTTCTTCAAAAGGAAGTGTAGTTGAACCTAAATGTAAAACTTTCAAAGATAGTTAAGTACCCAGCAATGGTGTATATCCTATGAGTGGTTTGGATGCAATTAGACAAGATGGAGATAATCATGAGAATGATGATATGAAAGTACAAAAAATTAGTACGAAACTACAAAAAATTTTGTGCCAAGAGGTTCTAAACATGCTTAAGAAATTATGAATGTTTTGGCCCTAATAAAAAGATGTCTTTGTTGGTCAATTCTTACATACCCACAAGTTCAAAAATGTAATAAGAACTCTAAAGAGTAAATCATTGCACCAAACAACTTTAAAAGCATATTTTATTTCATCTTTTCCTTTCCTTAATGTAATATAACATATATTTATTTTGCAATATATAGACAATTATTATTATGCGGAGACAAGTTTCTTTAAATGAAATAAAAAAAAATTTATAGCTTGTTACTATGCAAAGTTTATTCTTATTTATAATTGGCCTAAATTGAGATAAGAAAATTTTGTGACTACAGAAAGATTATTCCTATAAAAAGCATCACTATAGAGAGGTCTTATTATACATTAGTGGTTACAAATTACTTTATTTTATGTAATGCATTTCCATAATTATAGTGATATGTTTACTTGTTTGCTCCTTGTAATAAGTGCTGTCTAAAAGCATTTCTGGATTTTGTTTCTCTATTTTCCAAGCTGAACTAGGAAAGGAAGTGTGGAGGGGGGGAGGGGTGAATTATGCTAGGATACTTCTGATACTGTGGCAGTTGATCAGTATCTTGTAAAAAGTAAATTTGTTGTGTGAACTATTTGATTCTTTGTGTTGCGTTTTCATAATTATTATGCTGTGTTTACGTATTTGCTCCCAAGTAAATGTCATCAAAGAAAACTTGTACAGGTTAAAATACTTTCCAACGTGACTTTACCGCAATAAAATTGTGTTCCTTGATTTCATTACTCTTCAATAGTTCTCCGGTTCTTATGTCCAGGTGTTGACTGCTGTTGGTCAAGGAGAGACAGTTATGAAAGCTCTGCAAGATGCTGTGCCTGAAGATGTGCGTGGAAAGCTAATGGCTGCAGCATCAGATCTTTTGCATGCTGAAGGTGCAAACTTAAAATTTGATGGACTAACATCAGAGTTTAAGTCAAATATCCAACAGAAAGTCAGAGGACGATCAAATGCTGAGGGTCAGAATAAAGATTCTCCTAAGGCAGATAAGGTAAAACAAGTTGATGATTTGGCAGATGGCTGTGATAATGTTCAACCTGGCCAACTAGAGTCAGAGGTTCATCCTTCAGAAAATTTTCAAAAATCCGCTGATGTGGTCCAGTCTCGAACAATGAGTAATCAACAAGGAGATAACTCTGTAAAGAAAGGCACTAATGAGTTGGGAAATAATCATGAAAATGATGTGCTTAATAAAGAAAAGGCTTTTCGATATTCTGAAATTGGCGAAAAGGGATCAGAAAAGAGTGCTACTTCTAACAGTCAGCCTGAAAGGGCCAGTGGTGCTGAGGAAACAATTGTTAAAGAGGATAAAATGGAACAGGATGGTGGTGTATCTCGTCTGGAATCAAAACCTGAGAATAACCAGAGAATTGGAGAAAAAAACGTTGATTCTTCTCCTGATCAAAATAAGACAGCATCTACCAATGCCTCAGAAGAAGCAGTTTTGACCTCGGGACCCACTTCAGATTCTCAAGCAATGGAGAGGGAAGGAAATGATAATCAGAAGAGAGAAAACAAAAGTTTCCTGCCTGTAGTCGATCAAAACAAGTCCACTGATTCTACTTCCCCTACCTTCAGTGTTTCTGAAGCATTAGATGCCCTGACAGGAATGGATGATTCCACCCAAATGGCTGTTAACAGTGTTTTTGGGGTGATAGAAAATATGATCACTCAGTTGGAGGGAAAAGATGATGGAAATCAGTTGGAGGGAAAAGATCATGAATATGAAGTTAAGGAGAGAAATGAGATCAAGGATGTGAAAATTGATAGTATCCCTGAGAAACAGATGCTTAGTAGTGATCAAATGCTGGGAAAGAAAGACGATGATAAGAGTGAGCTGAAGGTACCGGCTCATACAAGAACTGAAAGGTTGAAGGAAGAATGCACAGAAAATCCCACTTTATCAGCTGGGAATGGAACTAATTGTTTTCATAAAAATAACAGAGCTAAGAATTTAGATATGGAGAAAAAGAGAGAATTGGTTGGCAGCAAAGCATTTGCTGACTATTCCCATAAACCGACATATATAAATAAAATTCCATTATATGTACCTGTGAATCTCTATGGGAAAGCTGCAGAAAATGAATACTTTCGCAGATATCTTCTTTCAAAATTGCCAGATAACAAACCATTGGATTTAGATACAACTACTGCTCTATTGCTTGACTATTTTCCAGAAGAAGGTCAATGGAAGCTCTTGGAACAGCCCGGAAATGTAGAAGATTCTATTGGTGATTTTTTAACTAGTAAGATTGTCGACAGAGACATTCAGACCCATTCATTTGCAAAAGGAAATGATGCAGATAAATTTATTGAACCGACATATGTAATATTAGATACCGATAAACAACAGGAACCTTTTGGTGAATATGAAATGAAGGATAATACGAATGGAAATGGTGAGGCTACATCAGCAGAGTTAATAAGCTTTGTGAGAAATATTTTATTGGATTCTTTGAAGGTTGAAGTTGACCGTCGGCTAAGTCCATCTGATTGGGAAAAAATTGAATCTGATCTTGCTGGAGATTTAGAAAAGGTAGCAGATGCTGTCTCCTTGGCTGTTGTGCTTGACAGGGAGCATAAATTGTGCTTAAATGGTAAACACTGCCAACTCAACTGTGTTTCAGAAAAAGTTGGCACTCTTCACGGGGGGAATACTTTTAAAGCCATTTCCACTGCTGTTCAGGGCACAAGTTATCTGAGAAGAGTGCTTCCAGTTGGTGTTATTGTAGGCTCTAGTTTAGCTGCTTTGAGAAAATATTTCAATGTATCTACAGAACTTGATAATGATCATAAGGAACCTGTAGACTATAATGTAACCAATAAATCTGGGGAAAGAAAACATGACCAGGTCAAGGTAGCAGAGACTAATCAAATACCTATTGACAAAAATGCTAGGTTAAATGGTTTGATTAACAGAGAAGGGGTAAGACCTGAGTCTAAAAGTTTAAACAATGATACTGTCATGGTCAGTGCTGTTACAGCTGCTTTGGGAGCATCTGCATTACTGATAAAGCAATCGGTAAGAATTAGCTTTTTTTTTGCTTGGCTTTTGTAATCCATCCCCATAACATAGCTGCATTTTATTTGTCAGGTGCTTACAAGTTTTAGAAATATTTCTTTTCTTGAAAATAACATGTCATTAATTTTTTAATTAAAATCTATAATTTTTTGAAAAAAAATTAGACAGCAAACAAGGGTTGGCAAGGAAAAGAAATAAAATTAATTTTCAATTGCCACCGCTTTTTTTCTTGGTCCCAATCTTTGATTTAGTTGCCATTATAAGAATTAATTATTTTGTGCGCGCGTGCGCATGTGTGTGTGGAGGGCATGGAATTTTGCAATTTGCGCTTCTCAAGCTTACTAGTGAGTCTAAATGTGAAGAGTGTATGTGTGTGTGTGCACGCATGTGTGCGTGCATGGGTGAAGGGCATGGAAATTTGCCATTTGTGCTTCTCATGCTTACTAGTGAGTTTAAATGTGAAGGATTCATACAAAGGCAAGGAAAATGCAGAAAATTCATCGAAGGCCTTCGACGAGAAAGGAAATCATCAGAAAGATCCTTACAGGCTTGAGGAGGCAATGTCTGAAAAAAACCTGAGTAATATAGTCACAAGCCTTGCTGAGAAAGCCATGTCAGTAGCTAGCCCAGTGGTACCCACGAAGGAAGATGGTGAAGTGGATCAAGAAAGGTATTTTCTAACATATTTATTTCACTTATAAATGGACAAGTGTGCTTCATATTTTCTAAAATAGGCCGCTCTTTGTTCATGAACAGGCTAGTCTTAATGTTGGCGGATTTAGGTCAAAAGGGTGGCATGTTGAAGCTAGTTGGCAAAATTGCTTTGCTTTGGGGTGGTTTGCGTGGTGCAATGAGTCTGACTGACAAGCTTATCTTGTTTCTGCATATAGCTGACCGCCCATTGCTGCAAAGGTGACACGAGTTGTTTAATGTCCTCATTATTTTGCCCTTGAACTTCTCTCCATCCAAAATCACATAAATTGATAGTAGCATGACAAGAGTTGATATTGATTTTGCAAGACAATATGATTTGAAAAAAGTAGAAATTATTTTTACATTTGGGAAGACATAACATCAAAATCTGAGTGTAACAGTTTAGGAACACATCTATTCATCGTTTTTTAAGGCTATGGTTTGTAGTACTGACAATGGGTGTTCTTGCTGAGTATTCATTGCTGAAATGTGTCCCTCACCAATCTATGTTCTTTTAATTTTCATTTATTGTAATAAACAGAATGTCATGTTAGTTTTTCACTGGTCATTTTACTTATTTTGTCTGTTACTTAACAACTTATCCCTTTCACAAGCAAGGTACATGGATTAAACATAACTAGGAGCATCACTCCAAGCAAAAAACAATGACAAAATTGGCCGGGTACCATCCTGAGTTAGCGCTGAAGCTAAAAGCTTAAGCTTTATAGTAAGGCCTATCCACACTGCAGTTTACTTGTTACTTCATTCTCATTAATAGCTTTATGCTTCATTAAAAGAAGATATGGTCCCTGTAGAGCCAAATGGTCAAAAAGATGCATAGTCTGCCCCTAAATGCTGTAGTTTGTTGAGTTGTGTCAACTGAACGAACAATAGGCTTTTTTGGAATCAGAAGATCAACATGTATGTATTTTGTAGTATCTTTTGTTGAGTGACAAAATACATCCGATATTACTTTCGAACAAATGTTGTGACAAGATAACAAGTTGGATGCTTTTGACCGAAGTTTGTTTTCTGCTGCATAGTGGTATTTATATTACCTGGGTGCTTTATGTACGTTATTTTATGTAAGACCTTGCCACCTGGGTGCCAGCCTCAGTCAGCATTACTGATCAATGTCTCTCAATTAGTGGAGAAATAAAGCCATAAAATATTTGTTTGACTTTCCATAATAAATGCTTAACAACCATAAACTAACACTTTTGGGGCCAGAGCTGTTTTGTGGACAGTAGTAGCATGATTATCCTTTTTCTATAAAGGGGGCTATTCCTTAACCCAGTGAGTGTTTGTTTTGTCTTCCTTTGTTTTTGGAGAAGAGGGAGGGGGGGGCAGGTCTTAACTATATATATGCTATGTATGGAGATGTGACACATAAAACTTGTCTAGATGTTCCATTTTTTTACTTCTAGAAACTGTTGTTTTGTATCCTTTAATTTTGTGAAGTCTTTCTAATCAAGATTTTATTCTGAACTGTGAACCTGTAATACCATGTTTCTTCCTGAAGGATTCTCGGGTTTATCAGTATGGTGCTTGTTTTATGGTCACCTGTTGTTCTTCCACTGCTTCCAACACTTGTACAGAGTTGGACAACAAATAATCCCTCCAGAATAGCAGAGCTTGCTTGCATCATTGGCCTCTATTGTGCCGTTATGATACTAGTTATGCTATGGGGCAGAAGAATACGTGGTTACAAAAATTCACTGGAGAAGTACGGGTTGGATGTGACTTCATTACCCAAGGTATGAATATTACCTACAACACCATATATAATGCTTTAATCATTAGCAAATTCAAGTACTCTATAATTTTAGTATGACATTTTATGATCATGTTTACGGTGGCAATGGACTGATTCTTATCGGAGCTAATGCTTCAGCCTGAATATCAGATCCCTTGAATGTCAGTAGTGGAATTGGTGTAGGACAAGAAATGATAAAGGAAAGAGGAAGACGGCGGCAGAAAAAAAGGAGAAGAGAGGGAATAATTTAGAATTAGGCGAGTAGAACAAGGAGAAAGGGAAGAAGGATAAAGAGAAAGGGGAGAGAACTAGAGAAAGAGTTGGAGACAATGTTTTAATATGATAAACTTTCTTTCAAAAGAAAAACAAAAGGCCTAATTATAATGGCCAATTCATAAGTAAAAGTCAGCAAACACCTACTTCTAATGAATTGATGCAAACCATCGTATATGTCACCCTTGGAAACTGGCTTGCGATGAAAGCAACCCTCCCAAGTCCTTGTCCTTAACAATATTTCTGAAGTTGTTCCTATAATGATAACACACTAAGCATGGTATGTTTGATCCCATATTTAGCAGGGTGCCTTCATCGATACTAATTGACACAATTCCATGTGTAAAACTCAATGGCAAGGGAAGAGTGCCCAAGAGTTCATAGAAGATTTACATTTTAGTCCATGTGGGATTTAAGCACCTGGCAGTCCACCAAGACTTGCAACCACCAATCACAATGGCCCGTCATTCCAAAGTCACCCTGCTGTTATTATGGGCCATCGTGCATTGGGAAGCATGTTGGATAATTACATACCTAAATTGCATGCGGACTAAAAATGCAAATATTAATGGATTTACAAACTCTTGGGCAATCTTTCCTTGCCATCCAGTTTTCAAGGATGATTTTTGCTCAAAGATTCTAACTGGTATTAGAGTAGGCACCATGCCAACTATAGGATTAGATGTACCATGCTAAATATGGGATCAATATAGATGTGGCTTTTAATTGTTGTTATGAAAATGATGATCTGGGGAGGGCTGGTGCAGCTTCGAAACCATTGTTATCAACAGGCTGACCTAGGGAGGGTTGTTACTGTAAAAGATAGGATCTGCAAAGTCACAGCGACTGTAGAGCTTGGTTGATAGTTATGTTCCTAAATTTTGCATAAGCTAAAAATGCAAATCTTAATGAATATATGAACTGTTGGGCTCTCTTTCCTTGCAAAATAATTTTCAAGGGTGAGTTCTACGCAGGGGTTTTTTTAGTAAATAAAACCTAACCAACAAAGTTAACCCTTATAACTGAAACAAGTAGTTCTATACAATTACTAAAACAAAATAATTCCTAGATAAATCTTGTATTGTATTTGACATCAAAATAATATTATGCTGCAAGGATCATTTGGTTAATTTAATTTGGTTAGATATATGCCTCTTGATTTCACGATAATGTAAGGATCGCAAAGATCTAGCATTATGTGGCAGTGAGTAACTAATTGTCACCTTCTTCCTTCTAGGCAAAGAATTTCTTGAGATTTCTTGTGCTCATTATTTTCGCTGCACCCTTCTACTGAAAATAATTGTAGCTTTCTTCTTTTGGTTCTCTTAGTCTTTATGCTGCAATAGTTAAATGCAAGTTCTTGCCCTCTATTAAGTGTAACTAAATTTCTAATATTTATTACTAATTTTGAAATTGATGTGCTTGGCTTTCATTCCCCTCAACACACCCACCCCCATCCTTAAAACCTCTTTAAAGTTCTGGTTTAAAAAGGGGGTAAGTACCCCGTGGCATTTCTTATCTCGGACAAGTGAGTTGATATTTACCCTTTTGCTTGCAGGTCCAAAACCTTTTGAAAGGTTTGACTGCAGGAGTCATGCTTGTGTTATTAATACAGTCTCTCAATGCTTTACTTGGTTGTGTCAGTTTGACTTGGCCTGCAAGTCTTTCTTCATCTTTAAATGCTGTTGCGTGGTTCAGACTGTACGGGAAAATCTTTATGCTGGCTTGTCAAGGAATCTTTACGGCAACCGCCACTGTGCTTGTTGAAGAATTGCTTTTCAGGTCTTGGTTGCCTGAAGAAATTGCCGCTGATCTTGGTTATCATCATGGAATTATAATCTCAGGACTCGCATTTGCTTTATCACAGAGGTATATTCTTCATGCCATTTTGGGACATCGTATTCATGTGGTTTCCTTTCTCTTTTGTTCGCAATCATCTTCCTAGTCCCTTGATCTCATTTGACATAATTAGTGTATAGGTATATATCCTGTTTTTCTGTCACTCTTGTTAAAATAGTTTTGATCATTCTACCGTGTAAAACTTTGGTGTTTTGGCCCTTCCAACTTTCACTCGTGTCTCTGTTAAAGTTTTTAATGTTTTAGTTGGTTTGATTGTGTCCAGTATACGAGTGAGATACACACGCTAACACCTTTTGATGATGTGGTATCGTCATGCTGAGATGTCACTTTTTGCGGTGCTGTATTTTTAGTTGACATGACATTTTACTGGCATGGTAGTTATTACACTATTTTGTTTTTATGGGATAATATTTGGTACATGACATTTTTACTGCCATGTTTCTTTCTAATTCAAATCTTCTCCTTGGATGATGGTTAAAGCAGCCATTAAATAGCTTGGAAGTTCAAATTCAAAATTGGTCATGATTAGGTGGCTAGTTTAAGCTGTGAACTTTACCACATAGCAGTATTTTTCTTTTTCTTTTTCTTTTTATTCTTGCTGCGGTACCTAAACCTAGAACCCACCCATATTTCACCGCCATCCCTACTTCCATTTTTGTTCACATAAAAGAAAATACTACTCTTTGCAACCACATAAGAGTTTTGCCACTTTATGCTTGGAATTGGAATAAAATTATATTGCATTTAAGAGAATAATAGTGTGATCATTTTTGCAATCATTGATAGAAACTTTCCAATGGGATTTCAGGTGTCCACAGGCAATTCCAGGACTATGGTTATTATCGTTGGCTCTGGCAGGGGTTCGGCAAAGAAGTGAAGGGAGCCTTTCTATTCCTATTGGTTTTCGTGCAGGGATTCTGGCCTCAAGTTTCGTTTTACAAAGGGGTGGCTTCGTAACCTACAAGCCCAATATCCCTCTTTGGGTAACCGAGGCACACCCATTTCAACCATTTAGTGGGGTTGCTGGTCTTGCACTCTCTTCATTATTGGCCATAATGTTCCATCCAAGACAGTCTTCTGCAAAGGAAAAAATCTGAATTACCATTGGGGTATAAACAAAGTTTTATGACAAAGACGAAATCATGTAGATTGTATGACGCTGGATTTTGTTGAGAGCTTTGTGATGGAGTTCGAACTCTTTGCAACTGACATGAAATTTTACGTGCAGTCTCTAGTCTGTGAATTTCCAGTGTGGTTGTAAGTCAAGGAGAGAGAAAAGAAAAGAGAGTCATACTCGGAGAATAGAAGAAGTGCCTTTACCCTGATGTTGTTTCTAATGCCAAAATTCTCAACAGCAGAGAGCAGAGAGAGAGACAGAGAGAGCATTGCATTTCTCGCATTGTTAAATCCAGAAAACAGAATATGAATACAAAAGTTTTGTAAAGTAGGAAAAGCAATGTGTGTGTGTGTGTGTTTTCTTCTTTTACTTGGCTGCATCGGGTCAAGTGTACACACATTTTGTTAAATTTTTATACCCATTTTCGCATTCAGCATACATACAAAAAATGTCTCAATATGCAAGTGCGAATTCAAGCCAGCTTTGGTCTTCCCTTCATTTCCGGTTTATGCCACCCAGTTTTTGGTGCAGTGTTTGGTAATGCAAAGCAACTGCTGTAGCTCTTGCTTCGAATTCCAACGCGTTGAGTGAAAAATAGGGGTTCCAAATAATTTAGAGGGAACCCATATCTGCTCCAAGAATTCATTTGTCTAAAAATAATTAAATAAAATGTTTTAGACAAGATGAAATAATCAAAAAATGCCTTGTTTAATTTCCCATTGATCAATAAGAGTACTAGGCTTTTTCCTTTTACATCAAATTGACTTAAAATAAAATTTTTAAATTAGACAATATTTGTAATTGAGATTTTTATTTATTTATTTATTATTATTTTCATGAGTAACACTACTACAGTTTCTATTATTATATATTAAGTGAGTGTTTTCGGCGGATTAGATACTATTTAGTCGGTGAAGTAAATCTCGAGAGAATGAGTTGTGTGCAAGGAAGATGGTTTGACTGGATTGTTAGCAGCTAGCGTACCGAGTAAATCTAGCTTGTGGCGGTGGGGGGGGTAGAGAGAGAGAGAGAAAGAAGAGTCGGTGGACAGGCAACCCTTTTTGAGTTGACCAATGGTTGAAGCCAGTATTCAACGAGGCTTGCTTGTTTGATTTTACGATTACCTACCCTGAAAAGCAGATTATATTTTTTTATTTCATATTTTGATGTTTCTCCGCCTCTTTAAAATTACAACCCAATGCCCATGTTCTTTCCTCGAGATTAATAAAATTCCCATATTTAACAGTCTCATGTTGCAGGAGAATATGATTATTTGAACTTCATCAGTTCCATGGGACACGGCATGTCTGTGGATCAAGCTCCGCAACATGAATTTTTGTAGACAGAGAAACCCAAAAAAATAAAAATGGTAAATGTCTCAAACTTTTGCGGGATTAGTCACCCAAATTCAAACAAAACAATTCTGAGATGAGAAATTCAAAATAAAAACTAACAAAACAAAAAACCAAGGGAAAAAAAAACAAAAAGGAAAAGCCCTTTTCATCCAATCGCCATCCTAAAACAGCCAGCCATTATTCTTCATATCTCAGAAACTCCACTCCGCTCCGACCAACCACCCGAGACCCTTAACTTCCGCTTACTCAACAGCCAGAGGAACAGATTCGGCCTGTAGTAACATCCATTACAGAATACAATCATTAAATCCTTAAGTTTACAATCAGAAGAATGGTGGGTGTGTGCGTGTATAAAACAACAACAACAACATCATCAAAGATTATTTCATATTCAAGTCAGGAAATTTTACCAGCTTACGATACTTGAGAGCATAAAACATTTCCAGGTAGCGACGGCTCTCAAGACGATCAAGGTTGGACACGTGTTTCCAGAATCCATAAACTCCGGTCAACGTCAGAAGCCTCTCAGAGTAAATTTTCCAAGTATACCTGCGACCAAAAGAAAAGGAAAATATGAAAATGAAAAACTCAAAAATGTAATAATAGAACCTATACTTAAAAAAAAAGGCAATTGGACATTTGCTTACTTCTCTTCAATACGCTTGAGCCCACCCTGTGAGATCTTGTCCCAGTAAGAGGGATCTGCCTTGCACTTCTCAAAGAAATGCACAAGGGTCTCAGCAGACTGATCACCATGGTAAGGATCAATATGAAAGCCTGATTTCCCATGAACTATAATCTCAGCAGGGCCACCATTGCATGTTGCAAATGTCGGCAATCCGCAGGTCATGGCCTCAACAACAGTCAATCCAAAGGCCTCATACAAAGCTGGCTGCACAAATGCTCCCTTAGTATCACATATGTAGCGGTATAATTCACCATTCCTCACCCGGTTCATCTGAGATGATATCCATCGGAACTGGCCATTCAATTTGTATTTTTCTATGAGAGCATGCATCTTCTTCATTTCAGCCTGCTCTTCCAAGTCTTTGGATTCCTTTCTTCTATCACCACCAACTACAACCAAGTTAACTAACTCTCGTAGCTTGGTGTTCTTCCCATACCACTCCACAAGCCCAGTTAAATTCTTTACACGGTCCAGCCTTGCCATTGTAAACAAAATAGGCTTGCTACAGTCTTTCAATACACATCTGTTTGACAAAGAACTTATCAATATTAATTAATCTGAACAAATTTCTTTGGCATGAACAATTTACTCAAAACATTAAATATGAATTACAGGACGCAAACTCACAAGTGCTCCTCATTCTCGACAGGGCTGTAAAGCAGCTCCTCTATCTCCGAATGGAAAGATTTCAGCCTTCTTTTCTCCTCAGTGTAGGGAAAGTATATACTCATATCAGCACCAGGAGATACAATGTTGAACTTAGGGTCAAACACGTCAATCCCATGCACAACACGGTAGAGTCCAGGAAGAGTGAAAGCAGTGTGACTCTCGTATTGACCAACAGTATCCTTGCTGAAATCATAAGTAATGTTGTTAGGGTTTCAGGAGAATAGCATTATACAAAATTGTCCTATGATGAGTAAAAGGGAGATCTCACCTTCCAGCAATCTCTTGGTATGTACTGGTGATGATGAAGTCTGCATGATTCATGGCTATAAGATCAGCTGTAAATTGGCATGAAAAGTGATATTTGTCATCCAATTTTTTCCAGTATATGTCTGAATCTGGGTATTTCGTTTTTTCAAGAGCATGAGCAATAGTGCACTGGAATTATAGGAAACCATAAGATCACAGTTAGTACTTCCAAGTGGAAAAATAAATCATCTAAATATCCCAATAACAATAAAAGACGTAAGCTCTAGGCCTTAATAACAAACCTGTGTAACACCTAGTTTATGTGCTAATAAAGAAGCAACAATGTTGCCATCACTGTAGTTTCCAATGATTAGATCAGGCTTGCATTGCAACTCTTTACCAATTTCAATTGCAACATCCTGACAAATGAAAAATATAGTAGGGCTTAGAAATTGGGAACCACAAAAATGAAAAACAATCAATGAAATGCTCTACTCCTAATTAAATGTCTATACCTCAGTGTAAGTCTCAAGATAGGGCCACACTTCAAAACGTGAGATCCATTGGCGGACTATTCCCTTCTCTGTTCTAAAGGGAACTCGGAGTATATCTGAATACTTAGTTCCATACACTTTCTCAAGTCGCTGACCACAAGTTGTACCATCTGCATCTGGGAGGAGACGAGTAATCTGGGTATGACAAGAATTTAGCACCAAACACAAATCAGTAGATGATACAGCATCACATTTATAAGAAGCTTATACATCCCATAGAAATTAAAATTCTTACAATGAGGATACGTGGGGTAATATCAAGTCCTTGCTGCTTTATACGAAGAAGCATCTCATTCTCCAAGGCACGAACTTGATCCAAGATATAAACAACCTGGAATAAACCATAATTAGCAAAACCGTAATCACAAATTATAACTCGAGTCATACAACAGATTATGCTTGCTGCTCACCTGACCACCGGTATCAGGATAGCCCAAGACATTGTCTTGGGCAAAGTATCCATGTGGTGTAAGAATCACAACATTGAACACCATGGGAATTCTGCCAAGGAAGTTCTCAAGAGTACATGGATCTGGTGCCTCGAGAAGATCCAAAAGAAGCTGAATCATCTCCAGCGCACGCTCAGCAGTATCACCCCACCCCCTCTCCAAACCAATCTCCTGAAATTTGAGTGCAAACTCAGAGTATGGTGTCTCAAGTGACACTGTGGTCAGATACTCCTCAGCCTTTCTCAAAACATGTTGAAGCGAATTCAAGTTCTGAATTCTGTCATTCAGCATCATATTCTGCACAAGGATACCAAATTAGATAACAGAGTTTGAAATCACTGAACAAAATAGTGGCCATTATTCTTTACTAATACATCTGGTTAAGAACATTTGGATATCCTAGGAAACCGACAGATCTGAAAACCTACACAGTAAAACCACAAATTTTACTGCAAGGACTCCCAAACATGAAGTTCTTAGCAAACTGAAGTGTGATCCAAGCCCAGTTACCTGAAATTTCTATCTAATTTCACAATAGGATTAACAGTTCTCAGGAAAAAGGAAAACAAAAGAAAAATTTTGCTTGTTATCAGGGAAGAAGAAACCATGTATAGTGTATGTTGTCAGGCATACCTTGCCCTTGTGGCAGTGAACACGGAGAAATTCAAGCAACGGGTGCATGCTCTCCTTGTCGTGGAAGAGTTTGGCAGAAAGGTGTCGATTAAGGAATTCCACGCCATTCCCAATGGATTTTGAAAGAGTTGGACGGGGAAATGATGCATTGAATGGCTCAAAGTCGAGCTCAAGCACAAAGTTGCCATTGCAGCTGCCATTAGAATAAGATGCAAAAAGTTAGTGGATAGGAATAGGAAGCCAGGAAGATTAACAGATCAAAATAAAACTTACCCTCCATCAACTAGTTCTTCCTTGAAGTGCAGATACTCAGCTACAAGCAGCTCCTCAACAACGAGGGCATGGACATTCACTCTGATGTACTCCCAAACACCAGGCCTTGGACGGAGAGCAAGTGCAACCCAGGGAGGTAAAACTATTGCTTCCTAAATTTCAGAAATCATGAAAAAAAAATACACAAGTGAAGAGAATTACAGAAAGAAATCAAAAATACGAAAAGATAGCAAAGGTGATAATGTTACCTGGGTGGATCTTAGAACTTCAGCAAATGCCCCATCAGCTAGTTTCTTTCTGTTCTCTTCAGAGATTGCTTCAAACTCCGCAATAAGTTGATGATGTTGCAGGATTCCTTTCCCCTTCCCTTCAATCCTACAAAATAAAAAGTCTTCTCCTCAACATGCTCAAAATTCAAATAAACAGAAAATTATAATTTAATTGAACTTGCATCAATTTTTCGATATTTTCGAACAGAAACACGGTGGTATATCTACTCTGAAACACTATTAAAATCATAGTTTCCTATATTTGTGTTGTTATGTATAGAGAGAAAACTAACTGCACAGATCTCTAAAAATACCTTGACAATAAGGCCAAAATTTCATTCCTGTGAGCAGATAGAGTTTCATCCAAACGCTCACGGAGGCTGTGAACGCGGGTCAAAGCACGTTCTGCCATTGTTTTTCAGACAACTTCAACTGCAGAACCAAAAACAAGGAATGCACGTAAATAACAAATTACAGATGATCTAAAGCCCGTGTTAAAGAGGGGAATAGATTACGGACAGTCACCGTAAAGTCAAAACCAAAATTAAATGCATTACTATTCTAGAAGCTTAAAAATTTCTAAACCTACCACCGCAGACTCACCAACCACATTAATATTTTTTCAGTTACACGAATAGTCTATGTTGTTCAACTAAGACTATTGTCTTAATTACTGAAACAGAACCAGATTTTAAGATTATCCTTTGTTGCCAGGCTGCTATATTTGAAGAATAATTATAATTAATCTACCATCAGTTTGAGTGGTTAGCAAGCATAAAGTTGGAATTTTTGTGCGGATAAAGCAGAGTCTGCCAGGCCCCAGCCACAAATGAATTTAGGAAGAAAATTCCAGCACGAAAACTGCAGTAGAGAACCGTGCAAAGAAACTACAGGGAAAATTGGGTGTGAAAGCAAGGGAACTAACTTTGACTAGAAACAGAATTTTCGAAACAAAGACAGAAACACAAATGATGGTCAATAGATCAGCGTAAACAAGATCGACGTGGTGGTGATCCGGTAAACAAACTAACTTGTGCATTCTCATCAGAGAAGACAGATCACTGTGATTCACCGACTACAAGTATCACACATGATCTACAGAACTTGCTACATATCGCAAAGCAGCAAACTAACTGAAAGAAAAGATTGAATGAAGAAAATATCAAGTACCTACAGAAAGCAAAAGAGACGAAAGGCAAGGTAAAGCAAACCCAAACGCAAACAAGAAAATGGAAGAGAATGCAAGTAGAGCGCAGGCGTTGAAATTTATAGCGGGGTTGGATGGACAGCGAGGGTAATTATTTAATAATTGGCAGGTAAATTTTTGTCATTATGACGTTGTAAAATACTTTCTTTAAGCTGATTCCATACCCCACACTCAAATACATTATTACCCGTCAGTCTTATTATGGGTGCCGAGGGTATCTTGGCAATTTAATATATTCAAGTAATTTTTGCGATATATTTAAATTATCTTTCCCATATATTCGACTATTTTCTACCGCTCTACCAGGGAGAAAATGGAGCGGACAAAATGTAGAGTAGGCAGAAAGAGAGAATCATGCAGTTGACACATTTACAGTTCTTGCCGCTCAAGTCAAGAAACATAACAAACAATCAAAGAGTGGGAGAGATGATTCGAAAGGCAATGAAGTCTTATGTGGAGGTGGGGCCTGGCTCTGGTGATCTTGATCATCACAAGCTCGATTTCTAGGCATTACTATTCTACGATGCAGGCAACCACCTTGAACGTAAGCCTGATCCATCGTGTGTACAATAATTATTTACATCTGCAAACTGTACTATAGAGATTGAAATTGAGTGAAATGGAAAAACTGTTAGCGAGAGAGATAAAAGGTTAAAAAACAATGAACTAAAAACATGAAGAGCAGTTCGGGATCCTTGAAGATTACGCCTGGAAGACACTGACAATAATTACCTTTGAATTCAAAAAAAAATTGTATAAAACCGGAACTTGGAGAGAATAAAAAATGACCGAAGGAACGCAGATCTTGAAAACAAAACAAACGCAAAGTATGCAAAAGGGGAGAACGGACGCAATTGGTATGAAGAATGAGTCGAGGTTTGAGATCCTTTTATACAAGAAAAGAAAAAGGGTTGGGTTGGCTTCATCGTCCTCCTCCTCGTGATTATAACTTGAGAATAATAATCAATTATCACTATTTGCGGGAAAATGCCGTGATTACTGCCAACCCTTCCTGTGGTTTCAATGTTGTTTTCACAAAACCGCTTTTCTTTTCTTCAAAAACTAAAAATAAATATTAATCATATTATACATTCTGACAGGAACGCAGTTACGTTGAAAAGTTGAACGAGGAAAAAATATACATATATATTATTTTCCAAATTGCATTTGATTTTGAGTTTCCTCCATTCTAGGGATTCCGTTGTCTTTGACTCGACAACATTTGATTTTTTTTTAATGGTTTTTCTCTTCTTTTCTTTTTAAAAAATTTTAATTTAATAATGCACACCCAGTTGGGCCAATATAATGGTGTGACAAGTTTAACCCAGCTCCAACCACGAAACTGCTGACAGGGGCGTTTGCGTCATTTTGAAATCGATTAAATATGGAAAATAATTAAAACATTTTAGACTATGCGCAAGTTGCGGCACGGGGTGGTGTCAGATAGTCGTAACACCACGTGGCATGGTGTGATTGGCGAGTGACGACCATATGGGTTAGCGGACAGAGGCGAGCTGTGGAACTGCGACGTGGCTCCCCGCGTGTAAAAGTGCGAGACAGCGAAGTGTGGAATTGTATTGGGGCGGAACGGGAAACGTCATCGTCGTCTGACGTGGCAACTAAATACACCGACAAAAGTCTTAAAACTCAAGTAAAGGACTAATGTCATTAATTAATCAACAAATTGCGTAAGATCCAACGAAAGATTACCGCGGCTGGAAAAAGAAATTCCAGTGGCCGGTTGGCACTGTGGTTTTGCAGAATGGACGCTGGTATTTGATTTGATTGGTTGGCAACCCCTCTTCCCCTGCAACTCTCTCTCTACCCCGCACGAAACAAGAAGCTGTTCCTGGAAGCTTATTTCTCCTCCGTCAGTTTTTCTACTTTTTTATTATTTCTTTAAAATATAATCTTACCCAATAATAAAATTTTTTTTTCAGTAAACATGCTTTTACCTTGTAAAAAAATCAACAACATATCAAATTTATTGCTCACCGTATTTGACTCCTTGTAGTGTTCACCAAAAATAAAATTAATAATTAATACTGTAACAACGATATTTTTTAATTCAATAATAAAAAAAAATTGCATAGCCATGATGTTTTAAAATCAGGAGTCGAGTTTAATTAATTAGAAATAACGAAAATATTCTCTGGTCCATCCGAAGAAAAGATGAGTGGATAAGTTTGTCCTGGCAATAGGTGTAGGCCAAGAGATATTGCCTTCTTCTCCAGACAGGACTGACTCGCTGCTGTGTTATATTCCATTCAGTACGGTATGCCGGAACCATTTTCTAAAAGTACGGCATTAGGTATTCTTTTTCGGATTAGTATCTTCAGAAAATAAAAAATACTCTTTTTTGTTTGTTTTTATTTGTTATTTCAAAATTTTAAAAATTTCATTTATTCAATAATAGGCCAAAAACCTGTGTTATGTAAATCAAAACCGTGAAAACTTTTTACTTTTGACAAAAATATTTGATTAAATTAATGTTGAGTGGGATTATTTGATATTCTCATAAAATTTAATTATTATTCAATGCAAGAATATCCTTACTTGGGTGGAAAAATAAATCCAAATTATTTCTAATTATAGAGTGAAAACAAGTATATGCGTTATTAATTCTCCAAATTCTTTCCATTTGTGGTTACCATTTAATTCCCTTTTCCTTTTTTTATTTTTATTTAAATATATATATATATATAAACTGTACAACATCAATAATTAAAATATATGTATATAATAATTAATTAATTAAAAAGGTTATATTTCTTTTTCACATGTCAAGTCGGAAGCCTTTTGCTCCGTTCATTTATGATTGTAAATAATTAAAATAATAAAAAAAATTGTGATTGAAAGAATATGAAAAGCATACACCGTGTATCAGAAAAGGTTACAAGTACCATCATAAGATAACATAACATCAATGATCACTCATAATCTTCTCTTCTAACCACCGTTCGGAAGAATCATTACCATCTATCTGACAATTTACATTGCGATCAATCAATAAATATGATGATTCGGGCATGTTGTGTGACTTGTAAATTTCTACGGTCGTTGAAATTAAAAAATTTTATTTTTATTTTTAAAATCTATAAATTGCATAATGATTTTAAATTATATATAATATTCATAACTTCTCTTTCTTTTGTAGTCAATTGATTATTTAGATGTCTGTTTAATCATTATATTTCACATCTAAAATTTATAGATGGATCTGGAGTATTGACACGACATTCAACATTTAAATAACAAGTTTTCTGATTGGGAAAATAATTAATTGTTTAATGAATTAGAATAACTACAAGTTAACATAAAATTGAATAAAAATAATTATTTTCCACAAAATTAAGAAAACGTACGTACGTACGTACATACAGAGAGAAAAGCGAGTTTTAAGGCAGAGAAAAGAAAGAAATCCCATCAATATACATGAGAGCCACATCCCACCGATTAGAGGCAATGGACAACGAACCAGAAGCAAGTTGCTCAAAGAACAAAAATAAAAAGAAAGAGAGGTGAATGAATGAATATTAATGACCTTTGCAAGCCAAAAAGTTTGGTAGATTTATATGTACGTGTGTATATATATATATATGTTTTTAAAGTAAGACGGCGATGGATCCAATTGGGATTGGATGGATGGATGCATTAGCAAAATGAAACGATCATTAGTTTGGTCTGCCTAACCCCCTCTTTTCTTTTTCTTATTTTTTTTCTTTTAATTTGAACTACAAGTCAATACTTGAACGATTCTCCATTTAAAATTAGTTCTACCTAAAGTTTGGAATTGCCGATGGTTACAATTTACGAAATTCATGACATTGCAAAAATAAACCAAACTACCCCAAATATCTCAACCCTTTCTCTTCGCTGTCGTGGGGTAAACTTTTGGTTCAAGAAGGGCATTTGTTGGCATGGCCTAGGCCTTGCTGGCTGCTGCACATTTTTCATATGGATGTGGTACGACAGCGGCCCCCAAGTTAAGTAATTATACCGACTGCCTAGGCCTGTCCGTCCCTATGCTACTTCTGCTAAGCTCTCAGGTTTCGGTCCCATCTTCCTTTTTTTATATATAAAATAATAATAATAATTCTTTTAGAGTTTGATGGTGTTGCAATTTGCATCAGGCAACTACAAATCATTTACTTATTAATTAAATGCAAATTGGAAATAAATTAAAAGTGTTTGAAGGTATTATTATTCTATTCCATTCTCAGGCGTGGGTGGGTGGATGAAGTGGAACTATCCTAGTTTCTTAGTTTTAAACGTCCGATTGATGTAACGTCGTCAACCACGAGACAAACACATTTCACAAATTATTTTACCAGTTACTTGAAATTATAATGGTTCAACGAAAACAAATTATCGTCGGATCTGATCTGATAACCAAGAAAGTTTCATCACAATATTGGGCAGAGCAAAACTGATTGTGATATACATTATAATACTGTATGTGTGTTTTGTTTTGTTTAATTCGCTTGTGTTGCGGATGTTGCAAAGCCGGATTTATTATATTTATCGATGGATTTAAGAAGGAGGTTTCTGCGTGACATTAATTAAAGTCTGCTCATGACGCATTATTAGGTCGTTGACTTAAACTTGTGAAAAACACTTTCTTTGAAGGTTTTTATTTGTTGTGTTTATGGTTGTATTTGTGGAGCCATACATTTAGGTCTTTCTGACGGGGGTCTGTAATTTAATTCCTCCTCCTCCTACTCTTGGTTCATGACTTTTCTTTTACTCCAAGCGTCACCAAGGCCAATTACTTGTTGGGTTGTAATTATCTTTCATATCCTGCAACCTTTTAAATCTGAGGTGCATGGATTGGTGCTACTGATCTACTACTGCATTGGGCAACAAACCCATTTTTAAATTCAAAGTATTCAAATCCTAAAGCTACTTTATAATCCAACAAACAAACACTACAATTTACCACGAAATGGACAACTCAACAACTCCTCTTACGTCCTCTCCAATGTATACCCACCCATCAATATTGGTTTTAAATTAAACGTGCTCACTTTACAGAAATTTTAAGTCTTATATATATATATATATTAATTCATTTAACATCGACCCGTAATCAATAATTTAACGAGGCCAACATGTCTCTTATTTTGTCCTCTACATTATGCTACAAGTCTTTCCCAGATGTGTCTTTAAATTAGTCAAGAATCAAACAACCCTTGCCCTCACCTCTTTTTGGAGAAGAGCAAATTATAATATTTTATTTAAGTTTTTAAATTAAAGGGTTACTAAAATAAATATATACTTTCAAATATTTGATGTGTTTTTAAAATAAAATACAATTATAAATATATGATATAAAATTTTCAATTAGTTTTAAATTTTAATTAATTAATTGATATCTTGACACCCCACTCAAATAATTGAAAAAAAGAAAAAAAAAGAGAGAGAAGAAGAAGAAGAAGAAGCCCCCAAAGGCGGTGTCTTAACATAACATGAGAACGAACAATGGAGGAAAATCTCCAACCAAGTCTAATTGTCAGAATCAGCTCGAATTTCCCGGCGTCAGACAACAAAATTTAACTTTAGATTTTGTTTGCTGCTGCTTGCTTTTTGCTTTTACTTTCGCTTTTGCGGCTGACTTGACCTCAGAGTTGGGCCTCTCTACTTTGTCCTCTCTCCCATTCCACTCAATTCTCCCCCACATTTTCAAGTTTTGCTGCACTTTGGGTTCGACATGTTTACTGTTTAGACCAGGGAGTTTTGGGTAGGGATGTCAGCTGGATTGGGCCGATCTGAGATCATGGGCTCATTTAACATATTTTTATATTGCATAAATATTATAAATTTATATTTTTGTAACTAAATACTAAGTGATTTAATATTTTACTAATTTAATTTATTTACATATCAAATAATTTTAAATATTTTATTTTAAATTAATTTAATATTATAATAGTTATTAAATTATTTTTTTATTTTTATTATATATGTGAAAAATTTAAGAGACGCTTGTTTCGGCATGCAGACTAGCCCTATGGGCCGAGCTTAAAAATCGTACTGAGCCTTTACTTTTGCAAATGAACCGGTCCGCCAGCCTGCATATGCTCTTTTTTAGCCAGAAGGGGCAGCCCCATTTAACACCTTAAGATTTGGACATTTTTAATGTATTATTTTTTTTATTAAATATACGAGAGATGTGCATATTATTATTATTGTTATTGGTTTAGAGGTTTACATCATACAAATACATTTTGTATTAAGACCTAATACATGTATTAATATTTTGAAATAGTATTAAAAGTTTGTCAGTGTTATTTATCTTAATAAAATTAAATAAATTATTTATCTGATAATTAAAAAAATTGCATGATTAGTAAAAATAATAATTTAAGTTCCCATCAAATAAAATCTAAACTTATGCGTTTTCAGGCAATTACTTTAGTTGATTTGACCTCTTATTGTGAAAATAAGAAACTAAAAGATCAATTTTCCCTCCCACCAATCTTGGAGGAGGAATTTCTCAATTTGTTGATAGGGTGTGCAAAAAATGTAGTAAAAACTGATGCATACAGTGGCTCACAAGAGTAAAAAGTACTTACATGAATGTCAAATGCTTAACCAAGTGTCTCTATACAACTAAGTTTTATTTGGATATTTTTACTTGAACTATTTGAATTTTTGACACTTTGGACTTACAAATGTCGGTTAAGTGTGTCATATGAATTGCTTGATAATGTGATTGCTGCTCTTGCCAAATGTCTTTGGTTATAACATATTGTGGTTGCTTGTTGGATAATACTTTTACATACAATCGTGGGCATTTATATTGTTTATATCTTTGCTTGGTGTTCTCTTTTGACCATATATTTACCTTCTTGGAACTTTGTGGCAAAAAGGGTAGTAATATGGGAAGATAAGTGACAAGTTAATAACAAGTAAGTGAGTGCATATTCAGAGGGAGTAGAGTAGAGTTTTAGAGTTCATATTGAGAGAGAATGATATAATTTTTAAACAGTAGCACATTAAAGACGAGTAGTCATTTCTACGACTTACAATATTTCAATAATTTTTGTTTTCAATACATGATTATGAAGATTTTTAGTCAAAAGAACACCAAAAGGGGAGATTTAAACAATGTTAATTTTTATACATTATTAGACAATTTATTATGACATATGTTTTACAAACAAACGAAAGGAGAATTATTGAAAAAATGAATATTGTATTTAGGAAAGATTTCTTTCTATTTAAAAAGATACATTCATTTTAATTTTCAAAAAACAAAATCACACAGATCAAGGGTTAGGTTTTGATTAGATTTATGTGTTTTATTTATTTTATCCAACAACTTTATGAATGCCAAAAAGAATGTTGTGAGTTTGTTTCTTTGGTTCCTTTGTTTTTTAAATTGTTTCATATTTCTTTTGTAATTTTTAAAAAAATAAATTAATAACAATTAAAAGTTTATAATTTCTAATTTTAAAAACTTAAAAGAATCATTCTTTTAAGTGTTATAAAAATATTATTATATTATTCTTCGAGAGAAGAATACGTGATTATCGATGAGAGTTCAATCGCATCTAACAACAAGATCTTGCTAAATTAAATAAAGAGTTTAAAAGCATTAAAGCAAATGAATCTCGCTAAATAAGTCCGGAGAGAAAGAGTTAAGATAACAATGAAAATATGATAATAAATTTTTATTTTGTATAAATTCATTAATATTTGTAATCGTTAATTTTTTAACTAAATTATTTTTTTTGACACAACCTCATAGATACATAATTAAAAAATCAAACCACATTAACATTCTGTTATTCTCTTTGTTTAATTGTATTGTGTTTACTATCGTAATTAATTGATTAAAATTAATTAAAATTGATAAATATTAGCTAAAACAAACTTCCAATAACATTACTTAAATAATAAATATGAATCTTGTGTATGATATGTAGATATATATTGGGGGTTTGTTTATGATACATTAAGATATTGTTCCATCCATTTTTTCAACTTTATGTTATAAATTTTAAATATTATTTATTTATATTTATATTTTTTTATTTTTAATTTTTTAAAAATCATTTTAAAATTTATAAAAGCAATACCTTAATGGAAGCTCATCCCATACGTTTGGGATTCAAAATAACATAAAAGATTTTGAAAAGGGTATTTTAATAAAATAACTCCTCCGCCACAAGTGGAGCATATGATTGGTACACGTGCATGAAAAAAGACTGTGCCCGTGCGACATATTACAGGGGATCAATACTTTTTCCAAATTCAAAATCATCTTGATGCGCTCGCTCTCTCTCTCTCTCTCTCTCTTGGCGCACAGAACGGGAAAAAGTAACAGAAAATAATAATAACAAACAAAAACCAAACTATCCGTTACTTCTTCTTCCACCCCTTCCTTTCACTCTTCGAGTTTTGCCAAAACCCTGGCTATTTTCCTCTCTCCCAATTGTTTTCAGTTGGAGAAAAGTGATTTTATCTTCACTTGACTTATCACGCGACCGCCGAAGTAGTTGTCCGCGCACTCAACGTTCCCACTGACTTCTTTATTCGCGGCGGTCAGTATTCAAGAACTCACGGTGCGCCTCTCTTGTTGCACATTTTAACACTTTGATTTCTAAGTAAGTGATGCGATACGGTGCAATGCACTTTGTTTGTTTATCAGAGCTTCTGAATTACTCATTTTCTTTTGTAATTTAATTTGTTTTTATTCTTTGTATGTCGGGTGGAATTTGTTGAATGTGCAAGAAGTTACAGATATTTTTATTCATGAATTACATTTTTTTTGGTAAATTATATCTTGTTTGATTATTTCAAAGACTTACTCTGTTATTTCATAAGGATTCAAAAATGAAATATAAAGAAAAGAAGAAACAAAGTTTATTTTTTCAAAGTTCATAATCTAACTTCTTGTTTTTAGTCGAAGAATTAATAATGTTGATTTTACACGAACTCAAATCAATTGTGTTAAGTGGTGATACTTTTGAGTTGTGGTTAACACTAATGCATTTAACAACTTCAATTTCGCTCCTCAGATAATAGCCAAGGATAAAGATGGTAGGGACACCGGCTACACCGTTATCGAAGATACAGAGGACCCCTGCATCTACTCCAGGCGGTCCTAAAGTCTGTGAGGAGAAGATACTAGTAACTGTTCGGATGAGGCCGTTGAACCGGAAAGAACAAGCTATGTACGACCTTATCGCATGGGACTGCATCGATACGCACGTGATTGTTTTCAAGAATCCAAATCATGAACGGCCCACGGTCCCTTACACCTTTGGTATTCTTTCATTGTATTTTTTTTCTCTAGTAGGAGGTTTAGAGAATAATATTTGGTTGTTGTAACTATTTTGAAGGGGAGTTTTACTTTAGGAGACTTTTGACGTTCCCTTCTAGCTCCTTGGTAATATTGACGAGGACTTTGAATTTATCTTTATGTACCTCTGACAGATAAAGTTTTTGATCCTACTTGCTCAACTCAAAAGGTTTACGAAGAAGGGGCCAAGGATGTTGTCCTATCTGCTCTGAATGGAATTAATGGTAACTAACACACTTACGTAAAACCTATATTGTTGATCCCACACACACATCTATCACGACATGTTTTATGTTTTTCTGTTTCCTTCTGAATTTGTACATCTATTAAAATACAAATTTGCAGCCACTATTTTTGCATATGGGCAGACTGGTAGCGGTAAGACATTCACTATGAGAGGAATAGCTGAAAATGCTGTTAAGGACATCTATGAACACATAAAAAATGTAAGTTTTAATTTCATGCCATTTGGGTTAAATGTTTTTGGGCTTCTTGCTGTATTTAGTTCTGTCAATGCTATATATACAGTCTAACTTTCTCATCCTGGAAATAAGAGGTGACAACAAATGGAGAGCATTAATTATGAGTTAAAAATGAAGTTGGATTACATGTTATGGTATATCATGATTTTCTTGGAGAATTGTCAT
Organism: Xylocarpus granatum; assembly: GCA_019650275.1. NCBI lineage: Eukaryota > Viridiplantae > Streptophyta > Magnoliopsida > Sapindales > Meliaceae > Xylocarpus > Xylocarpus granatum. The sequence goes on along the minus strand of BNST01000152.1, from coordinate 187,889 downwards.
GCATCGAAGTAAGTTCTATTTGCTATATAACTGATAATGTTAGATAAAATTTATTTATAATTTATTCTTGCATAGTGCATTAGCCTGACATCAAATACTAGGGATTGGCAAATAGTTGAGCTCAGCTTTTTGTGCCCACATTAAATTGTAAACTTAAGAATGTACTTACGGGTATGATGTTACATTGTATCAAACATCCCAGAACCAGGAGAGGGACTTTGTCTTGAAAATTTCTGCTTTGGAGATCTACAACGAGACTGTTGTAGACCTGTTGAATCATGAATCTGGTGCCCTGCGGCTTTTGGATGATCCCCAGGTATAAGGGAAATTTTTTCTTAATCAACATGGAATTTGCACGTGATTTTTTAAATATGTCAATATTAATTTTTGTTCTAATTGTTCATGTAGAAAGGAACCATCGTGGAAAAGCTAGTTGAAGAAGTTGTTAAGGACACCCAACACTTGAGGCACTTGATTGGCATTTGTGAAGGTAACAGACCAACCATGTGTTATATTTGGTGGTTTTAGGTGCGTTTTAATGTTGAAGAAGCTTTAAGGTTTTAGGTGCGAAAGTTCCTATATTTGGTGGCATAGTTTCAGGACTAAGTAAATCAGCCGATTTATAAAGCCTAGGAAGTATTCAAGCTCATAGTTAAGAAACCAGAATGTTGACTTCTTGTGCATTTTTTTAAGTTCCAATCATACGTCACATCCACCAGAAACGGCTTGTTCATTTGCTTAGACTGCTCTCACGTAGGGCATAATTTTGTCCAAATTAAATTTTCAAGTGATTTGCTTCCTAAATCTACTAGAATTGTTAAGAAAGCTTAAACTCATTTTGCTTTAATGGAATAGCATTGCTATGTAGCATGGTGGTTCACTGCTTTGTGTGTGTGTGACTTATAATTGGAAACATCTGCCTCCGCAGCTCAAAGGCAAATGGGAGAAACTGCTTTAAATGATAATAGCTCAAGGTCACATCAGATAATCAGACTGGTAAGCATTTATTAGTGCACATTTGTAATTTTCAGAATATTGCTTTTGGTGCAAGCTTTTCATGGAGGTTTGCAAGTATGGCTGCTCCATGTCTTCTGCAAGAACCTTCATCAGTTCCCTTAATTTTCTCTTATTAATTTTTGGATATGGAGAAATGACAAGAATGTCCTGCATATGTTGCTAATCTATGAACCATGTAATCCATAATTGCAACCACTTTTTACTAGTCAGGGTTGGGGCCTAAATTTGTTCCCTCGTTCATTTAGCCCCTTAATTTCTTTCTTTCAAAATTTTCACCGATTGACATTCAATAATCAATTTTTGTTGCAATGATTGCCTTTATTACCTAACAAGACTTCTCTTCAGATCTCTGGACATGACATCACTGATTTCTTCAAACTTCCAACCTTTATGAAATTAACTAGGATCTTAACATAGTAAACATTACTTTAACTCCTGCCTTTTCCAAGTATGAGACAGTTCTTTCTACCTCCCTCCTCTGTGTGTCATTGATCTTATAGGTTAAAGGCGCTTGACATCAGGTTTCATTTTATTTGATATCCATCCTTGCAGTTCTTGTTAAGATAACAATGAATAGTGAAAACATCCTGTGCTGATGGATTACACATTATTGCAGACCGTCGAGAGCAGTCTCAGGAAAAATTCAGGATGTGTGCAGTCATTATTAGCAAGTTTGGTATGTTTATAAGTTCCGTCTTATATTATTTTCTTGATGATAAACAACAGTTCGTATATGTATATTGAATTGCTCTAATCTTGCAGAACCTAGTTGACCTTGCTGGAAGTGAACGTGCCTCTCAAACAAATGCAGATGGTGTAAGACTAAAGGAAGGTGGTCACATTAACCGCAGTTTGTTGACACTTACAACAGTGATCAGAAAGCTGAGGTAAGTGGAAAGTGATGACACTTTGTCATTTAGTTTCATTATTCAGAATTAAATAATCAAAAGTGTTCCATCATTATCTTTGATTGCTCTTTGATTCTTGAAGCAGAATAAATTTTGGAAGTTCAAATCTGGCAAGTAAAATGCTGAATTTGTATTGTGTCATTTATATTTAGTTTTCTTTGCTGCTATTTGGTGAGTTACAGAGTGTCATAGATGATTTAAATTTTGGGAAGATCTAGTAAAAGTTTGAGTTAAATAACTGTTTTATAGTACCCAAAATTATAATTTCATAGTAACGGAGTGACTGTTGTAATCAAACAGAAATTGAAACAGTACGGGTCTTGTAAATGATTTCAATCGGACCTTAAGATATTGATCATATTGCACTTGTATAATAGGAGTTGAATGACGTCAGTATTTTTCTGTATTAACTTCTTGCTTTATCTCAGTTCTGCTTCCGATTTCTCGTCTCTCTTGGTTTTTCTGTACGCAGTGGTGGAAAAAGAACTGCTCACATACCGTACAGAGATTCAAAACTTACTCGAATATTGCAGAATTCGCTCGGTGGAAATGCTCGAACTGCAATTATATGCACAATTAGTCCTGCTTTGAGTCATGTGGAGCAAACAAGGAATTCGCTCTCTTTTGCAACTAGTGCAAAGGAAGTTACCAACAATGCCCAAGTGAATATGGTACAATGTCAAAGAAAATGTACTTCAACTTAAGATTTTTCTTAAAATTTTTTGTTCTTACACTGGCTCCTAGACTTCAGTGATTGGACCAACACTGTGCCGTATTCTCTCTTCAAAGCTTAGTTGGTTTTTCTTAATATTATTTCCTTAGTTTTAGACAGTAAACTCAGTATTGTCATGTGACATAGTATTTTGGTTTCCATTCTGGCTTATCCATGGTGGTGTTCACGTCATGTATACAAGCATTTGACATTACTTTTAATGATAAAACCTGCCAGTCTAAGTTGTATTGGTCTCACTGCAGGTTGTTTCAGACAGGAAGCTAGTGAAGCATTTGCAGAAGGAAGTGGCAAGACTTGAAGCAGAGATTCAAAGTCCAGACCCTTCTTCCTCATGCTTCAGATCTCTGTTAGTTGAAAAGGAATTGAAAATCAAACAGGTAATTGTATTACGAGAAAAAGGCAGTGTTTTCTATCAAGAGATGGTTGGTAATGATTGACAATTCGATCATTGGCACCTTTGAGATGTATAGAACAATACAAGTTTATTCCCCTCATATTTTAAATTCTATGATTTCCATGAATTTATGTTTGATAATTTATTAAATTCCACAATCTTTTAAAATCCATATGGAGATCCTTCACACATTATATATCTTCATTGGCATGGATGTCTATGTGCCCATGTAGACCTGGCATGCACTCTTTTTAATTAAAGGCTGCATGTAATTGGATTATACTGGAAAATGTGCTACTTACTATTTATGGCTACCTATCTCTTTGTTTGATGGACCATATAATTTTCCTTGCTCTTACGAAGAAATTCTGTTCTTCACATGATTAGGAAATCAATATGCTATTTTTTGCTTAACCTGCAAATGAAAAGCAATATTGGAAGACTTCATTCTCTGTTTAATTTAACTGTTTCTTTCTCACTGGATTTGTAGCTGGAGAAGGAAATGAAAGAGCTAAAACGTCAGAGAGACCTTGCACAATCCCAACTTGAACAAGAAAGAAAAGCTCACAAGGAGCGTAAGGTACTGCCATAATAACAGAAGTCTGTTTTCAGTTGTTGTATGCCTTCCGCTTATAGCTTATTACACTTTCGGGGTTTTAAACAGTGTGAGACTTCTTCTCAAACTGCGAGGTGTCTTTCTTTTCAAGTTGAGAATGAATCAGTTTTAGATAAAACTTCTGCTGAAACTCAGACAAGAAATGTAGTTGGAAAACATGCAATGGTGAGACAGTCAGTTACTTCAACAGATCCATCCATGCTTGTGCATGAGATTCGAAAGCTTGAGCAGCGGCAGAGGCAGCTTGGTGAGGAAGCAACTCGAGCACTTGAAGTACTTCATAATGAGGTTGCTTCCCACAGATTGGGGAGTCAAGAAACTGCTGAAACCATAGTGAGGATCCTATCAGAAATTAAGGACATAAAAGCAGTTAGTTATATTCCTGAAGATAATGTTATTGGAGATAAGGCCAACCTGAAGGAAGAGCTCACTCGATTGAATTCTCAAGGAAGCGGAATTGCATCATTAGAAAGGAAGCTTGAGCACGTTCAGAAATCTATAGACATTCTTGTTTCATCTTTTCCAAGTTGTGAGGATACTCGAGAATTTAAGACCCCAGAGTTCAAGACCCAATTCAAGAAGAAGAAAATGCGCCCTTTCTCCATGAGCAACAATGCAAACATGCAAAATATGTTGCGATCTCCGTGCTCGCCTCTGTCCTCTTCCCAGCAGGTTATGGAAGTTGAGACCGAGAATAAGGCCCCTGATAATAATAATTTGGTGCCTCTTAGCAATACATTGCCTCAGTCTATTGTAAATACTCCACCAAAGAGTGATAATGGTAATGGTATCTTGTCAAGGGAGGGAACACCTGCAGCACGGAAAACAAATTCTGTTGATGTGAAGAAAATGCAGAGGATGTTTAAGAATGCCGCTGAGGAGAACATACGTAGCATTAGAGCTTATGTTACTGAGCTAAAAGAAAGGGTGGCAAAGCTACAATATCAAAAGCAGCTTCTAGTTTGCCAGGTTAGGACCATATATACATGGAGTAGTTTCCTTACAAATTCACTTAACTTTTTTGTTTCAACAAGATACCTGATTTATATTCTGTAAGGATTGGAATCAACAAGCAATTTAAGTCAAAAGACAAATCAATTTAACATAAAGTATTCGGTACTTGAGATGTATGGCTTTTTAGAAAGGACATTTCTTTTCCGTATCATTCATTGATGATTGTTTGATATTGATTCTCTATACAATGGCTGACAATTATTATTTGTTCTGTTTGTAATCTATATCTTTCCTGATCTCATATGGTTTCAGATGCATTAAAATAACACTTTGATTGAGCATTTTTGAGATGGCTTTTATCGATAATGGTTCCCTTTTTTGTCTTTTAGATTTCTGCGTGTGTCTCTCTTTCTTTCTTAAAAGGTGGCTGATCTTTCACACTTCTTTGTCTTTGGGATATGCTTATACACACTGGGCTTTTTAACTGGTTTTACTTATCTGTATAGGATAAAAGGAATGTGGATGTTCATAAGAAACCTCAAAGTGATCCTGCATGTTTGAAACATTGAATGAAGTTGTGGTTTCATTATTGATGAACCACTACTTGCTATTTTGGCCATATTTCTTGATCTTAGCTTCTCATATCATACTTCTTTCCCATATGCTTGTTGGATTAGGTATTGGAGCTAGAAGCAAATGATGCTGCAGCTGAGGAGACAGACGCTGTGGATCAATATCCCATGCCATGGCACTTGATGTTTGAGGAGCAGAGAAAGCAAATCATCATGTTATGGCATCTGTGCCATGTTTCAATTGTACATCGTTCACAATTTTATTTGTTGTTTAGAGGAGATCCGACTGACCAGATATATATGGAAGTTGAGCTCAGAAGGTTGACATGGTTGGAGCAGCATTTCGCGGAGCTTGGCAATGCAAGTCCAGCACTCTTAGGTGATCAACCTGCGGGCTCTGTGGCATCAAGGTAGCTCAGGCAATTTTTGTCCTAGTTTTAATTTGATTAACTGGAAATTAATATAGAGCATGACCAAAAAAATGAATAAAAGGTTCCTAGTTGACTAACTACCAAAAATTTTGTTGCTTGACGTGATGGTTGAATGCAGTGTTAAGGCTCTAAAGCAAGAAAGGGAATATCTAGCGAAGAGGGTCAGCTCAAAACTGACAGCAGAAGAACGAGAATTGCTTTATATGAGATGGGATATACCTCCAGTTGGTAAACAAAGGAGATTGCAACTGGTGAACAAGCTATGGACAGATCCTCTTGACATGCAAAATGTGAAAGAGAGTGCTAAAATTGTTGCAAAACTTGTTGGCTTTTGCGAATCAGGTGAGCATGCTAGCAAGGAAATGTTTGAGCTCAATTTTGTAAATCCTTGTGATAAGAAGGCATGGATGGGATGGAATTTGATATCAGACCTTTTACATCTTTAAAGAAACAGATGATGCCTCCAAGTCTTTGACAAAATTCTCTTTGTTAGTTATTATGTCACCACATAAAGAATTCTGCTGGTGTTTTGTAATTACTTACTGTAAGTGCAAATGAAAATAACTAGTCATTCTTGTAGTAATGATTCCCTCATAGCCAAGTTTCCCACATTATTTGTCATACATAAACTAATAAATTTTAAAATTCTTAATTTTCATATAAAACCTCACAAGAATCTGAATTAAACCTTTTCTTTGTAAAACATTTATAACATTCTTCCTTCTTCTTCATTTTTTTTTCCTTTAAAGATTAGATTTATACATTCAATATATTCTTACTATCATTTTTTTTTCCAATTTTTACATTAAATATTTTAAATTCTTACTTTGCTTAATTTTTATATTACTTATTTTAAATTATTAAAATTAAAAAATTCAAATAAAAAACCTACGTTATTAAAATTTTAGTTCAATTCGATTAGATAGATACCATTTGTAAGATAAAAAAAAAGTTATGGTTGCATTAATTTGATGAAATTACTACTTATTTTTATTTTTAGATCAGAATAAAATTGTATTGTTATTTTTTGAATTTAAAAAATAAATTTAATTTAAGTTTAAAAGAGAGAGAATGGTGAGGAGAAGAGGGTATATTAGTCTTTTGGATCATTTACCCATAACCCTCTCCCCTTGTCTGCCGTTTCGTCTCTTGCGAGTCCTAGCAACTGAAACCTAATCCGTACTCTCTCCCGCTCTCTCGTTTCGGCGAATTAGGGTTTCAGAGCAGAGAAGTTATTGATCAACGACATTACAAAAATAAAATGGGAAGAGAGAGAGAAGTTCAAAAACCACAACAACAGGTTTCTTACACTGTGGAGCAGCTTGTCGCCGTCAATCCCTACAACCCCGACATCCTTCCCGATCTAGAAAACTACGTTAACGAGCAGGTTCCTTTTGTCGATTATCTGTTTGTTTTACTTTATTTGATAAATAAGACTAAGTTCCAAACTAGTGGTTTTCTGGTGAAGTGATTAATTTTAATGGTTAATATTAAACGGAATCATGATGATTGAAAATTGATAATGAACATATTGGCTTGAATTGTTGAATACGAATATGGGGAGGTGAAACTTTGGGATTATTTACAATGTATCTTAACCTTCCGGATTAGATTATTAGTGGAAGACAAAAGCTTATTTTATTTGTTTTGTGGTCGCCTTCTGTTTATATATTTCATTCTGGAATAGAAATTTTTAAGTAGAAAGCTTCCTGCTTATTATTATACCATTCAGATTGTGTATAGGAAATTAGGAATAGAGGGTACAAAAATATAAGTAGCAATTTTGTAATATTTTGAGGGAGATTATACCAAGTGAACTTTAATGTATTTTACCATCATCATTATTTTTCTGATTGAATGTTGTAATATGTATGTCGGAGGCCACTAAATGTGCTTTTGGTTTCTACGTATGGATTGGCTACAAAATGGAAGATCATAAATAAATTGATTTTTTTTCTGTGATCTGTATGTTGTGGATTTCCCTGAGTAATTTTGTGGCGGGTTCTAATAATTTTTTTTATCCATCTACATCCCTTGCACCTAAATAAATAATAAAAAAAGAATTATGTGAGCATAATAAGAGACTTTATGCTTATCAGGTTTCATCACAAACATACAGTCTGGATGCAAATCTTTGCCTCCTCCGCCTTTATCAGGTATGTTAAATCATTTTTCCCCCTCTTTCCAAGTTGGACTCTGCCTTCTTAGTTTATGATAAACTTCTAAACATACATAGAGAAACAAAGGTTTTCCCCTTTAAACTGATATTGTTATTCTTGATACAGTTTGAGCCAGAAAGAATGAGTGCTCAAATAGTTGCCCGCATTTTAATCAAGGTATGTTCAAGCCTTTGCTTATACCACAGTATGATGCATTTACAGCTTATTGGTATTTAATTTGTTTCTGATTCTCATTCTTCTCTTCTGTTTCCATATGAGCAGGCTCTTATGGCAATGCCAGCTCCAGATTTCAGCCTCTGTCTCTTTCTGATTCCAGAAAGAGTGGTATTATTCTCTCTCTCTCTCTCTCTCTCTCTTTTCTTTTGTCTCATGAGTAGTAGAAATCCTCAATCAAGTTCTTCTTGAATGAGCATCACTATAGCTTCCTTGATGGATCATGGACTAGAATACAATAATAACCCTTATACATGCTGCATACTTACATATATTTATGGATATAAGCAAGTATGGAAAGGAGACAGGGGTACTGCATTTTGTCTGTTTCTTTGGCTTTTTGCAAGCTTACTCGGGATCTGCACATATGTATGGACAGGCAGTGGCAGCTCTGTTATAAATTCATTGACAGAAATGTTTTATCCCATGTTGATCTTATTTTGGGGCCCCAAGTCAAAGGTGTTGTTAGGTTCTTTCTTCTGGTTATTGAAACTAAAACCTCTTAATTTTTGTTATCAGCAAATGGAGGAGCAGTTCAAGATATTGATTGTCCTCTCTCACTATTTGGAGGTATGTATTTATCCTTATAGTGGGCCCATAGATATGCATCAAATGGATGATTGGTTTATATCTCTATCTTCATTTGCAGACTGGAAGATTCCGTCATTTTTGGGATGAAGCAGCTAAGCATCGTCACATAATTGAAGCCGTGCCAGGTGATAATGGATTGTGATTCAGTAACTTGGTGATATGTTTTCCTGATTATAATTTTTTTATTTTAGTTATTTATTATTTTATGGAAATATGTTTACATGTGTTTATTCTGCCTTTCTATAATTTAGAATTATAAAGGGAGAATCTGTTAATGCATTTAAGCTTTGAAGTTTTGTTTTGGTTCTGTAAGTGGTGGCTTGAGCATTTTTATTGGAGAATGCCTTTCACTTGTCTGAACATATATGACATATTTGATTTTTAAGCCTTTTAACTGCATACTGGGGTGGGCAGGAATCTAATGTTTATCTGTGTAGTTCATATTCTATGGCTTTTTATTAGTGCACGATGTGGTCCTACATTTTCTTGCTCCCATGGTTTACATTCTGCTCTTGAGACAGTTTTTTGCTTGCTGTCTTTTATATTTTTTATTTTTTTCTTGTTTCTCTATTTGTTTCTGAGGGTGCATCATCATGTGCTATGGCTTACAAGAGAATCAAAATGCAGGTTTTGAGCAAGCAATTCAAGCCTATGCAATTCATGTACTTTCATTAACTTATCAAAAAGTTCCAAGGGCTGTGCTTGCTGAGGTATGCACTATTTTGTCTGACAGGAAGCTTTTTGATGAAGGAATACTGAAAATATCTTTATCTTGGGTTTTATGTGATTAATCCAAACCACTTGGTTTATTTATGATCCTAACCACTTGATTGATTTGTGATCCTAACCACTACTAGGACATAGCCATTGGGTGCTCTCTCACTTCACTCCCTTGTTACTTTTTAGAAACAAACTGAATGTAACTCTGTTGTTGGCTTCCCCTGCAAATATTTTGACTCGGGCTGGAACTTTCACAGGTGATCAATATTAAAGGTGTATCTCTGGACAAATTCCTTGAGCACCAAATGACCAATTGTGGCTGGATTCTCGAGGGGGACCAAGTTAGTGGCCAACTCATTGTTCTGCCTCACAACGAATTTAATCACCCTGAGCAAAAGAAAAACACTGCAGATAGCATCCCATTAGAGCACATTACCCTTATCTATCCCATTCTTGGTTGACTGTTTCTTGAATCCAGGAATTTGGGAATTTTATGTGTTTACACCAGATGCTCGGACATTCTATGATTGCTTGCCCTAGCATTCTTGTAATGAATTTTGGTGACATATTTAACTGTATTGCCCTTTCTTTTGGTTTTATGTTGATAAGGGACCCAATTTTACTTTTTGCTTCTAGTTTTTGTTCTAAGAACTGTAGTATCTAATACTTGCTTATTTTCTCTTCGAGTGGATGCTTTATTGGGAGGAGCTGCCGCAATATGTTACTGTTAACTCCATAATATTAGACGTTACAGTGATACAAAAGTTAAGTGATGTATACATCTGACTAACTGAAATAGTATGTGACCTTTGGAAACTGAATTGCTGATTAATCGTAAAACCCAACTTTTGGAACGTCAGTACACACCCGATTGTGCCGGCCGATGCATACACCATGGAAAGTCAGCAGTAGTTATATCAATTAAAATATTGATTCTGGGGGCAATACGGGGCGTTTGGTCTAGTGGTATGATTCTCGCTTTGGATGCGAGAGAGATCCTTTTGGGGAACTTTTCAGAAATCCTTTTAAGTTACCACTAATTAGATATAGTCCAGAAATTGATCCAGGTATTATGTCTAGCCCAATATAAATTTGTTTAATATTTTTGGCAAAAACGAGTCACTCTTGGCGCTTATACTCCTGCTTTTCGTTAATTTTTCATTTTCCTCCAACCAACAATACAAATAACCAAACCCAGAAAATTATTTGTCTACACAAAAACCGAGAAGGCTTTCTTTGATACCGGGTTTTATAGTAAAACAGTCCAATATTAAAGAACACTTTAAATTTTAGCCCACCTCAAAAGTCTTCATAATATCAATCAAATAAATCACTTTTGAACCAAAATACCTCCCATTTTTTGTCTTCCCTTGCAAACATTCAAAGCAAGTAAGAGAATGTAAAAGAAAAGAAGAGAGAGAAGAGAATAGAGAATAGAGTGATCCGTTTTCATTGTTACGAGAGAGTGAGTAATATTTTTGCGAAAGTGATTTTTTATAATAATATATGAAAAGAAAATACAAATAAAAAAATAATGAACTGAAATTAAATTTATCATATCAATTTAAACTCTCTAATTGATTTCGTTGAAAAAAAATTTACTGAATTAAATAAATGATTTTATTTAAAAAAATTTTTAATTAAATTTTCTTGATAATATGATAAAAAAATTATCTTTTAAGTTAAATTTTTATTTGAACTAATCTTTTTCGATAATTTCTTTGAAAGAATTACCATTTATTGTCTTATTTTTCTTGTTCATCTTCTTCATTATACATTTCATCATATTCTAACCACAAAATACATGTATAAAAATTAGATTAAATTGATTTGTAAATTCTTTACATGCAATAAGTAAATCTAAATCATAAGAAATTTTTGACTTTCTTTGTTTTGAAAACTGTACTTAAAAGTTGCATTTGAAAGCAGTTAGAGAGAGGACATTTTTGTTCAATAGTCACATTCTTGACCAAGATTATGAAAATTTTTTTTGTTAAGACTGCAACAAAGAATGGGTCTTAAAACTGGTCATTTTGCTATAAACTCTGAAGGACCAACCAAAAGTTGGAAGGATATTTTTCGACGACGAAGCAAAGACTGACGAGCTCGATTCTCAAGTGTGCTTTCAAATCTTCTTTAAACTTGATTGTTCATGCTTAAGCTTAGAAAAACTCATTAGATTGATAGATGGGTTTGATTTTTTAGGCATTAGTTTCTTGAAAATAATTGGCTTTAAAACAAATTGATGTGGAAGACGGAACTCGACAATCTGTTTTGTCAGTCACGAGAGAATAGTGAAATTATTTTTAACAAATGAAATCATTGCAACATAAGTTGAATTGTCCAAACAAAACATTGTAGCAGTGGGTTAACATATCGAATAAATTGACTCGCACGTAGCTACAACCGTTTTCGCTGACATGCTCTTTTTCCAAGTCTTTCTAGACTTGATATGCCCCTTCTATTTTATTTTCAGGCATGTTCGTTAGTAACGTGCTTCTGAAGCAGGCTCAGGATTCGACGTTGAGCATATCAATTATATATGGTTTTTGATTTGCAATGACTTGATTCAGTTTCTGTAACAGAGAAAACTTGGGGCTGATTATTAGGCTAAACTTCCGACCATTACCTCAGAGAACAACAAAAATACCAAGGGTTAGGACAGGAGAAGTATACGTCAACTACGTGACAAGTGGTCCAGTGAATAGATAATATTTTTAAAAATTTTTTTTAAAAAAAAACAGGTGGATGTTTTGATGGGTACTTTTGATGTTTAGCCGAGTCGAATGTACCTGATACAGTGAGTGGATGATCTACCTGCATTCGACGAGTCTCCAGTCCCCCCACATGGAATGGGTTGCATGTGCACTCACTTTCAAATTGTTGCATCAACGTCGACGTCTTAATTGAAAAGACGAAGAAATTCAAGAGGTCGTTGACACTGCGCGCACAGTTGAGTTGAATGCAGCAACTTGCGAAGGTATTCCATTCCCATCACATTCCAGCAATGCACGCGATGATGTTTAATAATTGGAAGCATATTTCTCAATCTCATTGTTTTAACATGACTGATTGGATTTTTATTACTTTTTAATTAATCAGCCAAACCATCTCTTGAAGAGAAAAATATGCCTTATGTCATGCAGTCATGTTCTATTGTGACTTAGCTATTTCCAGTAGAATTAATTCTATTGTGACTAAATCTGGAGATGGATACGATTCATTGTACCCCCATTCTGCATGACCTTACCACCGTAGATAGGAACTACCAACTACACTACGATTTGAAGGCATATTACTTACCCTGCGGTCACTTAACACGTGGAAGGCATTTAGATTTTGTCGAATATTTTCACTCAAAATTTTATAGTTATTTCTCTTCAATACAAGTTTTAAGAAAAGACATTTACTTCTTTTGCGATTGTATGTTAACTAATTCTTTATAACTCTAATTTACTCATATTTATTTAATTTATTTATATTTAATAGTATAAAATATTAATTAATTTAAAATAAATATTATTATATTATTTAAAAATTAATTTATTTTAAAATTTTACAATACAATTATTGTGCATAAAAATACTCCAAATAATAACAAAAAATTAAAATATTTTAATATTATTATTAATTAATTTCATTTAAATATCGATTATAAGTCTTGTTAATATATTATTATATTATTTTAAAATTAATTTATATCAAACTTTTAAAATTTTACAATACAATTATTATAATATAAAAATACTCTAAATAATAAAAATTGATATATTTCATTATACAATGTTTAATGATTTTTCGTACGGTATTAGTTAAATAAATTCGTTTAAAGTGCATAATGATTAAGAAAACAAACATAAGTGCACGATAAATTTGAAGATATGCAGAATAAAAATATACAATACATACAAGGGATTTAATCAAATGATAATCACGATAAGAAAACAGATACTGCGAGGATGGAACGGCAGAAAATCTGAAGATATTCTTCGCCCACCGAATCGAAAACATTGTTAGTCTCACCGGTCATGCTTGGGAACTTATTTTTTTTATTTATTTATAATTTTTTTGTACCGAAACATACGACGGAAGTAGCTGCCACCAAAATCAACCAACAAATTGAAATTTTTTTTTAAAAAAAAAGAAACCAACTCAACATTCACGCTTCTAACTATGTCAATGTGTATCATCTCCTAAAATTTAAGAATATTAGAGATTTTTTTTTATAAAAATGATACCCCTCTAATTTAAAGAAAAATGCAAATGCATAATAGTTGGGTCCAACCCAACTGAAGAACCAACCTGATTGACTGATGGATCAATAAAAATGATCTAGAACGAACTTGACGTCTGAAAGGACCAATGACTAAAGACAACAAATCAGCCCCATTGTTAGTCTCAAGCGGACTACTGATGAGCACGAATCAGAATCATAATCAAAGGAATTAATCACCTTACTTACTGACTACGCGGACCTCTACTCTCGTAGATTAGAACAAAGTAAATATATTTACAAGATTGACGAGGCCAGTTTTTGTAAAACTGGAAGAATGGGCATTGTAAAGTCAATGAGCTCCAGAAAGACTTTTTACTGTTGGCTATTTACTCTTTCGTACTTTGATATCATAATTCCGGTTGAGGCTTTTAAGATGGAATCGATGCTGCTGCCAGTCGTGCGCAAAATGACCAGGTGCATTGCGTCTAGCTATGTGACATTTAGCAGAAGAATGCACACAATTGATTTTCTTTCTCCTTGATTCTCTGTTAAACTCTGTATTCATGAATCAGCGCATTCTGAGCACATTTTAGTCAATCCATTCGTATGATTAATTCGGGCAAATACGAGTCTTAACTTCAATGGCAGAGTATCTCTCATAGCTCACCCAGTGTACAAAGCTATCAGAAAAATCGTCAACAATGGAATCCCCATCCCCCCACACAGTATAGTAGCTCTGCTCCAGCTCCCATCTGCTCCCTTCCCTACAGAACACGACACACAACTTAAAGAGTGATGCTAACAGAGTGTCGTGCACGGTAATCACCTTTACCACATTTTCTAATATCACCTGTTATCCAACAATAAATTACTTTCAGAAAATCCCCATTTCTCATTTCAATTTTACCTTTTTGAGTTCCATTAATTCTTCATGATGTTTTCCTGCCAAAATTACCATAAGTAGCATCAATTACATAACTATGCCATCAAATATTCGTTCTCCTAGCAACTTTTATGACAATCATCAAAACAATAGTAAGAGCAGAATATCTCCCTTGGTGAAAAATCCACGTGTGCTAAATTGAATCTTGATCACGGAGTGTAAATTTGGCAACAGCAGAATATTTATTTAACCGATGATGGCTCAAGATCTAATCCACAGATAACAAGTGTAACTAATCCGTAGATAACAAGTGTAAAACAATAAAATCATATATACAATCATTAACAATGATGCACATATTAGTGTACCTATTAAGTGCTCGGATGGTAAACAATCAGTATTTCTACAATTTGTATTTAGCTAGAACAGAGCTGTTTATATGTATTCCACCATTTTTATTGTGAACCAATCATTATAGCCAATTATTGTATTAGGATTAATATTATGTTCCTTTTTTATACACAGAGAGAAACCCAAATCATAAAAATCTGGTGCTCCTTCCATGCTTGTCGAGAGCATAACAGTCAGAACGATTTACTGCAGAGAATCAAAGAGAGATTAATGTGCTGATAGTCTAATTGCAAAATAACCTGAAACCAAACTTATCAAGAGAAAAGTCAGCTAACATTGCAGAGGAGAGTACTGGCCTTCATGCCAGATCCATATTCACTTGTGGATGGGGTTGCTTCTCCCATTATTCCACTGACAACATTCTCCATTGACAACCCAGCAATTGGTGAGTTTGCAAGCAGCGACAACCTGCAGATACCCAAAACAAATGATGAAGAAAACTACATGTTATTTATTATATCACAAAAACTGGCTAACATTGATTCATAGTAAGCCAACTTCATGAAATTGGACCAAGGGAAATGATGCGGGGTTCATAATGAGCCATTGAAAAAATGATTCATGACTTATGCCAAGTTTTGTCACCAAATTAAATTGCATATTTCTGTGGTCTGACAGACTATTGTTCTACAGGTCATCTATTACCAAAGGAACGTAAGTCAATGGCCATGGTATATCTTTTCAGACAATAATAGGAAAAAAGAGAAAAGAAAAGGAAAAGAAAAAGAATAGAGACAGTTCTGCAAAAGCAGTATTGTACCACTAGAAGAAACGAATAGTTAAGTAACAAGTTTGAATGCACAAAAGAATTATATATTTGAGTCACCTAAGTTGCCATTTCACTTAACACAAAACCACAGATTAAAAGAAACAATGTTCTTGAGAATGTAAATTATATACCCAAAATCAAGTGTTGGAGTAATTGAATTTCCTTCCAGGCAGGTTAAGTGGATTTTGGCTTTGAGTGGGTTAAGATGGGTCAGGGTTCATTCCCTATGACATTCAGGCCAAGTGAAAAAAAGAAGAAGAAGAGGAACAGATAAGAATTTCTTTAATTAAAATTTGAAAAGGGAAACACATTGGATCAAAATCGGGGTGAATGTTGATCACGACATCAGCTTTCTATTGCAAAGTTGAAGCTTCAGGATACCAGATGTTGAAGTTAACAAGCTTTTCTTCATTGCTTTTTACATTCTGAGAGCTGAATGAAAAACAACCTTTCATATGGCTCTTCCTCACATGAATTTCCAGAGGATGATAACCAGTCTAGATCAACAAAGTTTGAGCAACTTGATGGATCTCCATGTTCAGAGGTATAAGTATGGTCACCATCAAGGTATCGATCTCTTGGCACGTCTCCAAAGAGCTGCCTGCGAGGCATTGAGGGAGTATACCTACAAAGTAAAAATTCAAAGCTGATCAGTCAAATCAAACAACTGCATTGAGCTTAAGCATGTGATACAAAACCAGCTTTTCCATCCATTCACGAGAGTAAACTCTGGCGTGAGCACAACTGGTCTCAAAATTCATTTAATTGATTGATGAACAAAATGACATAGCAAAACGCTCATGATCTAGAAAAGTCATAAGAGACAAGATTGAGCATTACATTAAATAACTTCTATTATGATATCATGTTCTAATAAAGACAACTGTTCGCGCAAAAATGCTCATAATGACAATGGAACTAACTGAAATTAGAAGCAAGACTGATTTGTTACAAGATCGACCAAACAGAGAAGTTGACTAAACTGACCTTGAAAATGCCACATCACTTTCAGAAGTTGATATCTCACGTGATGATTCTGAAAGAATATTGCTTCCTCCCTGCAACTGATTGGGAAAACCTGAATTCAAAAGTTTTTCCTGCTTGACATTTGTGCCTGACATGGGTGAGCCACTTTCACAAAGAATGTTTCCATCTGATAGGGATCTTTTGATAAATGTCCTGAAAATACATAAATAATTAGTAGCAGATAAGCTGCATGGATACAGTTCTTAAGACAATATTCATAGCTTGTACTAAGGCAAGATGAAAATAAAGATGGTCCCATAAAGCATAAGAAAACAGTACATTTCTCATCAATTCTCCACATAATTCAAACTAGTGAAATATAGAGACAATGCAACAATGCACTAGTTGAGTGCCATGACTAAAGATAAATGAATATAAATCATCAACACAATCAAAAGCCAACAACATAGATGGACTAAGAAGCTTTCATGCAAAATAAAATTCCTGGTAAAAATGTTTCACCAAAACAAACAGTCTAAAAGGTTCTAGCATCCCAAACTCCTCAACTTAATTCTTCCATCAAAGCAAAAGGGGCTAAGAGTTCTGACATAACCTATCGGTGAACTTCCTAAATGATACTACATCTTGACCTCAAATTTTCAGTCATGCAAGAGAATAGAAAGTGCTGCTTCTTGTTAAAAATAAATCCATGCCTACCCCAGAAACATTACACAAGTGAAGCGTAAAGATACTTGAGGCAGATCGAGATACAAAGGACATCTTTTCGGGAATTATTAAGTCATAAATGGAGGAATTTCTCAATTTTCTTTTATTCCCCATTAGAACTAAATTACAGTATTCAGGACTTTATATTGTCAGCTAACCTTCCATCTTCATCAACTTTTGTTTGCCCATTCCTTCCTGTCCTGTAATGCTGGTCTGAATCCAGCTCCCATAGTGCAGGTTTACCTTGTTGTGGCTGAAAGTGCCCAAGAAATCTGCAAAAACCGATTTTAGTAAAATCATTCATAAGAAAGCACATCGCAACAATGTGGAAAGCTGATGATTATTTTACAAGACAACAAAGTGTTTAGTGAAAATAAAATTCCATGGTGGATGGACTGACTTAAAAAGCTCAATTATACATGTAGATTAATACAACTAGTAAGTGCCATAAGGATTTACCCAATTTGACTGACCTTTTCCCCAAAAAGGAATAAAAGACAAACACACAAAACACAACTTGCTTACATGTTGATCGCATCTTGTTTCTCGGCATCCATGTATGCATTGCTATAATACCGCTGAAGAGTTCTGAAGAATTCTTGGGAATGTGTAGCTGCTCTCCACTGCCCCCTTCTCTCAGAGAATATCTGTGAACAGCAATAAATGTTAAAACTAAAAATAAATGGAGGTTTATATTAAGAATTAACATGATTAACATTGAAACAGGAGTGTCAATGAGAAAAACCTGTTTACATGCACCTGATCAATAATTGAATCAATCAAAATCCTAAAGTCCATCCAATCTCCAAAGGTTATGAATTATGTTTTTGTTTCAGATCATTCAGAGCAAGCAAAGTCTCTACACTTGTTCTTGACTCTCTTGTCTCTCACAAAAGCATACACACGCATTCTCACACTCGCAAAGCTAACAGAGAGAGAGCCATAGAGAAAAATCACTGATTGATGGTGAGGATAATCAGACCTCTCTGAAAAGAAATAAACATTTCTCTGTCTATTTGGTTACGTTGAATTACATCAACCATCATGCCCCATACTAATGCTGGTTTATTTTATGTATCTTTGACAATATTAGTTAATACACAAATCAGAGTCAGACTCAGATTGGAACAAATTCTATTTACAACAAATTTGGGGACTCAGAGCAGGTGATTATTAGCATATCAGACCGTGGCTTATCCATATTGGACCAGATTTTCACCTATAATCAATGATGTGAGCTTTAAAATCTGTATGTTTCTGCCCTCACCACTCATGGTTCAAATCTCTGTCAAGTGATTTCACATTATAGAAGAAAAGCAAACTAATATAGCCAGAGTCTACACGCTATTTAGATTTTAAAAATGTAAATACTCAAGCAACATCAGAATTTAAAAGTACCTTATTGTGAGCTGCTGAGCCACCATACTGGTGTGCAAGTGTGTCACCCATTCTCTCATAAAATCCCATCAAATCATCTGCCAATGGAGCATCCAGATCAATCTTTGGGATATTTATAACACCGAGAGAATGAAGCTGGTGTCCAAGAGCAGCCAACCCATAGGCATACTGTGCAACATTTGTACGGTCCAGGCAGTCTATGCAATTAGTCCTCAGTACACCCCTTTGTAACTTGGGAGGCTTGATAATATGATTGCCATTTGCAACACTGTCATCCTCACTAAGTTTCCTCTCTGATTTATCAGCATCCTCACTATCATTGTTACAGCAGTTATGAGGAGACAAATTCCCATTATCTACATTCCTGAATCAGATTCAATACCAATCTTGCCATTATTGAACCATAACTAAAATCAGAACAATAATAATAAAAAATAAGTAACATGATCTCACTGAATCTCATCATAATTACATTATTTGCATTAAGAATTTCAAAACAGATTCACCATAGTCATTCACTTTTTTAGAGCAGGTGTCTTACACATTGCAGAATATACATCCCAGTGTTACTAGAAAGAAGTAAAGGCTAGAAGCTTACAAAAGAAAATTTCGAAAAGTTAGATTAATAGAATTTTTCTCTATTAGCTGATGGGTCTCGCTGACCATGAAGCATCATTTCAAGGCAATGCAGAGAACACTATGACACTTTATCCAACCTGAAAATCTTAAATTATTTCACGTATTACTGCTTCCTTAAATAAAATGTGTACCACCCAATGCATTAAACTTTTGAACAGAGAAGGAATCCTATGTTTCCACAATGCAACGTAGTCTAGTTAAAGGGATTAAATAAAAACATTGACTGGAACTTCATGCATGTTTGCATCTTTACATTTGGCAAGTGAAGTCCAAGATCATCGATCAAAAAAATAAAGAAAATAAAAAGAACTGTATTCCATAATTTACTAGAGCATATGCCAGTAAATTAAATTATTTTTCCACAACAATTAATTAGCCAAGCTATTTCCAAAACTTCAGAGTGCGTAGCAACGGAGAAAGATGAAACTTTAATAAATCACTGCAATATTTTGAAATGAGACAAACAAACTTACTCAGAAGAAGTCAAGTTTATGCATCCCTCTTGCCTCAAGGCTGGAGTTACTTGACAATAAAAGAAACCTGTTAACGTCAGTGCATGCGCAGTCGCCTTCCCCAATAGTAGTAAAACATTCATTGCTTTGCTGGGAAGAAAAAAAAGGCCATTTTTTGTGGTAACAATTAAATTTCAAAAAGGGCATTCCTATCAACAAGGAAAGAGATGCAAATAAAATTTTAACAGTGGTTACCTTTGAGACTGTTTGTGTAGATCCCAGTGAAGGAACCTCAGGCGGTTTTCCTCTGATAAGTCTTTATTGATAAAATCAATTGCGTTAGCAAACTCTTGACGAAGAATTGACTCCCGAGGCTTCTTCTCTTGTTTCTGTTGATTACAAAAAACATATAATAAGCAAAGCAGTCTAAAGAAAAACAAACTGATTAAAAAATGGATTACCATATGCATACAAAATAATGAGCCATACAAACAACTTTCCTTTCTTGTAGAAACATTAATCATCTGAAGATCTTTTACCATTTGAAAAAATCCTTTGTTACATTTTTTAGTCATAAATGAAATTAAGTGAACAACAAATTCTATTATAAACTTGACGAAATGATAATGATGAAGAAAACATTAACTGAGAAAACTTCAAAGTTATATCATGTAATTACCTTAATCAAATTCAAGATGATTATAGGAATTCCATATCTCTCTGCAAGATTTTCAAAATGAAGTCGGGTGGCTTCATAATTTTGGTCCCTCCTTGACACTGGGAGAGAACATAATTAAGCATCTAGAAAAATATATGATATTGCCTTAAAGAGCTACAACAACCACAAGAACATACATATAATATCTGGTTTTATATTCAAGCGTGAGGTTTCCTGTGACCAAAAAAGTGGTATTGAACCACGGTTTTGGACAACGGAACTTATTTTCACTGGAAAACCTTCAGGAACATCTTCAAACACAATCTGCTCTGTCTCAACATCATTAGCAACTCTGCCCTTCTCGTTTACTCCCCGTTTCAAATACCTGAATGACAGTGCAGGAAAAAAAATTAACACATATGGCAACAAAAATCATGTAGGAGCAAAGTGAATGTGATACACGAGTACAGAGTTTCAAACACTCAAATCTTCTTTAACCATATACATCTTTTTATTATTATTATTATTATTATTATTATAGGAAACTTAACAATTTATTAGAGTAAAAAAATAAGTAAGTACGAAGGTGGACTAGATGTCCACTAGAGAGGGAAAAACAACTTTATATAGGAAACAAAAACTTTACAAAAACCAGATACATCTTATTAAAAGGAATTAGTTGATTAGCATAAAAGCCCAATTTCATCTCACACAATCACAGCCACCAATTACCTGGTTATCACAGTTGTATTGCATTTAGTCATTTTCCTAGAAAAAATGCAAACATAAATAACCACAATTGGTTCACAATAAACATTTAAATAGAAATAACCAAATCCACATTTTTGTAAACAACAAAGTCTTTGTTATATCTTCAAGCCATCAACAGCAAACTGAATACAATTCTTCAGACCTATGTATGTTTTTTTGACCTCAGCAGATGGTTTCTCAGAGATTTTTTGCACAATGACTAAGGGCATGTATCATCATACCTGGTGCCAGCATAATGCCGGGACCGTCTTGCAATGAGGGTAAACTTGAAATCTCGTCCAGACACAGAAAGTGTGACCTACATTCATATTGCATGAAGCCATAGCATAATCAAACAATAAGGCTTGGTAGAGTTTCATATTACCTTCAGATAGATGGGAACACAAAAGTAAATATTAAATAAAGCAGATTTGGTACATTATAACAGACTTCATAAATGATCAACAACTTCAACTGAATCAATTACACCTTAAAATATAATAAACTAGTGCCCAACAAAAGTAACTTTAAACTAAAAGCATAGACCTAGAACGCAGCATCATGTAACAGATAAGAAAGAGAATGCTACTAAGTTCTCATTCTCAAGTTAAAGTGATTTCAAGACTAGGACTGTTTAAAGTTGAATGCATTATTTGGTACTGTAAAGGAATGAAACTGCTGAGGGGGTCCCAAAAACTCCAATATAATAACTGAAGAAAGAGGCAATCCTGAAACATCTACAAGGCCGATGAACAGTTCTGCATTAATCATACTAAATCCCTCAATTAGATAGTTTATACATTAAATTATCAATGGTCAAATCATCTAAACACCACCCGTTGCTGACCTGTTTAAAGAAGCCATATACCAAAGCAACTGTCCAAAGAGTATTTGGGAGGTGATTCCGAATCCCCTGGGTCAAAAACTCATTCCACACGAACATGGTTTCATAGAGAACCTGGCCTGTCTGACTATGATACAAGTTATTTTGAAGACTATGCATAACATGGTATGAGTAGCTGAAAAAGAAGTCCTTAGTGAGATCCACCGTGCATAGAAGCTTCTTGTATCTAAGCCATCAATGAAACACAGAATATCAAATTAACTACTAGCCCTTCCAAACGTGGACCAAAATGTTTAATTGGCAGAATAAAGAAAAAAAATACATTTTACTGACTTCATCGTGAAATGGATAATACATTGTTGCCCAATATCATCCTAACATTTTTTCCCACCAAAAATTAAAACTTGAAAAAGCATAAAGTTTCCCTCCAAAAGTTGCATAACTTCATTGGCACTGCCTTCCAATTCAATCAAATCAAATGAATTGTCATAATCAATTTGATGATCGCCAATACAAGCTTCATTTCAACTCTATGGACAATGGTATACAGAAGAAGAGGAAACATTTTTAATGCTGTAGGCCTAACACATTGATCATCATATTATTCTTTTATTCTTTTAAAATCATCATATTTGGCTTGCACCTGTATAGCTTAAAAGTTAATGCTAAACATAACATGTTCAAAGTTCAGTTAGCAGTTGGCAAGAGATTATAGAGGCAAAAGGAATATCTTGAAAACTATAATTTCAGCAGCACACAAATCAGAAAAGAAAATCTAGGACATCTTTCATGTCCTGAACAACATTTATGGTGTCTCACATAAGTAAGATTGCCAAAATACATTTAAAAGCAGAATGGACAAAAGACCTGTTCTCATTCTCTGAATTAGCAATACTGGCCTGAACACTCGAATTCAGGAGAGGAATCATCTCAGTCTTGGAGATAGCATATATATTATGACCACAAATTGCGCCAATTTGCCTTCTTTTTGTAATAATCAACATGTAGTATGGCCCCAGAAACTTAATAAAACCTAGAAAAGAAGATACCATCATTAGCATTTTAAATATCTACAATTACTTTACGGTACAAGAATGCTGACTAAAATGAACTCACCAACAATTCCATAAAAAGTAGTGACGAATTTCAGTCCACCAGTAGCTAAGTTCCCCTCATGTATCCTCCTCAACAACTCAGAACATTGGCTCTCTGTATACGTAGTAGAATCTTCACGAATGTTTAGCTCTGAAGGATCTAGCCGGTCAATCTTTAGCACTCTCCAATACGTTCTACTTTTGTCTCTTCCAATAATGTAAAACATCTGTAATATAAAAAGTCACAAGCAATCATACAACTCCACGATGCAACATATACAGCTAAATCGTCAAACGAATTTAGTGCAAGCTGCCCAAATTTACAATTCTTTACAACATTTACCATCTAATTATCATATTTAGATATTGAATTTGGCAGCGCAAAAATAATTAAAATGACATGCAAACAATAAAATTCAATCCTGAAACAAATTTTAGAATCATATGCGAAAACATTGATGAGATCAAACAAAAAAGACGGAGAATAAAATTACCGATCGGGTCTCGTGAAGCCTGAATTTTTGCATACATGGCGGCAGAGAGGAAATCTGATTTTCCAATGACGCCATGAGTTGACGCACTCTCAAATTCTCAAAATTTGCAGTTCAGATATCCCCGAGCCACCGGCTCAGGGAATTTATAACAAGAGCATGTACCAATTGGTGAATTCTATTATAAGATTTTACCGCAAATGAACGCAACCCTCACATATACAGGAGCTAGGCTGCTTCAAATACAGCATCTCAACAAATTCCAGGACCAAGAAAAATAACTCAGTATTCGAACACTGAAAGTAAACAAAAATATCCCTCATCCGAGGAGCTGCTGCTGCTGCTTCACTTGCATCCAGAACATCACTAATCACCCGGCTTGTTTATCAATACTTGTTCTTCAATCAACAAACGGCGATGCTTAAATATATACACAGAGAAGCAAAGGTGTTGAAATCAGAAGATTTAATACAAACTGAACATCGAGTTTAGACAGTGATGCTGGGAACTTGAAGAAGAAACAGAGTCAGAGAGATTATAGATGATGATATGCATTCACTTATTTATTTTTGCCCCGTAAGTTGTAGCTGTTGTCGTCGTCGTTGCTGTTTTCGTTATCAAAATAAGAAGAAAAAGAAGGAAACCAAGGTGAAGCTCGGATTCGAACACGCCCTCAACAAATGAAAACCACATCTTGGGTTTCAGGGGTCACGGCTCCGTCCACACACTCTACTTTTAGTCATTACCTCACGTTTCACTCGTACGCACATCTCCTTGTTTTATTTATGTAATTATAATAATAATTATTATTTTTATGTTGTTTATCTAATTATTATGGTATTATATATATTATTATTATTATTATTAAGTTACTTTGTATATTTAAAATAATTATATTTTTAACATTATATATTTTTCTGTTAATTGAAAGATTTAGATGTAATACTTTAATAATGATAATGAAATTAGTAGATGGCCAAATTGAAGATGACCATTTTTCTTTTTAACTGTTGATTAATAAAATCAATTTAGTTTATCCGACACTTGTCTAGATTATATAATCTATCTTTTCATTCTTAATTTCAGCCCGAGTATGTTAAAAAGAAGAAGAAAACCAGGTTCTTTGAGGTAATCTGGGAAGGCATGTTTGATTTGTTATCAATTTAATAACCCCTGGCATCGGCAGCGACAGTAGCGCCCACAAATCCATGGCTTTGTCGGGAGTGACTTTGACTGTCATTTGTTTTTTTCTTTTCTTTTCTGACTTCTGTTAATTGCTATGATAGTTTTATATGACTGACATAGTGTACGAATGATCAAACCGAATAGGACCGCTGGGCTCCTCCTCCTATCTGGGGAAAATGAATTCTTAGTTTAAATAACAACAAAGACAATGTTTAAACAACAATAATTTTCCAGCATTTACAATAAATAAACGTTTATTTTGTTTTAGATATTTTAATAACAAATGCACCGAGGATGATGTGATAAGCCAAGGTGAGGTGGAAATTGCTTCGCAGTTCACTGTACTGCGTAAAACAAGTCGTCAATTATTATTATTATTAATAGCTATGAGTAAAGGTAAAGCATCATCACTTTTGTTTTTCGGGGAAAGAAGCCATAAATCGATCTGCATCTCCGTCCTGAGGGGCATCGAGAATATCAGCAAGTTTAGAAGAATGATGCGTGTTGAAGTCGAAGAAGAGATGTTGGAGATTGTAAGGGCCAACTGAGAAAGGAGGTCCGTCCCATAATGCCTTGGCGAATTGCTGGTGGATGATTTCAGTTGGATGGAAAGAATCCCACCAAACATGTTCATTCACATTTTTACACAATTCGTATTCTTTCACTTTCTTCGTCCCCCCGCAGCTGTAGATTCCTCCGTAAGGTCCGTAACCGCAGCAAGCATTCACTCCCTCCTTCAAACCTACACACACACAACAATTAATACTTTGTAAAATTCAGTCAACTGATTTGTGGATCTCGTAGACCAAATATCACAATTTGATCGACAAAATCAACACCAAATCAACAATTACTACATCAAGGCAAGTGTATAGACTATACTATTAACATACCATACTTGGAAGGATGATTTATTCTATCTTCAAGCCAGTTGTAGAAATTGGAATTGCAGTACTTGAAGTCTTTGAGAGTATACTCAAGGCTTGTGAGGACTGCTTTTAGACCATTATTATGTGCAAGTGCTAGTGCCGAAGCTGCTTCAAAACAACCACCTTGATTGTCTTTGTTGGGATTCAAAGCTCTTAGGGCTGGCAAACAACCCAACGGAGATAAGCTCAGAAAAGCAAATTTTCTGCCCCCTTTTTCATACAAAACCTGAATTTTTTTTAAGTAAAAAAGAAAAAGCAATTTTCGGATTAATATATTGTTGTCCGTGTTACTGAAACTTGATAAAAAATTAATTAGCTTTTCCTTACTTGGATTGCTTGTGTCAGGTTGCCAATGACCATTCCAACATATGTTTCAGGGATATAATATTCTTGCATTTTGGGATTACCTAGATAACCAACCATATAATCATTGCTTCCAATACTAAAGAAATAAACAGCTTCTGATATAAGTTGCTTTGCTTCAGCTTCTCCCAGCTTTTCAATTAAGGACTTTTGTACCACTTCAAAGTTCTTCAACTGTGTGGGAAGATCAATCACCTGCTAACAGCTAGAGTTTTTATTATATATTTACTACGTTGGTCATTTCATTATTTCATGTATATTTTGGACAACAGATTCCTTACCAAACCCTGATTGGTTTCAGCAAGTACGCCAGCTCCACCGGAAGCAAAGTTAACACCATTTGTGTAATCCGCAGACGGCTCTAAAAATGCAGGAATCAATGGCAACTTTGCATATGCAGCTGTACATATATATCATCAAACAAAAAATCAGTACTAATACAAGACATTTAAACTGTGTAAAAGGTAACGAAAGTTCAACGATACCGATAAAATCTACAATGACACGGCCGTCAGAGAATCGTCCCGTTGGTTTTTCGAAGAATCCATTCTGTCCATAAGGCCTGGAATTAGCTTGGTTTTCCGGGATTGTGTTTATGAAGTTATTGTTTCCAGGATCCACTGTTGAATCTCCAAAGATGAAGAAGGCAGTATTGGTCTTCTTCAGTGAACTCCCTGAAGCCTTGCTGAGACTTGTTAACAGTAACAGGATTGCACAGACATTGAAGAATTGCAAGTGTAAAATCAGTCTTGCCATTGTGACGAATGCAGACTAGCTATGAGTAATATGATATGTAAGTGCTCATTGAAAACTGAAACTCCTTGTATAGTTTTCAATTATTATGTTTCAGCAGGTGATTCTTTCAATGCAACTTTGTGTTTTCTTCTAGAAATATTCCAGTGTTGCTTTGTCCTAGATCATTGCCTTGATAATGAGACAATTTTCTTCTTAGTAGTTATCACTTTTTAATAGGCCGCTCTTATCATATAACATTGTATTCTTCACCACTTCAGTTGTCCTGAATGTGAACCATCATGCCCATGATGCAGGTCTCATATTTCTATTAAAATTTACGTTACTAGTCACTTTTTTAACTTCACTTTTAATGCAAATAGAAACAATATAAACCCAAACGAATCCATAAACTTTGATGCACCACTGCTCCAATGCCTTAAAAGTCTGCCTAAATAATTCAATGCAATGTATCTTAGTTTTGTATAAGTTCTATTGATGTTTGCATGGTTTTGATTTCATAATGAACTATTGTTTCTGGGCATGGTCTCATGAATGTAAGATTGAAAAATTTAACAACGTTGTAATGTGTTATTTTAATTAATGGGATAAATTAATTAAAGTTATAATTATTTGCTAAAAGGAATCTTTGAATTAGTATCAAAGTGGATCACCAATCTATTTGGTGAGATTTTTGTGCTTTTGATTCATTATTGTTGTTACAGACTTTTTAACAAATGGAAGATTGATTTCTCAGCCACCACTATTTGATGGCATGAATTATTCATATTGGAAGGCAAGAATGAGAGTTTTATGTAATTCCTTGTGATATTACATGGGTACCAAACTTCTTGCTCATCATAAATGATTTAATATCTTCATTATTTTTCATAATTATATTTGGGTTTATATTTAAGTTTTGAATACGATTAATTTAATTTAATTTTATTTAAATAAATTTTGAATTTTATTTTTAAATAAAGATTTTTTTTTATTTTAACATTACTCTCTCGCCGCTTGCGTTGATACCATATTAATATATATAATAATATAAAATAAAATTATGATAATAAAAACTTTATTCAAATAATAATATAAAAATTGATCATAATATAAATTAATTTTTTATTTTTATTTAAAAAATTACACACATTATACAAGGATAAATATAGACAACTTCACTGGGTTTTTGTTTTTGTTTTTGTTTTTTTTTGCTTAAAAATATTTTTAAAAAAACGAAATAATTCAAGTAAGATGAAATATGGTAAGAGTTCTTGCTTTAGATTTCGTGATATGGACTTCTTTTTTTTTCCCTTTATTTGCGTACGACAAAGAAACAATAAGTAGGGGTATTTGTGTCAAAGTACAATACAGTTGATAAAATAATAATAATAATAATAATTTTTTAAAAAAAAACTTTTTTTAGTTGTCTAAAATTGTAATTGGCCAAATATCATGGTTATTTACAAAAGAAACCCCTACAAACTCTACTCCTGACTCAATCGAACGTCCCCTCCTCAATTGTACTCTAAACCCTAACGACAACAACGAAAGCATTTCAACAATTTTAATCAATGACTTCTGCGAAGAAACATTACAAAGAGAAAATCGCTCGCCGAAAGTAAGTATTGGTTGCAAATTTCAAGTGTTTAACTAACGAAACAATTTGGTATGGTTTTCTAAGAAGTGCAAAAGTTTTACAGAGAGGAGAAACCGGAGGAACCGGAGCAGCCAAGATATCGGGACCGAGCTAAAGAGCGTAGAGAGGATCAGAATCCAGATTATGAACCTACAGAATTAGGCTCATTTCATGCCGTCGCTCCTCCTGGCACCGTTGATATCCGGTTAGACCCCCCAAATTTTCCTCATTTGTTTGGTGGTTTTTGTTTGTTATATATTTTTAACTGTTTGGGTTCATATTTGCAGGTCAGCTGACGCGCACAAGCTATCCATCGAGAAGAGCAAGTACCTTGGAGGTTAGTGTTCCTATAATTGTTTGTTTGTTGTATCTTTTAATTGAGATTGTTTTTTTTTCCGTGCAGATTTTTGTACTTTATAGCATTTGCTAGAGTGGTTCTTATATTAGGACTTGTAGATAGCTGAGTTATTGATGGCACACTTTGAGTGCTTCTTTACCTGCGCCCAAAATAAAGCACCGTCTTCTCCAAAACACACTCCCAGGTGTTTATTTGATTACAAAGAGCCGAAAACACTCCGAAATGCACCCTCATAACTATGTAGTTTCACAATTACAAAAGTTAACTTTTGCTGAAATCCTGGTTAAAGGTGGCTTTAGGCTTCAATCAAATCCATCATGGTTTGTTATGATTTGTTAGAGAATTGTTAAGATGTTTAGTAATTTGGTGATTAAATTTTGTTGAGTGTTTATGAATGGAGCTGTTTTGCTTATAAAAATTGACAATGTTGTATAGGTGACGTGGAGCACACTCATTTGGTCAAGGGTTTGGATTATGCATTGCTTAACAAAGTAAGAAGTGAGATTGACAAGAAGCCAGATGCTGGAGATGATGCCAATGGGAAGTCTAGGTAATAAGTCTTATTTAATGGGCCTCAACCTTAGAATCTGTTGCGAAATTGTCAAACTTCCACCATTGGCATCTATAACTTATTTATAATTTAATTTTCACTTTTTAATGGAAATTTATTTTTCGTACTTCTTTGTGCAGTGAAAGCTTATTATTTATTAACTGATTCTTTCTGTTCCGCATATGTTAGATTACAAGGTGCATGAACTTGTCTTGCATCTTCTGTTAGTACTATCTTCTGCTTTATATCCACTTTTGCATGATATGTAGCCGTAGATAAAGAGTGTCAAGCATTATAATAAAATAAAATTAAGTAATGATGCCTTCTGAATTATGATGTTGAGTTGCTGATAATTTCAGGCACCATATTTATGCCTCAGATAATGACCAAGGGATGCAAAATTTTCTCAAACATTTCCATTCTATTAATTGTGTAATTTTCTGTCCACAATATGGTTGATTGACATATGATTGTCATTTACTGACAGAACTTCAAAGGAAGACCAACAAATGTCATTTCGGACTGCAATGGCTAAGGTGCATTATCAGAATGTTATAGCTGTGGAAAAAAAATTTCAATGTCTATTAAAAAACAAAGTTTTCTAGTCTATGGCTTGAATAAATTGTTTTGTATTTATGTCTTGTTTCCCTTTTCAGTCTGTGTATCAGTGGATAGTCAAGCCTCAAACCGTTGTGAAGACAAATGAGATGTTCCTTCCAGGTCGAATGTCATTTATTTTTAACATGGTAAACATCTTCATCTCTTTTCTATGCTTGTTCTTATAGCATAAATTTAATTGTTCTACTTAATCTGTGGTCCTTATCAACATGGTGAGCCATTTCCAGAAGCCAAAAGTGGTTCTTTCAAGATATGAATTTTATCATTTGAGCAGATACTTCCTCGGAAGTTGCTTGAATCAGTTTCTAGCATTCCATTTCCACTTGTTGAACATCCTTAAGTTTGCATAGGTTGTAAGAAGTACATTACTTTTGGTTGAACTGCAGACACCTCATTCGTGAGGCTGTTGGCCTCTTATTTTTCTGGAGGTGGAGGTATTGATGTAGTGGGATAGACAATAGTGATATTCTTGGGCTCCTTTATTTTCATGTACTGTTGGACCACGTTTTGCATGGTGCAGTTGAACTTATATGCATGTGGTGCTTCCCCCGGTTTTGAGATATTCTTGACCAATGAAGCTCTGGCTTATTTCAATTCTACTGTCCCTTGTACGTATAAACATGGGAATGAAAATTTCTTTTAATTTGCTAAATGCAATCTTTGAAGAACTTTGGTGTAATTTTTGTTATTTAAGCTACTAATATGCCACTGTTATGTGGGCTTTAGTAGCATAAATGTGTTCATTTTTCTGACTATAGTTGTTGAAGATGTGAACCTAACTTTTTGACTTTTTTATTCTTTGCCTTCTAGGAGGGTGGATATTCTAACGATATACCTACCACCTTGCATAGGAGTAAAGCTGATTGTCCTGTTCCAGATGTATGTTGATCATTTGGTTTCCTTTCAATCTTTTTCATTCCAATGCCATATACTTTAGCTAATTTTGGTCTCTATTTATTGTTTAGGAAATGGTTACAGTCAGCGTTGATGGTTCTGTGCTAGACCGGATTGCTAAAATTATGACATATCTTCGCCTTGGATCATCTGGGAAGGTTCTCAAGAAGAAAAAGAAGGAAAGAGATACTAAAGGTGATGATTCTTTTTGAGCTTTTGTTGCAAGTTGCCTGACATCTTTGTTTTTGTCTATCATTATGATCCTTGATATAGTCAAGTAGACTATAGATCAAGCTTTATTCTTTATAACAGGAAAGCATAAGATGTCATTATTATCTGTTTCAAATACTTGTTGAGGAAGAAAACATTATTTCAGTGCTTTGTTTGGAATCGGTAATGTACTCTACTCAAGCTTGTATTCCAAAACGTTGTTTATTCCAAACCTTCTTTCGTGGCACTCTTGAATCAGTTTGGATGTTAGTTCATGTTGGTGGTTGCTTTAATGTGATTTGGCTGGTAGCATTCCTTATTTGGTTAAGATGGAGAAAGAATTCAGCATCTGTCATGCATATTGAAAGTTTGGTCATGCAGTTCTCATTCTTTAGTATATGTGTGCTACTATTCTTCTTTTAATTTGTGCATTAAATTTCCATTACAGGAAAGACTTCAACTGTTGGAAATGAATATGATGAAGAGGATAAGCCACTGAAAGCTAATGGTGGAATATCTAATAGTAGAATTGAAAGTGAAATTTTGCCACCACCTCCACCGCCTCCCAAGAAAAATCATTTTGATTTGAAAGAGAAACAAGGTCCAACTGTTGCTAGAGCAGAAGAAGAAGATATATTTGTGGGGGATGGCATAGACTATGAGGTTCCTGGTAAAGACATGAGCCAAAGCCCTATTTCTGAGGATATGGAAGAGTCTCCTCGAAACAAGGAAAAAGTTGCCTACTTCTCTGAACCTGCTTATGGTCCAGTTCCACCCTCTGGCCATCCTCAGGGCTGGCAGGATGTGGTAGGTTGATCCTCACAATCATTCTTCTTTCAAGTTTGTAAGTAAATTGTGGAGAAATTGAAACTTTGTCGCAAGTATCAGGTGTGGAGAAGAAACAAGAAAAATAAGCTTGTAATTTTATGATTACTTTCTTCTTTTACCTTGTTAGAATTTATTATGGCTTTCTCTTGTGCTAAGTTTATTTTTTCCTGTCTTTGCTATACTGACTTTCTCAATCAGAATGGATATGATGCCATGCAAGCACAAGCTCTTGCTGGTGGCTACCAAGGAGAGTGGCAGGACTATCAATATGCTGAGCAAGTGGCTTATCCTGAACAATATCTCCAGCCGGACATGCAGGCTTATGATACACAAGTGGGTTTAAACATTCCACAAGATCCACGCTTCATGACTCAAGAAGAGAAGGACCGCGGCCTAGGTTCTGTCTTCAAGCGAGATGATCAGAGACTTCAACAATTGAGAGAGAAAGATGCCCGGGAAAAGGATCCGAACTTCATCTCTGAGAGTTATTCTGAATGTTACCCTGGTTATCAAGAGTATAACCGTGAAATTGTTGACAGTGACGACGAAGACGATTTGTCAAAGATGGACATGGGTGGAAGGGTAAGTATTCTTTTCTAACTGGAAAAGTAGCATAAATATGTTATGTTGTTGAAGCCATGAGGGGTTGTTTGAGCCATAAAAATCCACATCCCTAGCGAGGGGTTTTTTAGCTAGTTTAAATACCTTGTGATGTATATGGGTTTTGTGAGCTCCTTACAGTGTAGATGTATTTTTTTAAAAGTTTAGATGGGTTTTGGGTGTAAAGCTCAAGAACAAAACCATGAAGAGTTGTGTGCCCAAAATGGAGAATATAAGCATTAGTGAGGTTGTTACGTTTCTTGTTTATACATAAGCGCATCCTTAATGCTTCTGCTTTTATTTGTTGTTATGCATTAAACAGATGCACAAGTAGCATCCACATGGGAAAATTTCTTACGAATTAAATGTGTGCATAAACAGCATCCATCATGCTCTTCTGTTATTAACATGGGAAAATTTCTTATCCATTGAAGAAGTTGAGGGCGATGGGTAACAGCATCATCTGCCTTTATCCCCATAGCATATGGTAGCTACTTAAGGCTTGTATAGAGATATGCTTAGCGTGAAGTAAATGACATGATATTGATAATCTCTTCTTGAACTTTCTGAAAATCAGTGTGCTGAAATAATAGTTGGTGCTTATTAAATAGTTCAAAAACTTCTTGACAGGCAAAGGGACGTCTCCATCGGTGGGACTTTGAGACAGAAGAAGAATGGGCATCGTACAATGAGCAGAAGGAAGCCATGCCAAAGGCTGCCTTCCAGTTTGGTGTGAAGATGCAAGATGGTCGAAAGACACGGAAACAGAACAAGGACCAGAAAATAAATAACGAGCTTCACAAGATCAATAAAATACTTGCAAGGAAAAAGATGGAGAAGGAGGTGAATGATGAAGGTGGCCGTTATGATGATGATTTACAACCTGTGAAGAAGCCTAGAATATGAAGCTGGGAAGTTGATTGACTACTATTTAATTCGGAAAAATTATATCTGTATCTTAGAACTTTGCAATGTTTCTTTGTCATGTTAAAATGGAAATAATGGCTTTCAATTTCTTCTTCGCTGGGTAATACAAGGATGCTAGTAGGTGATTAGTGTGTATGCATGTTTCTAGTATTAGTTAGTTGATGGATGAATGAATACAAAAACCTTGTTGAGATGATACGCTGAATGAAGTAAACGCCATTATTGATTACGGTTTTGATCATTTTGTAATTTTAAATTATTAATGAAGAACGTCTCATTTGTATCCAAGGAGTTTTGAAGGATTCATGCATGTACGTGCACCACCCGTGGGTGGTTGGGTATTGAATGGTAACTCTATGGAAATAGGGATTCTAAAACAAGGTGTCAGCGTGCCTTGTACTTGTGCAACACAATGAATCAGTCGTTTAGTTGTATTGTTAAAAATTATAACACAGCTTGAATTAAGATATATTAAAAATAGAAATGAACTAGTAAAATAATACGAAATCTTAAAGAAATTTTTTTAAAATAGCATTGTTTTTAGGGGTGCTCATCTAAGTAGTCAATCCTAATGTATTCTTATAAAAGTAGCCAAATGCATACTATTTGAATGATTTTGCTCTTATAGCCAACCAAAACAAAAGGTATTCTCTCACCCATCACTTTCACACTCACACTTTTAATCCTAAAATTAAAGACAATTACATGCAAAAGATGAGTTTTTATTTATCAAAACTTACAAAATTTAAAAGTTTATTTGTTAATAGGGTATTATTGGTTGAAAAAATGGGTAAATAGTGAGTGATTTACAAGTTTCAAGTTTAGGTTGACATTGCAGAACGAAATAAAATAGAAAAATATTGGTAGCCGAACCGAAATTGTCCATGGCCTAAACTTTGTTGCTTGAGAAAAATCTGCAATCATGGGCTTTGCTACGATTATGGGTCCATGATTGCAGCTTTCCCTCGAGCATTATCTCAATATTTTTTCATCACCTTTAATTAAATAATAGTTATTATACTAATACAATAATATTAGTTAAATAATAACTAAATTTAACATTAATATATTATTAAATAAATATCGATAATAATATAATTAATTAGTGTTGGTAATTGAATTACTTAAAATTACAAAGTTAATGAAAAATTAGAAAATATCCATTATTTTAATAAGAATGTATTAGAATTTATTATTTTAATAAATACTCTTAAAAATAAATAAAATTATTTTCAAACTTCAAAATTTCAATTATTTAATGTATAGTTGGAAAAAGAAAGGAAGAAAAAAGTGATGTCTGCCTGTTGATTAACTTGCAGGCCTGGGCTGGAGCTAATACGGGCTTGTTAAGAACTACACCGGACTAGCCCAAGTAGAGTTACACGACCGGAGCCCATGAGACTTGTTTCATTTCATATTAAATTAAATTAGGGGATTTTCGTATCGTGCACAACAATTAATTTATTAAATTCATCTTGAACGTCTCTGTTCTTTATCCCTATCTTTTTCAAAAGACTCCGTTTGGCTGCAATTCTTTCCTGGTCGTCTGTTTTTTTCTGTCAAAATCTCAAAACCATAGCTCGGCGAAGGTATGAGAATTTAGTATCCTTAGATATGCCGCCAATCATCCCTCCTGATTCTCCTTCCTTTTTTTTTATTTATAATTTTTTTGTTTTCAGATTATATTTTGGATAACCCTAGAAACTGTGATTGTAATTTTGATTACTATTGATTCTTCTGTTCAACATTATGTATTCACTATTTTCTTTTTCTCTAAAGTAAATAAAGGATAATTTTGTGAGTGCTGATGGTAATTACATGATTGGCAGCATATCAAAAGCTAATTTTGATTCCTATCGATTC
Source organism: Xylocarpus granatum (assembly GCA_019650275.1). Taxonomy (NCBI): domain Eukaryota; kingdom Viridiplantae; phylum Streptophyta; class Magnoliopsida; order Sapindales; family Meliaceae; genus Xylocarpus; species Xylocarpus granatum. Next base: position 152,567 of record BNST01000152.1, on the reverse strand, counting down.
TTCTGTTCAACATCATATATTCATCGTTATCTTTTTTTCTAAAGGTAATAGAAGATAATTTTCTAAGCGACGATTGTAATTTCTATTCAGAATTAAATTGGCTCAAAAAGTTCCATGGCCAATTTTTTTGGTTCTTTGTAGTATAAATGTTTTTTTTTCCTTGTAATTATCTGGTTGTCATACTGTTAATACTGTCACAAATTCGTGAGCAATCAATCAAATTTGCTATATTTGTATGGCATCTTGATTTCATACTCTTGTAAACCTGCGTTCAGTTTTCTTCTTTTGCGCCCGTCTGCATCTTTGTTTTCTGTGAAAGGTCTATTCTTCATATTTTTTCAGTGTATGGTCCGTGCAGTTTTTCATTGGGAATTGCATGTTTCTCGTTGGTAGATTTTTCTTTTGCCTGAAATAATGTGTCTATTTCTATGTGCAGTGTTCTGTTGTGTGGCTTTTGATCATTAATTGCATGTGGGTTGGTGTATGGGGACCAGAGATGGAATAGTTTCGTATTCTTCTCTTTCTAAGCTAGAGAAAAATGATAATGCTAAATTGCATTATGATGATGATTATAGTGATTCTGTATGGGGAGTGCCAAAAGGCAAAAGTACTTACCTGGTAGGTTCAAAGTCTGTTAAAGGAGATTATATGTATCAGTTTCCACTTGATTCTTCTGATGACATTATTGATGGAGGATATGATTCAAGCGATGATCAATGTAATTTTGTGGAAAGAAATAATATGCCTCCGGAGGTCAACTTGAAAAATGTTTTGAGCGGAATATTTGCGATCATAACTGGGCGAAACAAAGCTCTAAGCATTTCCATGAATCAGCAAGAGCCCAGTTCAAATGTTTCGTTTCTTGGATCTGAGAAGAATGGCGATACATACTTGCACTCATCGGTTTACATTCCAAGTGCACCACCACTTCTTGAGCCAGATGGGATTAGATATACTGCTTACAAAGAAGTGTTGGAAGCTGACCCTCCAGAGTGGCTTCCTGATAGTTCCACTGCAGTTTGCATGCAGTGCAGTGCTCCTTTTACAGCGCTTACTCGTGGCAGACATCATTGTCGGTTCTGTGGAGGCATTTTCTGTAGAACATGTACTAAGGGCAGGTGTCTGTTGCCTGTGAAGTTTAGAGAGCGTAATCCACAGAGAGTGTGTGATGCCTGTTACGAGAGACTTGATCCTTTACAGGCTATTCTCATTAATACTATTAGCAATGCCATGCAAGTGGCAAAACATGATGTGGTGGATTGGACATGTACAAGGGGTTGGCTGAACCTTCCTGTTGGTTTGTCTATGGAATATGAGATATATAAAGCATCTAATACATTGAGAAGCTACTGCCAGGTGAATTTTACTTAATTGACGTTAGCTAATATGGCAGTCTTGTTTAGTTTCTTTTAGCCTCAAATTAGTATTCTGGTCTGTATATCATGGGCTCCACTCAAATTCTGATTAGATAGCATATTCTTGGTTCCAGTTCTGCTTTGGAATTTTGTGTTTATGTTGGTAGTTCCCTGTCTGTTACAATTTTTGCTGCTTCAGCATAGGAAAATATCTGCAACTTTTTCCAACTTTTGTTTTTGCCAGCCATGTATCTGTATGAAGTTGTGTTCTAGCATTCTGATAGTTTTCATTGTTATCAACAGGTTGCTGTCTCAAATCCTGAGAAGTCGATACCCTTAGCAGTTCTGAAAGGAGCCAAAGGCCTGGCAATTCTAACAGTTGCTAAAGCTGGTGTGCTAGTTGCTTACAAACTTGGCACCGGTTTGGTTGTTGCTAGAAGGTCAGACGGTTCCTGGTCTGCTCCATCAGCCATATTATCGGTTGGCTTAGGATGGGGTGCTCAGGTAAATATTGTAGTGGGTTTGGGTCATGGTTGTTTGATTTTGTATTTCCATGTTTTAATTGGATATTATACATTCATATTTATCTTTCTAAAGAATGTTTCCAATGAAAAAAGAGATAGACCTCAAGAGAATGTGCACGTCTTGGTAACTGATAGAGGATGTACTATATTTATATCAAATTGTTCAATGTATGCCTTAAACAAAATGTGACAATCTCACTTCTTGCCTGAAACTAATATGCTGCTCAGGTTATGGTTTTATTTCTCCTCTTTTTCTTTTTTGTTTTCCAGATAGGGGGTGAGCTCATGGACTTCATAATTGTTCTCCATGATTCAAAAGCTGTGAAGACGTTTTGTAGTCGCATGCATTTTTCTCTGGGTGCTGGTTGCAGTGCTGCAGCAGGTCCTGTTGGGAGAGTTCTGGAAGCAGATCTCCGTGCTGGGGACAGAGGTTCTGGCTTGTGTTATACATACAGTTGTAGTAAAGGTATTGTTTCACGAATGGTTTTGTCTATATCTCTTAGAATTACGCTTTATGAGTTACGAGAATCACTTTCTTTTACTTTGTAATATGTGAATCTGTCACAGATGCTAGAAATAAAAATTGAAGCTAGACAACACAATTTCTATTAATCCTGCATGGCCTCATGGTTAAATTATGTACTACCATTAGGTGTAAGAACTAGCTAATTACAAAAAATGGTTTTGCTAGATGGATGCATTTAGAGTATTACATTTGATTTGGAATGTTTTCTGTATTTTACTATTCAGTTGGATTCATGTAATGCCATTTGAATGTCTAATATACCCGTACAGCTATCTTGTTGGTAGTGTTTGGTAGGAGGGTGCATTCGCTTGGGGTTATGCTAAACTGAAATTTCTTTCCAATGGGGATATGACTTTTGTTTGTTATTTCCAAACTGAGTGTAATGAAATTTCTTGGCCTCCCCTCTCTTGTGCTGTCACTGCATTATCACTGAGGCACACAGTTCTTGTTTGTTAGTTTTTTTTAATTTGTTTGAGCACAAAATGTCATTGAATTACTTTTTGTTATTGTTGTGTAAAAGGTGAAATAATCTTGTATAGCTGAAACAAGTAGATCTTGCATGGTTTGTCAGGCTGGCATTTTTGAAACCTTAGGTTATAACAATACATGCAACAAATGAAGTAAAATGAAATAGGCTTGTTATGTCTTAGGGTGCCCTTGTGATGTGAAACAAGTTGTGGATGACAATACAAAATTACTGTGGGTAAGAACATGACAAAAGTGATTCAAATTTTGGTTGATTAGCTGAGCCATATTCATGTTTATTGTTGCAAAATCGACAGGGGCATTTGTAGGTGTGTCACTGGAAGGGAACATTGTTGGGACAAGGACGGATACCAATCTACGTTTCTACGGGGACCCTTATCTGACTACAACTGAGATTCTACTTGGAACAGTGGACAGGCCAAAGGCGGCTGAGCCTTTATATACTTCCCTTGATGACCTGTATTCCAGTCTAAGCTAGCTATTCGTTCAGCGCTCTCACTGTCGCTTTCTCATTGCATTTAAAGCCAGCATTCTATGATCTCTTGGGAGACATGCTGATTCCTCTGTAATTGTATATCAAAAATTCACGGGAGGGTGGGATTGGGGTGGTTCTCATTGAATTTATAAAAAGCAAGATGAGACAAATTGGTGTTTATATTTCATATTTCCTTCTCACCTTTTAGATTTACTTGATTGATGTATAATTGTGTTGTATGACAAATTTAGGAAGCTTATAATTATAACGTACATAATACAATCATTGAAACTCGTGCTGCCCCTTTTTGGTACAATGGTCCGTGAATGGATCAGCTGGAGCTCAAAGTCAGTTGTGCTTCTAAAATTGAGAAGTATGAGCTATAACTGTGGAACTTTATCGGATAATTTTTCGATCAACAACACTATAGTACACGAGGTAAGTGTATTTTTTTTCTTTTTCTGTGGGTTTGAGTTAAATTTTCCCTATATCCTTTCTGCATGCAAATATGGTTGTCTTTCTGTACGATGGCTCTGATCCTATGTTCCTTCACTTATTACTATGTAGAAGATGGAGTTATTTGATATTTAAGATGCAAATATGCGAAGTTAATTGGACATATATTCAATTTAGATCTGGTGTTCTCAAATTTACTATGACATTTGCGAGAACAAAACTTCCCCAAGGCCTGGTTAAGCTTAAAAATTAGCATCTTGGCTGGTTAGACCACCTTAAATAGGGTGGTGGGAGGAGAAACATTTATCTGAGATTAGTCACAGCTATAACAAGTGGCATGATATGGTGCGAGTGATGCATCAATTATTGACAAATGTTTGTTTATGGTTTTGTACGTACCATTTGTGGCCTCGGCCATTTTCAATGGTCCGCTGTCCTGAGCACTAACCACTGCCAAGCCTGGAGATCTAAATTTTGTAGGTAGTTCCTATAGTAATTTTGACTGAGGTGGTAAATGACTCGAGCCGGGTCGATTCGTCCAGTCCACAAAAATAAAGTTAACGAAGACTCGTAAATGAAGTCCCAGCATAATTTATAAGCACGACCTAGCGTGAGTTGTGCGGGATTCAAACTTGGATTAGTCTGTAAATTTTAATTGTTTACTAATTTAAAATTATTTATTTAATATAAATATAAATAAGCTAACAGACTCATTTTGACTCGAACTTATGGCGGATTTTGATCTTGTGACCTGGGCGAGCCCTTGAGTGAGCCAAGCTGAACCGAGTCTACATTGCACATTTTTTTTGTTTTTGGGCACCTCTAATTTTGACAAGAAGGCATATAAAGAAAAAAAAATTGCATATTATTTGTTCATAAAAGAGAGGTTGGGTCTTAAGAATATATTACACTTCTTTGATTAAACTAAATTAAGGCCATGGACGGTAGGTTAGTAATTTAGAATAACAAGCACATGGAAATATGATGGAAAGCCGAGACATCAATCAGAATGAGGCCAATTTCAATCGCCTCTTTTCTTTCGTCCTTTGATTGTGAGTTTGTGATGTTAAGGATCGTCAGCTTAAAAATAAGGCAATGGATGATCTGATATTTGCATGCAATACTAAAGCTTCTCTCTTTCTTCCTTTATAATACGAATGTCGGCCACCTGTATTTTACACACACAAAAAAACAAAAAATAAAAATAAAAATTTTAAACTTGTAACAGATTTGGTACGGAAATAAGTATTAATAAATATCCTTCGAGTATTTACCAATATACTTACATAAATTTAATTTTTATATAATATTGCTTTATTTTTATTCAAAAAATTATTTTATTTAACCTTTAATTTAAATTAAAATTATTAAAATTTTTTATTAAATTATAACTCTAACTCAATACATAAATAATTTATGAAAGAGTAATTAATAAAAAAAATCACTTTAATTTATACATCAAAAATACACGTATTATTATTCTCTATTTAATTAAACAATTATATTTTTTTCAAATTGTTAATTTTTTTTATTTTAAATTATCACACATTTTACTTGCAATTTTAAGATTATTTCACAAAAAGATAAAACTAAAAGAAAAATGCAGGTATTAGAATTTAGATTATGAAATTATATTTTATTTATTTTTTAAAATTACTTTTCAAATGCTTTAAAATTTTTATGTATAAATTTAAAAAATAATTATGTATTTTTATAAAATTATTTTGATCAAATTTATTTTATTTTATTTTATGTTAATAAATTTGATATTTTATAAAAGTTATGTATTTTATTTTAAATTAATATTAAAAATTTATTAATTTTTGTTAAATATATTATAAATTTAATATTTTATAATAATATAGATATAATTACAAAAATAAAAAAATGGGTAAATATCACTTCCACAAATATAATCTTTATGTGAATCTTGAATGCAAGGATTTTCAACAGAAACCCCAGTCTGGCTATTTGGAATCAAGAGTCTCGAGAACCTTTTTCCTACCCGTGTTTTGCTGGAAAAGATTTGGTGAGTTATAAATTTGATATTGAATTTTTTTAATAAATATAGATTAGGATTTGGCATTTCTATCCCAAATATGATGCGTTGCCATTCCACCAAGGGACAAAGCAGGAGGATGTTTTCGTCATTTACGAACCAGCCGCTTTATCCGGGACGATTATGATTTCTCAAACAAAATTACCACAATATTCACGTCGAAGCAAAAAAAATCGGATTGGGTAACTGCAATTTAAGGTCATTTGGGTAAACGCACAGCAGCATAAAACAATGGACCATCCTGTGAACATGATTTACTGCCAGATTGGAACTGTAGTCTAACTGAACTGAACGCAGAAAATTAAACGGAGAGAAAGGAGGGGGACAGAATCCCCGCTACATGGTCCAATGAAGACTGCACACGCGGTGACTACTTTTATGGACAATTTACCAAAACGACATTGAAAAAATGATATAATAGTAGATCCAATGGGTATTTCCTTAAAAGAGCGGTTTCTCGCCAAGAGCTCTACTCCTTTTGCGGGATGCTGAGAAGAGTAAAAGCTGCTTTTGCTTACTACTCGGTCTTCTAGTTTACAGTCTTTTCCCTTTCTCTCTGTAAGTTTGTTATTTTAATTACTTAAAAGCATAGATTTTTATTATGTACATGCAATGATTATGATTATTTATCCTTTATCTTGTCAGTTATTAATTTTGTATATCAAATTTTGCATGGACAAGCATGTTAAGTGTGTGTGTGTGTGTGTATCCGTCAACCGGCTGCATGAAATGTTATTTTAAAAAGTTGATGAAATGAAGACCAACTAACTTGTGGAGGTGTCTCGATTCTTTCTGTTGAAGTCTTGTCATTTGCCTTGATTATGCATGGTTGTGCAAAAAAGAAAAAAGAAAAAAAAATAATATATATATATATATATATTAAAAAGAACTTTGATGAATTTGGGTTCAGAAGGGTATTTGAGATTCTTTTGGCTAGTGGTGTTATAAAGTTCTCAGTGTTTTTTCCTGTGTGTGTGTTTTTTGCTTCAAGAAAAGCCAAAAAGAAAGATTTTTTTTTATTGTTCTAGATATTTCTTTTCTTTGAATTTTAGATGGTTGATGCTGGGTTGCTATTGTGTATGAAGTTTCTATTTTTTTTTATTTAATAGAATTACTGGTAATCTAAAGCAAAACTTGCCAATAACTGAATCTTATGCTTTAATACTTTTTTTCTCTTTCTATTGGAATTTTTTCTTCTTCATTGTTTTGAAATGCTTAATCAAAAAACGAAATAAAAATAATTGTATAGTTCTTTGGCATTCATTCAATCTTTACATTTTGTCCCTAGGCAGTTAAATGTATTCCTGGTTCAAAAGTTGTTACTTGTAACTGAATTATTTTATTTATAAGTAATTGTACCTCTATCTATCATTAACTTCTGGTACAGGCCAAGAGAATGAGCCAAAAAAAGATTCTTCTCATAGGCTCTGTGTTCTGTGTTGTCTTTGATAAACATAGATAGAGTTCAACTTAGCACGGTTCCTGAGATAAACGGAGGGGAAAAGTGGATTACGTTGCTTGTGGCTGATGATGGATGAGTATCCTGATCAATATTTCTCTTCTTCATCATGGTCAGACGATTATGCAAAAGAAAGAGTATCTTGGAACCATGATGAACCTATTCAGCAAAATCAACTACTTCTGAATCCACTTGGGGTTTATGAATATGATGAAAATAATTCACTTGTAAGTATTATGAGTGCAAACCACACACTGGATACCTTAGCAGCTCAAGATACATCATCTTTTCTTCTTGGTGGGGGGTTAGAATATGGTATTGACAAGAATTTACTTTCTGAAGAAGCTCAACTTGAAAAAGATGACCGAAACTGCAATGGAAACCTAACCTCGACTGGAAAGATGAATGGAAGCTTAAAACTTGGAAATGTCGGCCTGCAATATGATATGGCTATTTCTATCCTTGGCTCAGTAAATCCTGCTTCTCCAAAGCAGCTTCCATTAGTAGGTGATATGACACTGTCTCTTCCCTTTGCTGACACAGGACATGTTGGAGGCAATAGCAGTGAACTGTCTGAGGTTCAAAGATCCCTTGGAGATCTGAAAACTCTATCTCCAACTCCAGAATTGTGGTTTCCACCATCTTATGATGAGGTCTCTTCCTTGTCTTTTGTAATGGGACAACAAAGAACACAGGCTATTTGTCTGCAAGGAGTAAACTTAAATAGTGATAGTGGTACGGTGGGAACAGATATGTAGGGATAGATAAAATTTTGCAATTTGATAACATGTCTGCATCAATTACTGCAAAGGTATTTAAGCTACCATGCTGCATTTTGCTAATATTACTCTTCTCACTAGTGGGACCAAAAAGACAATTGTGCTGGCTGCACAAGATTTTGAGGTCTCCTGCCCTCACGCAGACTATTAATTGGAAACTTCAGTCAATTGGGCATCTACCTGAGCCATCTGTAGGGATATGTGTGTGTGTGTGTGTGTAGATATATATATCTCCATATATAGGATCAAGAATTGATTACATTTTTTGTTAATATATTGCAGGGCAAACAAGGATTACAAAATCATCGATTATCTAGTACTTCTGCCAGGCACCAGACAACAATGACGACAGTTGGATTACCATCTTTGCAGCAGGTGCTCGATTTATCAAGACCTGTTTCATCCTGTTAATTTTTAAGTGTTGATCAAACATAAAGCTCTTATCAGCTGTAAAAAAGGGTGAAGGACATCATGACAATTATAATGTATTATACTCATAAGCTTCCAATTCTCCCTGACAGACTGCATCAGCAACCTCAACTGCTGGCTTTAATGGAACTGGAAAGCCTCGTGTGAGGGCACGTCGAGGCCAAGCCACTGACCCACACAGTATTGCTGAAAGGGTTGGTTTTATGTTATAGTCATCATACTTTTCCTCCTATATTGTTTTTGAACTTTGGCTCATGTTGCACAATTTGAAGGAGCTCTCTACTAGATGAATTTGGATTTTCTATCCTTCTTATGGGTTTTAATACTTTATATTTTTCTGAAAATACATAAAATGCAGCTTCGGAGAGAGAAAATTGCGGAAAGGATGAAGAATTTGCAAGAGCTTGTACCCAATTCCAGTAAGGTACTCTCTCTTCTGTTAGTTGTTCCCATCATTATTAAACAGTAATGTATGCTTGTGGCAGATTTCCAGTAGGAATTCAGAAACTCTTCAGTGGTTTCCAGGGCTTTCACTTTCAAATATTTGGATCAATTTGTATGCCTGTGGCACAAATGGATTATCTCGCAAGGAGATTTCAAGACATGTAGGCAGAATTTCTTTAATTTAACTGCAGGTCAAATAATGGCTGGTCCATGGACTCATTTTCAGTCAATTCAATCTAGTGAACTTTCCAATTAGGCTTTTGAATATGAGAGTTGGTTTTCTTCTTCCTCTTTAACAATTTGGAGTTTTTTCAGTGCAGGATAACATTGGTTGAAACAATGACTGCACATTTTTAATTTTTCACACGAAGACTTTTCTTTTGAAATACTCTCAATTCTCAATATTTTTTAGCGGGTTCAATGATGCCATAGGTGCATTTCACTGGAGCTTGAACATCACATTGACTTTATGTTGCTTTCATTCTGTAGACTGATAAGGCATCCATGCTTGATGAGATCATAGACTACGTTAAATTTCTTCAACTTCAGGTCAAGGTATGATAAAGCATAAGTTTCAGTTGACCTGCCCGCATTTATGATTCAGAATTTGGGTCTCCATTGAATTTGATGCCAACTTTCAGGAGTAGTTTCCTTGTATGAATAATTTCCCCAGGCTATGAATTATAGTGAAAGTAAAAATTTCAAGAAGCTTGATATTGCAAAGTGTGACAATGTCAGGTGTTGAGCATGAGCAGGCTTGGGGCAGCAGGGGCTGTTCTTCCTCTAATCACAGATGGGCAAGCTGAGGTGCTGTACCTTTTGCATTTTTCATTGATCTGAAATGAGCTAAAATTGTTGTTTCCTCAAACTTCGAAGCGGTTATTGAACTATCACCGTAGCCCCAGTTGATGGGGTAGGCCCAGACACTTACTGACTCAATTGCCACTAATCCTGGCAATGGTCCCATACGGGGCCCTAGAAAAAATTGTTGTGCCTACAAGATCCTGTGCTCAGGAAGTATCCAATATTTTAGTAAAGTGAAGTTTTGATTTATTCTGTGCTCAATTAACTTCTAAAGAAGTCAATGATATCCATAGCCTGTAGAGCAAGGAAATAAATGCTTTGTCCTGATTATAAATTTAGTTCGTGGTAGTGTGAATCATGGATAACTAACAGTTCAATTAATTAAAACACTAATAATAATAGCTTAAAGCTGTATTGACAACTAGATGTATTTATGTCAGGGATGTAATGGATTGTCTCTGTCGCCGCATGTTGATCAAGTTGCCTTTGAAGAAGAGATAGTGAAGTTGATGGAATCCAATATGACCATGGCGATGCAAAATCTTCAAAGCAAAGGCCTGTGTCTCATGCCCGTTGCTCTGGCTGCGGCCATATCCAGTGGAAAGACATCATCAACAGAAGTGGCTTTTGAGGAAAAGAATAAATATGGTCTTTGCTCAAAATAACACGGCAGCAGCAATAGCAGCAGTTTGCCCAAGTATGGCAACATCATAATGGGAAACCCGTAAGAGAGAGCAGCATTACGAGTAATGTCTGCAATGGAGCTTTACTTGAAACTTTTTGCACGGCCAGAGAAGTAAATCCGAAAACGTGAGTGCCCTTTACTTGAGCTATCAAAAGTTTTTTTGAAGTTTTTCTCGAATAGACTGCTCAGGTCAAAGCAGGCAAATTCTCTTTTTAGTTATACTTATTTTTGTTGGAAAACAAAGTATAAAAAATAGTTGTTTTTTGAGAGTTGTAATAAATGTACACGTACTTGGTCTCTGCATACATACGTACATGCATATGCTCCCCATGGATAATAGACTTGTAATTCAACAAACACCTTTAAATGCATCCATCACTATTAAACGTAAAACTAATCTGCAATGTCTTTGAACTAAGACAAGATACTAGAACTACTGCTCCTAAGGAGACCCTTTTAATCAATGACACTGCATGTACCATTAAAACAATAAAAATATGCAAAAGAGTTTTTGTTTTAATTAATTGTTTAAAAATCCATCAAAATAACCCTATAATTATTACTTAATTCATGTATTTTTTTTTAATTTTATGGAAGATTAAGTTCATTGATATTACAAATTGTAAATAAAATTTAATCATAAAAAAATATTCAAAAGTAGTTTAGGTTTAATAGAGACAAATAATGCTGATAAAAGTATAAAACCATGCAGCTTTTTAGAAACTAACCAAATGACAAAAGGTTATTGAACGTGTTTAATGATACCACTAGGGAGAGCGGGGCCAGATCAGACTTCCAAAAAGTTAGAAGTTAAAATTCCCATAGATATATAATCTACAATTACTCTTCTTCTTGATCATCCAGAGAGAATAGCATTGGGGGGATTTGACGGCATATAATCTACATACTGTAAATAACAATGGGGGTACAACAATTAATTAATTACATTCCTAATCCCATGACTTTCTCGTGTTGTATGGGGGATCATAATTTAAAAGAAAGAAAGACCGAAAAGATAGAACAAGAGATGCGTGAGGGAGGGAACCTAGAGTTTATGTCGGGGCTTCTCAATAACCATTTGATGTTTTCTGGGATTTCTTCTTGAAATTTGTAATGCTGCATTGCGGACAAACATACTCCAAGCCGTCAGTTTTTGCATAGTCCTGCCATTCACAACATAAAAACAAATCAACATGTTAAATCTAATTCAGTTGCCACCTTAAAAAACCATTCTAATTTTATTGAATCATAATCAACTCGGGGGAGGCAAGCAACCTTAAAGGCGCCAAGCCCCTGACGCCTATCACAGCCAAAATGCGCCCACTCGCCACATATTCCACAATTAACCCAATCACCAGCTGCACTACTGTACAGCATACAAAATTGAATATCAGTACGATCAAAAATTCACATTTGGATAGACATAGAAAGAGAGGGTGCAAGACCTGTGACACAATAAGCAGCATTCTCCATCTACATCATCGTGAGCCAATTCGTATTCTAAGAGGTAAGTTTCATAATGTCTTTTTAGAGTATTGCCAACACCCTAGTTAACCCCATCAAAAAAGAACAGTAAGCTCCAAACTCACTATATACAATAGAGATATTCAAAACAATGATATTTTTATTAGATTATGAACTAATAAAACAAATCATAACGGGCCGTTCGGTAGCTAGCAGGGCCTCATCAGGCAGTAAATCCAAAGAATCAGACAAGTGAATCACATAAATAGAATTCACGTTACTCAACTAGAGTAGGTTAAAAACCACTAAAGCTTATAGTGCATACCATCCAGCATTAAGAAGCCACTTGATTTTCACATTAACAATGATATTCAGAAGTTAGAAGGAAACAAGACAACACAATTATTAAAGGCACAAGCGTATCAAGGTGAGGCACAAAATAGCATACAATAAGACAACTATACTCAATAACATAAAATATTCAACATTCTAATAGAAAAAGTTTTAAAACCATAAAAAGTCTTAAAAATCATATTGCATGATCATATTCCAAATTTTAACTAAATGAAAATATTCCATCTAATAGCTATAAAACAACTACTCATCATCTAAAGTAACATCATCACCTTCCTAATCAATATACTCCTCTTCCTCACTTCCAATGCCTTCTTCTTCTTCTTCTTACTCATCTTCTTCAAAATCACCCTTTTCTTCATCTCTAAGTATTAGAGGAGTATTAACCCTTAAATTAAAAAATGTTACTTTTGCTTTTGCCTTTGCCTTAGCACTTGAAGCAAAAACATTTTTATATTATTATTAAAAATAAAAAAATTTTGGTGTATTATCCTATTAGTGGTTCCTTTTTAAAAAAAAACACGCGCACACACACACACAAACAAAACAAACAGACATCACTCAGGCGCGCCTTGCACCTGTTGTTTAAGACACATGCCTGGCATAGGCCGCCAACCTTTTGAGTCTTGAGGCACAAAGACTTAAGCTCGGTGCAACTTGCGCCTGAGGCGCAAACACCTTTAATAACTACATATGACAGAGAAAGAAGACATGAAGCTTGCAGTAGCAGATTCAAATCACATATATCTTTAGGAATGGAAAATTTTACGCCAAACAAAATGCAAACGAGGCAAGATTTCAGTATAAAAGATAAGAGGTAATACTTTCAAAAACCTTTCTGAAAAAAAGGAACAAGAAGAGAGAAAGAAAAATATCACAAGAACCAAAATGCACAGAGAAAACAGGAAAATTTTATACGATGAAAAAGCAAAGAATCAAAAGCCAAGAAGAGGTCAAAGGCAGACAATAGTTTCCTATAGAGAAGTTTCAAATCCCAGATACATACAGCAAGTTCCAAAAACATATAATGCAGGTCTAGCCCTGTGAAGTTGATTCCATCTTGTATCTTTTCCTTTTTCTTCTTTGATAAATATGCATTCCTATTTTCTTCCTTGAGGAAGTATGCAGTTTCCTATCAAGCAAAATAAAGATTACAAGAAGATAAAAAGCTTTAGAAGTTGAAAACCATACAGTCATTCTATTAGTCAATGTATGATTGCGCATCTTTGAGAAAACTTGTCCTTTCCAATTGATGCCATTCCCAACATGAAAGCCTCCCCTTGAAACCACCTGAAGGACCCAATATCTCAATATTGATTTCCAATCAGAATGAATCATGGTTCACGCATTAAAGCATACCTCCCTATACAAGTTGAAAAGGTCAAGTCGTTTTGCATTAAGAATAGCATCAGGAAACTCTGCTAATCCACCTTGAGGAACAAGACGAGAATGCCCACGAAGGATCAAAAACTGCATTACATCCCTCAAAAATTCTTCCTGAAAGAAAAAATAACATTAAAAAATTATTTTATATTCCTGTTTTTAAAAGTAAAAATGGAAAAAGAAAAATTGTACTATAGAACAATTCACACAGCACAAATGATTCCTTGACAGAGGGATTACTGGCCAGGTTGATCAAGAACATTGGATTTTGCACACGAGTATTTGAATGTATTTATGTAAAAGAAAAAAGAAAAAAATGGCATGTTCCACACTAAGGAACAATATAAAAATACATTATAGGACAGCTTCCTTGCATACATATTAGTCAGCATACATGCATGGGTAGTTGAGAAGCCATCAGACAATATTATCAAGGAAAACATTGGAAAAGAGTATTAGCAGTTACAGGCTAAGTTTTTACTTCAGTTTCTAGAAATTTAGAAACCACAACCAGCCACCTTCACCACCAATGAAGACAAAAAGAAAACAAACAGCTCACTTAGAGAAACTTAAGAAAACTTAAATATTAACATCAAAAGCTAAGTCCAAATCACACTGCAAATGGTGGAAATCCACCAACCTCAGAGCAAACTTGTATTGGGGCTCTGCCACAGCCATGCTTCTTAAGGGGTAGTGGATTTAAAGAAATAATCTGTTGAGCCTGATAAGAGCTTGACAATGGTTTCCTATGTGCAACAGGAGTTGGACCCGTAGCCCCATGCTTTATAGGGGCCACTGGCAAGTTAATTTTTACTTGGTCACCATCATGTCTTTCAGCCTCAGAAAATCCAGAAAAAGGAAGCATCTTATGACGACGGGTATGCGGGATTGGCCTCATTGCAGCAACATTCAGTTTCAGTCTAACATTACCTCCATTTTCACCTTCCAGGCCATTACAGTCCCTGCATGATTCAGATCTTTTTCGTCTAGGTGCAGGAGGAATCAACCAGCTAGGAGGCCTAGTAAAAACAGAATTTTCAGTAGGAAGTTCTTTCCCCTGTCTTGTGCAAAAGAACAGCAGCCGTTCTGCATCATCCTTTTCAAAAGAGGCAACAGATAACCCTTGAATACTAGCTATTCCCAGCATAACTAAGCTGTGATAAGATATGTCTGGAGCCAGTTGTTTTAAAATCTGCGGACCAGAAGATAGGGCAGGGCATAAGCACCGAATATTTGGACCAAATTAACTCAAACTAACATCATAGAAGTAAAAACAAGAATATATATCTATACTCTGAAAGCATAATGTAGAAATCTTCATAAAACTGTCCACTAATCCCACTAGCCAACATGGTATTGATACAAGAATACACAATCATTCTTTATCTTATAAGCATCCTTCCATCGCGCAGTAATAAATATTTGAAAAGCTTAAACAATTTAGATGAAGCCAACCAAATGTAATGTTTTCTTCTGTCATTAGATCATTTTAAATCCAGACATCACACTTTTTCTCTGAAGGACAGCATGAAATTTAAAATACCTACATCTGGCACCAGCATCCACGGAAGAGACACATATAGCAATTAACAAGAAATGCACATTAATGGAGTTGCACGTGAAGATTTACATCAAGCAACCAAATAATAATATTTACTACCAGCAAGCCATTTTAACTTTAAAGAGATGATGTGAGGAACTAAACATAGATGTATACACACACAAATGTATATCATCAAACATAGACGAGTAAGTGCACATATGTACAACATTAAACATAGATTAAAAAGTAAATACATACATACTACAAATGTATAACATTAAAATTAATGTGCACAAACTAATAACTTTAAGCAGATGAATAAGTACGTGTATACAAACTTACAAGTACAGACATGCTTACATATGAGCATAAATATGCACACAAATAAATAAATACATATGTACTTATGTATAAGTGTATATATGTATAACGAGAGCGAGAGAGAGAGGGATTGGGGGTGGAGGGTGGAGGGGGGGGTAAGCAAAAATCTAACCTGGGAAGCCCAGCTGGGAACCTTCATAGAAACTTCAAACACACTTGCCCCACAGGCTATTGAGGCAGACTTCCGAGGCTCAGGGGAAGGCAGTTTGCTTTCCTCACCAATCAACAACGCATGAACTAGCTGACTATTCTCAATAAGCTCATTCTTTATATGATTTTCCAAAAGCTGATGCAACAGACCATACCAATATCATATATACTAACTTCATGATCACACAAACAGCAATCAGGCCTTGTAAAGATAAAAAATTCTCACCTGATCATTAAAACAAGTCTGTGCACTGCCAGACACTAAAAGTGATATATGAGCAGAGCTGCAAGTTGATAAGTCACATCGCATGGTAACTACACCACGAGAAAATGTTCCAGCCTGAAGAGGTGGTGGTGGAGCACTGCAACCAATGAGTTTGAAACCATTAATAGTACAATGAAAATACTGATGATGTTGGAGAAGATGAAATATCTAAAATTGGAAAAATATGTTTCAAGCAATTCAAAGTATAACAAAAGAAGTAGCAAATGACATTTCTTTGGCAGATGATCATTAAATACCTCGTCCGGTTGTGGAGTTTGCTCCCACGTACCTGCAGCAATAGCGAAAGGGAAAAACAGAAATGGTTATACACAAAAAATAAAAATAAAAATAAAAAAACAGAGAAAAATATTGAAGGAAATTGAGAGAATTGCAGACAGAACCAGTAGGAAGTGTTGACATAATTCCTGACCAAAAATAAATGATGAAAGAACCCATTATGTTTACATTTGGAGAACGCATATAATATGTCTAGCTAATATGCTAAAGCATTGCAAAATCTATAATTTTGAGCTTGTTAACAGGTTCATTCAGCAGGAGTTACATAAATCCTCTCAGTTAATAGATGCTGAAGCCGAGCAAAATTGGTGTTGGCATTTCATTTTTTAATATGCTGATTTCCAATTTCTATGTGACTTTGGCACATGAAGTACAAATGATAAAACCCCAAGGTGTTGGGTTGAGTGGTAAAAGACCATTGGATACAATCAAGAGGTCAAGGGTTCAAACCCCTTCAGGAGCAGCACTTAAGCTATTTCAATTTCACAAGTTTCCTCTCTACTAAGGTTGTAGGGACCGGCAATAGTCCTCAATTTAGGACTCAATGAACCGAAAAAAAAAGAGGGAATTCAGGGAACCAGAAAGATTAAAAAAAATTAAGGATTATACCTCGTCAAATATTATCCTATATTAGGGTAAGCGGAGATGACTAACTAAATTGGCTTGGCTGATACCGAGTGAAAGGAGAGTAAATAGAGGAAAAAAATTATTAGAAAATCTATGTTGAATATCACCTCCAGAGAGAGACACTGACATTCTGCATGCATATTACCATATACATGTTGTATATGCTCTACAGCACACACATTGGTAACCTTGAATATCAAATTCATAGAAACTTTCTGTGTTCAACTCTATTAGGCTCAATGAACCAAATATATAATGTGATTGAGGAGGTGTACTTTACAAAAGAATAGAATAAGTATTAAACCAAAACTTACTTCAATGTTCAAGAGAGCATTGAGTCCATCCTCCAAGGATCCCAATAAGCAGGCATCCTGAGATGAATATAATTAGTAATCGGTGCACACCAGGAAATGGGAGAAGTAATCAATTCATCACTTGGACAGAAAACAGATACAAAATAAATTAAATAACTCAAACCCACCAATGTGCAAGGAACTCCACAAACAAGAAGCCTCATGCTTACATCGTCGTCGTATATCTTTATAGAAGGAAGATTCTCGGGAGAATTTTCTTCTCCCTGAACATCTACCTCAGGCAAAGCAATATCAATCTTGGGAGGGTCCCCAAGCAGCTGTGGTCCCAGCTTACTACTATCTTTCAGATTATTAGAGGGCATAACATGGTTGTTTTCTACACAGTACAGCCTAAAAGATGCGTGAGCAAATTGGAATGCATCCCATGTATGGCTGCATGAACTGCAATGAACAAAAGTGCCCAGAACATTATCTTCATTATTAACTGAAGAAAGATGCTATAGAGCTACAATAAAAAATTCATCAAGCCTCTAGATAAATAAATCACAGAAAGAATCCATAGGTGAAGGTCAATCACAAGTCATGTCTAATATATAGACCAATAATTGTGTCATTACACACTAAACACCTTGACTGCTTATTTTATGTCCATACAGATGCACTTATTATTTAAGGTATCAATCAGCAAGCAAAAATTAATAGCAAACATATATATATATATATATATATATAAAAGAAGAAAAAAGTGGATATTCAAACCTTTGCACCACTGACAACAGTGCTTGACGAAAATGACAAGCATCATAGCATGAACATGAATGTTTCCAATATATAACATAAGGAACTCCCTGCAAGAGTGAAACTCCCAGTCAACAACTTTGTCCAACTTTCAAATTCCACTTGACATTTTTGGTTCAATAACCATTTCACCAAACAATTATCTAGGAAAAGAAAAGAAAAGAATGGCAAGTAATATTGCCCATAATTAGCGTAACCTTTGAATAAAGTGCCTCTGCCAATTTTTCACTGTTTGGAATCTCTAAATAAACCTGTACAGATATGCAAACCAGATAACTATGTGGATCAGATAAAAACAAGCAAAACCAGTTAAAGATAAACCCAATATGGCATATGTATCAGATAAATGCAAAAGCATGCCCCATTAACTTATGAAACATAATGATGAAGATGTGGAAATCTACAGTCATCTAATTACAACACCACATTATGAAGATTGCCCTCTGAAACTTGCTTCAAACCATAAACTGGAAAAAAGCAGTTCCAAAGCTTATTCTGCATGATGACAAATTTTCAAAGGCATATGCTATGCAAAATTGTTATCCATAATACTATCTTTTATCAATCAATGACAAGTAAAACAAAATCCATCAACCCGCTAATATTAGTATCTTGATACATGTATCATCAATATCTAAAAGTAATCTTCTTGAAATTTACCTCTCAAATGACAAAATTCCTCTCTCTCTTAAGTTCTAATGCTTGTGATGTCTTGATAATTTAAAAGGTCAGTCCATCACATAAATTCAGACAGATCTACATTTACAGTTAAAAAAGATAATAATTTAGGTTCAACCATCTAAAAGAAATAAGCCATGACCGACTGATAATGCACTAGAATGTCATACACTGAGAATACAAACCAATTAGATCCTCCACATTTTTAGCACCTAGATGGTAAATTAACTATATCACTTCACTAGGCATGTATGAAGCTTAAGAGATCAATAAAAAACAGCCAGTGATTAACTTATATAAGAACTGACAAGCATAAAAATGATGAATCACTCACAGTGGTGGGCAAAGTGGAACCAAAGAGCCCGCACAAGACTTCTGGAGTGGACAAGTCAACATCTCCCAACACCAGCGACCCAATTTCTTCCCTATCATCAATCTGCTCACCTTGCAAATACACAATATTTGGCTCTGATGATTCAAGAACTCGCCGGCACTCATCAGTACTGGGATTACTCAAAACATTAACCTGCATTTAAAGACAAAGATAAACAATAGAGCAGAAACCTAATTAAATATTCTGTTAGACTGCCATCACTAAATATGAACATATAGAACGATAAAGAAAATGGTGTTTACACCTCAAGCCGACCCGAAGAAGCAAGTTCCGGAAACGGGTATTTGGGTTTATCATCAGCAGCTGCTTGCTTTTGCTTATTATCAGAAAATTGTCTGCAGAGAACTGCAAGCAGACTACAATGATTCCTTGAAGAACCTTGTGCATGAAACATCATGCATACATAACTATACACACCCGCCAAGAGGAAAAAAAATGTAATTGAAGTAGATGAAGACGGATATTTATTGCCAAAAAAAGAAAAGAAAAGAAATATTTTCAGCAACAAGCTCAAACTTTGCGGCACCAGCAACGAACTAACTGTGCAATGAAATCAAAATCTGAGAACCGAAGTTGTTCAAATCCAGAAAACAACTCTCTCAATTAACAATTCTACATGAAACACGAACTTCCCACAGTAAGAAAACTTGTAAAACCCTAAAAATCAACTCGCAAAATCGGAGAAAACAAACTGGTGCAGACGAGGTAAAAGGAAGAATCCCAATTGGGCAAAATCACCAAAAACGACGACAAAATCCGAAAAAACATAAAATCGACCAAGAGAAGAGAAAAAGAGTAAAATTAAAGGAACCCTAAGGGTTAGGTCTCTACTAATAAAGAAATCTCAAGTAAACCCGAAACGACATTTCTTTTTCCAACTCTTTTCTTCCAAATAAAAATCTTTTCTTCACTCTCTCACGTCTGAAGTTAAAAAATAAATAAATAGAAACATAAAATAAAATCAAAGAAAAAATCGAAGCAGTCATGCACTAAATAACTAAAAGCAATAGCTTTACTAATTAATAAAATCAATGTGTTCGCTGCAGTTTCCACATTTTCATGTCCAATGAAATGTCAAAACTTACAAAAAAAAACCGAAAAACATATTCATTAATAAGAATAAACAATCATCCTTTGACGAAACAAACCAACCCAATTATTAATTAACTTGATAAATATCTTTTACATTTTGTTCGAAAATGTCCACAACATTCGGTTCGGGGAAATTAAAGAACCTCCCAACAACTTGGACTTAACAACTACATAAAACATAATTTCAAAATTATAAATAAAATAAAGTTAAAGCCCTTTGCCCTGTGGTAATTCGTACTTGCTTTCTTATTACGTGTCGTATTGTTCTTCGGATTCCTGGGAAAGATGTAAAAAAGATGTCCATGTATTTGTTGGGTTTGAATTCACCAATTTTTTCTTTTTTTCATTTGGGTTTGCGGGTGTATGTGTTTGGTTTTAGACACAACCCCGTGATTCAAAGTCGGGATGGATCGTTGGGTTGTTGTGCAAATCATAATCAAGATCACGAAACATCAACTCTTTGGTTTCCCACCAGTTACCCGGACTTAAAAAGTTTTTAAGTAAATGTTCTTGCTTGCTCTTTTAACTGGGTCCCACTTGCCAGGACTGAGCTGACTTGTCCCCGTGGCCGTCGGCGTCGTCGTCGTCGTCTTCCCGCTAATGGTTTGTATTTTTTTTTAAATTTTTCAAACTTCAGAAAAAAATATAAATTTTTATTTACTAATTTTAATTATAATTAAGCTTTCAATATTTTCTAAAACGAGAAATCTAACGTAACAATATTGAATACAAGTAATTTTCCCATCTTTCTTGGAACATAACAAGAAGTCAAATTTCCTTGAAATACTATCAACATGGCTGGGTGGAGGATGGAGAAAACAGTATTGGTTATTTCTTTTATTGGGTACGAAATTATATATATATATATATATATAATTATTTATTTTAAATAATTAAATTTGATAAATTAAGTATGTGGTTTAAAAAAATAATTAAAATAAAGTCGGAACTCAATATTAAAAATAGGGGTAACATTAAGAATAAGAAATTACTCATACTGTGTAAATAATTGGCAATTAAAAATAAATATACATTAAACAACATGATTTTAAATAACTAATATGGAATATGGGATTGTGGTTCATTAGGGTTTAAATGCTGAGTTGGTCAAATCCAATCCATAAAATAAGTTAACTATTCATTGAACAGGTGTTATGATTTCTTTTCAAATTAAAAATGTGACTTCCTAAATGCAATAAAATTGGGTTTTTCTACCTTAAAACATGTATAAATAAGATTTTACTTGCATTATTTTTGGTGTGTTTAATAAAAAAAAATTGTACAGGAGACTGAACAATAAACTGAAACGGGCAGCTGAGGAGTGTTAGTTTGGCTTGTGATCTGTCTACCGATCTGCAACCCCTTTTCTGTTACGGTGATTTGATCCACTGTAACGGACACCTATTTTTTTATTTAATAATTACACGTCATAAATTCATAATTTTATTTTTATTTTTATTTTTTTTAAATGTAGAAGAGGTAAGGCAGAAGATGTACAAGCATTGAAGGGAGAGGCCAAAGAAGCATTTAAGTGCATTGCACAAGAAGGGAAAGACATGAAGTCAAATTCTTAATAAATTGTTTAAATTTGTGAGTTATTAGAATTTTGATACTGAAATTTTGTTCAAAATTATTTATTTATTTATTATTATGAATGTGATGAAAGCATATGCATAATAATGATTAATTTCATTAATTCAAAAAAATTTAAAATTTTTAATTACAATTATTTAACTTTCAACACAATACCTTTAATTATGTTTCTCTCAATAAATTCTTTTTAAATTTAAAAAAAATCACTCTTTATCATTTCTAAATTACTTTCTAATTTTAAAAATAATATTTTTACTATTTTGTTAACAATGTCTTATTATAAGTAACATATATTAAAGTTTAGTATATCGAACTTTAGAAGAAAAAGTATTATAGACTTAATTCATTCAAACATTTGGCAAACATTAGTTATATATTTAGAAAGTGCAAAGTATTTTTTTATTAATAATTATTTTAGGAGATGTTGAGAGTATCTAATCAAGAAAAAGATAGATGATGGGTGGTAAAGAATGCAAATTGAAATTGAAAGCAAATTAAGGTGGTGGCGAAGTGGACAACCATTCTTATTGGCAAAAATTGTGACATATCCTCTTATAAAATAGAAGATTTTATTCGAGAAAGTTGCATTTAATAAGAGGCTGTAATCTAACTTTTCATAACAATCTAATTGAAAAGAAGAAATCACAACAACAATGTTTGGATAATATAAATAGTATAATTGACAACTAATAACTTTTGTTATGCACGTGATACTGTATAAAAGATTATAAATGTTAATTTTTGATTATTGATCAAAGGTTTATGAATGTGTTATTTAATAAGTTTGAGCGTTGTTCCACTACTTTGAATTAGACGTGTGTTAGTTTAATTCAATAAAATTCTCCTAATTATTTCATCACACACTTGATAGGAGGTATGACTTTTACATTATGAAATTTGAGTTGATAAGTTTAATTGACTTGTCAAAGGTAAAATTACAGTTGTTTTGATTTCTGGTGGTCAGAGTGTTTTGGATTCTGCTGTTAGAGGTTGCTGTTTCTTGCCAGGACAATGGGATTGACTTCAATATCAACTCTCAAAAACGAGAAAAAAAGAAGTATTTGACTATAAATTGAACTTAGTTTATCTTGTGTATATAATACAACAGTATCTGAATAACTCATTCACCAAATTTCAGAGAAAGAGTATAAGGTTTATATACATGGCTAAACGAAGCAATGTGTGCACAAAAGAAACCTAAGACGATTGATCCAATGATTGCTATACACTCAAAACATTGTTGTTGTGATTCCCTTCTTGCAATCAGCTTGTCCTTGGTATTGTGCAAGTTAAGCTGTTGGTTTGGGGCTTGATTGATGTTGTTGGGCTTCTACATTTCAATTCCTAGCCCTGATCAATACATTCATTGCGAATTGGAGAAGAAGATACAAGATTTAGAGTTAAAAAAAAGAGAAAAAGAAAATTCAATCTTTTATTAATTAAATATTACATAATTATTTTTTATTCTTATTAAATTGAATGCAACGAAGTGGGGAACATTGACGACTCATAAAATATAAAGGAGGGTGGGGTGGATTTTGTATTTGACCCCTTTGACCAGACGAAAAAATGGGTTGCGCGTGTTTGCTCTAAGGCTCTGTTGGCAGAAATATGAGGTTAATACTTCATCCTCAGGTCGTCGAAGGTTTCCAAGCCTTTCATTTAATTTATTGTTCTATCACAAGCAGTTCCTTTATCGTGATTCTTCACGTGCTCCACCAATCGTGCTTTGACTCTCCTAACAAAATTCGTAGAAAATTTCAATCTCCAAGTAACCGTCACGTCATCGTTTTATATGTTCGGTTAATGCTTTGCTTTTTTTTTAAAATTATTTTTGATTATTATCCTTTATTTTATAATTAGATATTTAAATAAGGTTCTTCTTACATCCGCAAATAATTCCTGTTTTCTCCTTTTTTTTTGTAATTTTAAATTTTGGGTATACTAATTAAAATCACAAAAGATGAATTTTATGTTGATATTTTTATTTTTATTCAAAAATAATTTTTCTTTACCATCTTTAGAGTTTATTTACTTATGGATATTAAAAATTTTTAATTAAAATGTATTTATTTAATAATAAAAAATTGTCTATTTTAATCGTGTACGGATATTTTGTGTAGATTTTTCAAAACCTTACTTGTTTGAATTTTCACAATATATTTAAAATACTGAATCACTGGGTGGGAAACAAAGGAAATAAGGGAACAAATATTATATAAAAAAATATCAGGATTATTAAAATTGTAATAAAAAAAGAATGCACGAAATCTAGAAAGTCGGTTATTTGGGGAAAGAAAAATCAACCAATACGTAACCAAAAAAAATCCTAAACTAATTATTGAGTGACAGTTTTGTTTTTTTATTTTATGTGCACAGGAATAATGCTAACCAACGAACAGACAAAGCAGAAAGCCAGCAAATACCCGTAAGAATTTATAGAGGAGAAGGAGAGGAGGAGATAGAAATTGAATAAATATCTGGAGTTTGCTGAAAGCACTTGAGAAATTCATAGGTACCGATTGCCGTCGTTTCTCTCTTCACAACTGCTAGGAGTATTATCGTATAGTACAATAAGTTGTTCAAAACCATTTCAGTTTCATAAAAGCAAGTTGACGATTGATTTTATGTAATTATTTTGGTGGTCTCGAAAAGAGATCTGAAAGCGATTTTTCTTGGTAATTGAAGTTTGTTCCCCCTAATAGATGCAGTATTTTTAACTGGAAGAATTTATTGGTAGTTGCATGTGTTCACTTTTTGCAGTGAAGATTTGGTTAAAAAATTTGCAGAGAAGATTTGGTCCACTGCCAGTAACTGCTACAAGTTCATAGAGAATTTTGCGGCTTCTAAGCTAGGTAGTTTTAGTATTGTAAATATTTTTATCATTTAATTCTTTTTAATTTTTGTTAAATAATGCTATGGGTTATAAAATTAGGTACAGTTTCTGTAGTTTTAATGTCTGCTTCATTTGATATATGTGTGAATATTCTAGTTTGACATTCATTGATGATTCTTATGTTGTGTAATTTAATTAAACATTGGGAAAAAAGTTGTCAAAATATGAACCAACGCTTCACATGCTCTAAGGTTGTGTTTGTTTAATAGCACGTAATTGATCTTCAATGTTGGAATTTGACGGAGTTTAGGGATTTGCATATCAACTAGCCTACTAACTTTTTCTCTAATATTTTGATATTCGTTTTGTGTTTCAAAATAAATTGTAGTTGTGAATCAGTAACGATTTCTAAGCTTCATTTTCTGATTAGATTCCTATTTATGATTATATACTCTTAGCAATGAAATGGATATTTTGAGTTTACATTACCTATTTTAGATTGTGTTATGTACTTTTGTCCCAATTTTATTTGTTGGTTTGCAATTTGTTTAAGTTTTTTAGAGGTTGATCATTGCCAGAACTTCGAATATTTACATCTGGAGAACTTGTGAGATGGGCCAATGAATGTGCCATAATGAGAAGGCTCGGGTGGGACCATTGCCAATGGGCACCCCTGACAACAAACTGTTCGAGTTGCTAGACGTAGTGAAATCTTGGATCCCTCGTAGGAGTGATCCCGTGAATGTGTCAAGGGATTTTTGGATGCCTGATCAGAGCTGTAGGGTATGCTACGAGTGTGATTCACAATTCACTGTATTCAACCGCAGGCATCATTGTCGAATCTGTGGGCTAGTCTTCTGTGCCAAGTGTACTTTAAACTCAGTTCCTGCCTCAGTTGACGAGTCAAGAACTGGTCGTGAAGATCTAGAGAGGATTAGGGTTTGTAATTATTGCTTCAAGCAATGGGAACAGAGCATAAAAGCAGCCGATAATGGTACCACCCATGTGCCCAGTCCTGGTCTCAGTCCATCGCCATCTGCTGCAAGCTTGGTCAGCACCAAATCCAGTTGTACTTGTAACAGTAGTAGCGGTACTGTTGGTTCAACTCCTTACTCAACTGGACCCTATCAGCTTGTGCTTTGCACTTCTTGTGTTAGTCCTCAACAGTCTGAGCAAATAGATCCTCTCACTGTCGAGCAAGAGAATATAACATCTGGGAGGAGCACAAACCCCAGTGCTGCTACAGTGGTTAATTCTGCTAGTCACCAGTTTGGCTTCAACATGAACAGGTATCTCATTTGTTTTATAATATATCCTTTTGAGTAGCACACTGCATTGGCAACCATCAAATATATGACCTTAAAGTTCCACACATTTTGTGAATGTTTGTTGAGACATGAAACTGTGTCAGAATGAAACATTGCATTGTCACTTAATGTTTAACTTGCTTGGCCAATGTTAATTGACTTTCTTAAGCCGATGCTCACTTAATTTTTATTTATTGTTTTCTTATCCTTTGGTGCTAGGAGTGATGATGAGGATGATGACTATCATGCTTATCGCTCAGATTCAGAGACAAGACATTATTTGCAAGGCAATGACTATTATGGTGCTGTAAATATGGATGAAATTGATCACAACTATGGACCACATGAAGTGGATCCTGATAGAGAGAACATCGACACCAAAAGTTTTAGTTGCTCACAGTTATATGATAATTCTGATACATCGGGTGTGGAAAAGATTGAGGAACTTCGGGAAGAAGTGCACAGAGGTGAGAATGGTGATGAGTGTGAAGCTTCTCTGTATGATGAGGAGGCATCTGGTTATGAACCTGTGGATTTTGAGAATGAGAGGCTATTGTGGATCCCTCCAGAACCAGAGGACGAAGAAGATGAGAGAGAAGCTATTCTATTTGATGATGATGATGACGAGGGTGGAACAGGGGAGTGGGGGTATCTACACTCTTCAAATAGCTTTGGTAGTGGGGAGTACCGCAGTAGAGATAAGTCAAGTGAAGAGCACAGGAAAGCCATGAAGAATGTGGTGGAAGGGCATTTTAGGGCTTTAGTAGCTCAACTTTTGCAAGTTGAAAACCTCCCTGTGGGTGATGAAAATGACCAAGAGAGTTGGTTGGAAATAATTACTTCTTTGTCATGGGAAGCTGCCACACTTCTCAAACCAGATACAAGCAAGGGTGGTGGTATGGATCCGGGAGGATATGTGAAGATTAAATGCATAGCTTGTGGCCAACGTAGTGAGAGGTAACCTTGTTATTTCATTTGAGGACTTGACAATGAATTCATCCATGAATGTCACTACATGCTCATTTGAATTGCTTCTTAGATGGATCTGTTCATGATGCTTCATAATTGAGATTTGGCTAATGAAATAATGCTTTGTTTGATTGGACTCTTTTGATAGCGAGTAATTGATTCTATACCAAGTTTTATGAAGTTTTGGCTCTGTTCTTGCTTATGAATTCTTACTCGCTAGCTTATGAATGTAATTTATTGTTGCAATCTTAGTGATGTACATCATTTGTTGATGGAAC
Source organism: Xylocarpus granatum (assembly GCA_019650275.1). Taxonomy (NCBI): domain Eukaryota; kingdom Viridiplantae; phylum Streptophyta; class Magnoliopsida; order Sapindales; family Meliaceae; genus Xylocarpus; species Xylocarpus granatum. The sequence goes on along the minus strand of BNST01000152.1, from coordinate 125,363 downwards.
CCCCCCCTTTTTTTTTGTGTGTGTGTGTGTGTGTGTGTGTGTGTGTGTGTGTGTGTGTGTCAAAGACAGCATTTCTGCTGTGTTCCACAGGTGCTTCACATCCTTTGATTCTTCTTGGGAGATTAATATAATTTTTATGTGTTTGTTTGCATCTGATAATATTCCTCAAGTGCTTTCTTGCATCCATTTGTCCCTTCTTTGGTTGGCTATCAGTTAAAGCTCCATATACTATCTAATAGTCAAAATAAAGTCTTGTGTTTATACGAGGGAGCTGGAGATGAAGAGGTGTTTCCTTTTTCTTTTGTAAAATGAAATATATGACCTAGATAGAAAGGAATGCTGAATGGAAAATGTGTTGCACCTTCACTGTCTGCATGTAATCTCCGCAAGGCTGTGTTAAATTTGTGTTGTTGGTATACACCAATTTACATTATACTGACAGGATTTCTAATGTCATTTTGTCTAGTATGGTGGTCAAAGGAGTTGTTTGTAAGAAAAACGTGGCTCATCGGCGAATGACATCTAAAATAGATAAACCACGTTTTCTAATACTTGGAGGAGCTTTGGAGTATCAGCGTGTTACTAACCACTTGTCAAGTGTTGATACTCTGTTGCAGCAGGTTTAAATTGTTTACCTTTTCCTTTTCTTTAGGCTCTTTAAAACTATAGCCTTGAGTCTGTTGTTTCTCATAGGGGATTGAAACCCAGTAGATATTCCTTTAATCACTTTTTGAAACCCCTTAAAGCAATAATGGTTGTATATGTTTTTATGGGATTTATTATTCTTTTCAGGAAATGGACCATTTGAAGATGGCAGTTGCAAAGATTGATGCTCATCACCCCAATGTTCTACTGGTAGAGAAGTCAGTATCCCGATATGCACAAGAGTACCTTCTTGCAAAAGACATATCACTTGTTCTGAATATTAAGAGATCGCTTTTAGAGCGTATAGCCCGCTGCACAGGTGCACAAATAGTTCCATCAATTGATCATCTAACATCCCAGAAACTTGGTTATTGTGATATGTTCCATGTGGAGAAATTTCTTGAGGGGCATGGCAGTGCAGGACAAGGTGGGAAGAAATTGTCAAAGACGTTAATGTTCTTTGATGGTTGTCCGAAGCCTTTGGGGTGTACTGTAAGTTCTGTAATATTTACAAACATCATACACAATTAAGGAGGTGTTAACTTCATTACACTATTTGGAATTTCCCAGTTTTGATCGTTTACTGTATTAAATGGTGCATTAAAATTTAAACCTTGTGCATGGAGTCTAGGACTTACTATTGTTTATATTTTCACCAAAAATAATTACTGTATGAAATTAGAAATATAATGTAGCAGACACTAGGGAGCAGTTTGCAAGCAGGTTGGTTGTTGAATAATTATTGATATATGGAATCTGGGTTCTCCAGTGTCTGCAGGTGTTTCAAGAGTGTCAATATAACTGTAGATTACCTTAGCTGCTCCTTCCAAGTTACTTTTGGCACTGTCATTTCCAAGATATAATTTTAGATTGATTTGTTGCTTCTTGTCTTAGATTTTGCTGAAGGGAGCCAATGGGGATGACTTGAAAAAGGTGAAACATGTAGTCCAGTATGGAGTTTTCGCAGCTTATCACCTGGCTCTAGAGACGTCATTTCTGGCTGATGAAGGTGCTTCACTTCCAGAACTGCCTCTAAAATCTCCTATAACTGTTGCATTACCTGATAAACCATCAAGTATTGATCGGTCTATTTCTACCATACCTGGCTTTATGATCCCTGCTGTTGGAAAGCCTTCACATCCTGAACCTGACAATGAACTAAAGAGATCCAACAAGGGCCTTATCTCTGATAGAGTTCCAACAACCAATGTTGACTCTATGTCCAAATTGGAGGGGTTCAGTCCAACTTCCTCTCATAAAGATCCCCATTCTCAGACTCTAGACATGCAACCTTCCTCAAGCTTCATTGAAGCAACTGCTTCCTCTATTTCCTTGTTTCCAGCAGTGCAGGACATCTCATATTCCTTCCAGAACAAGCCCTCTCCAAAACATGCCCCTGACAAAATTAAAGTGAGTACTGAAGAATCTGTTCAGGCTGAAACAACTTACTCTGGAGCATCTGTTGTGGATGATCATGCAGTTTCTAATTGTATTGGCACTTCAGAGATATCAAGACAAGTTGGTGGCCATAGCCTTGTAGATAATAATGTATTGGCAACAAATCACCAAGGCATTCCAGAATTAGTGTCCTTAACACAAGATAGTAACAATAACAATGAGGAGATGGGATCTTCAAAGGAAGAGTTTCCCCCTTCCTCTTCAGATCATCAGAGCATTTTGGTTTCCTTATCATCTCGCTGCGTGTGGAAAGGCACCGTGTGTGAACGGGCCCATCTTCTTCGAATCAAATACTATGGCAGCTTTGATAAGCCTTTGGGACGGTTTTTACATGATCATTTGTTTGATAAGGTATTTAAGTCTCATCTTTCTAGTAGTTATTTATCTATTTTTCCTGAAAGATATTTCTCCCCTTTGCAATTCATGACTGCCTAGGCTTGTCTCCCTTATCAGAGTTATCACTGTCATTCATGTGACATGCCATCAGAATCCCATGTTCATTGTTACACTCATCGGCAAGGCAGTCTTACAATATCTGTCAAGAAACTCCCAGAGTTTCTCTTGCCAGGGGAACGGGAAGGAAAAATTTGGATGTGGCACAGATGTCTCCGATGTCCTAGGACCATAGGATTTCCTCCAGCTACTAGGAGAGTTGTAATGTCCAATGCTGCTTGGTGTCTTTCCTTCGGTAAATTTTTGGAGCTGAGCTTTTCTAATCATGCTGCTGCAAGCAGAGTTGCGAGTTGCGGTCATTCCCTTCACAGGGATTGTCTCCGTTTCTATGGGTATTCTTTCCTATCTTGAAGAATGTTTTTATAGTACATATGAATTATCAAGCTCTTAAACAATGCTGATAATATCCAGTTACAAGGAAACATGCTAAATATGAAGGGGCAGTCATTTATCTGTTCACTTCATAAAGTGACTTGTATTTACATTGGGCATGGGTATGAAACATCTATAATTTGTAGTACTATAAGGGAAAGTGCGCATTAGAAAATTGCCTTTGTTGGGAAAATGATCTGCTAGTCTTTGCCAGGTAAATTTTAAGTTGAAGTGACATTGAGTCCAGCAAGTCATTTTGCGTCTTATTTCCTGATATTTCACTTATTAATGGTGATTACTGTAATATATACAAAATAATAATGTACAAAGGTGAGTATACTGTCAGCCTGCTAATAGTGGGCTGATATGTGCACTTTTAACACAGATTTGAGAAGCATCCAACTGGTTAACAACCAGCAGAAATTATTATATTCTTAATTGTTATCTGACACAGTTGTTGTCACAAGTGCAGTTTTGGCAGAATGGTTGCTTGCTTCCACTATGCATCAATTGATGTTCATTCTGTTTATCTTCCATCTCCAAAAATTAAGTTCAACTACGATAATCAGGCGTGGATACAAAATGAAGCAAATGAGGTTCGAAAAACCACAAATACTTGGTTAAATTTTACAAGTGGATTTTGAATTTTTCAATGCTTATGTGATAAAGTAGCTTTGTATAATAGGTGTGTATCAGAGCAGAAAAACTATTTACTGAAGTCTACAATGCTCTCCATCAGATTTCAGAAAAACTTATTGTAGGGCCGGAGGATAGGAGCATGAAAGCAACAGAATCAAGAGTTCTAATCTCAGAATTGGAAAGGATGCTACAAAAGGATAAAGAAGAATTTGAGGTAGCTACTTTGGATGTCTGATTCTTTTTGTTGATACACAAGTAGACCATTGCCTTACAGCTGGAAAAAATATACCTTCATCAAAAATAATTTTGTTCGTTGCATTGTTTGGTTTCTGATTAACTGTGTGGACGTGTTTAGGAATCTTTATGGAAAGCAGTAAGTAAGGAGGTAAAACTTGGCCTCCCTGCAATTGATATTCTTGGGATCAATAAATTGCGGAGGCAGATACTCTTCAATTCCTATGTTTGGAACCAACGCCTGATTCATACCACTAGTTCAATTAACAACAATCTCCGAGAAGGCATTAGCAGTTTTATTTCAAAACTCAAGGAGAAGCCTATGAGTTCCATGGAGAGGCTTGTTGAAGTGGATGCGAATTGCAAGCCAAGTAAAGGCTTTGGCAGTTGTGACTCCTTTCTTCTGGAGGCGAAGCCTAACATGCCTTGCAATCAAGGAGGAATTTCTGGTGACATTAGTGAGCCACACGGAGTTCAAAAAGTAAAGGGTGTGGATCAAGACCTGAAGCATAAGGAGGCTGATCAAAGTCTTTCTTCTAGTGAAAGTGTCAGTGATAATACAGAACCTCAGGAATCTGGGAAAATTGTACGAAGAGCTCTCTCAGATGGAGAGTTTCCAGTAACGACTAATTTATCTGATACCCTTGATGCAGCATGGACTGGTGAAGACCACCCAGGAAATGTCATTAGTCAAGAGAATGGCAATTCTCTTCCTGATCCTTCCTCGGTAGATTCCTCAACTATTGTAAATTTAGCTGCAGCAAGTACTGCTGAACAAGGTGGGGCTGAAGTGGCACGTTCTTTTATGTCTGTATCATCTACCAAGGGGACTGAAACTATGGAAAATTCCAAAAGTTGGGTTGGCCTACCCTTTGCGAATTTCTACAGCTCATTTAACAAAAATTCTTCATCAAATGGTCAAAAACTTTCTGTTTCAGAGTGCAGTCCTACTTATGTCTTGTCCTCAAGGGAGTCAGAATGGAAAAGTGGTGCTAGGCTGTTTCTACCTGTTGGTGTTAATGATACTGTTGTGCCTGTTTATGATGATGAACCTACCAGTGCAATAGCATATGCACTTGCCTCACCAGATTATCATGCCCAGATTTCTGAGTTTGACAGACGAAAAGATGTTGCTGATTCTTCAGCTTCTCTTTTTGATTCAGTGAGTCTGTTCTCAGTTAGCTCCTTTGATGACACTTCCTCTGATAGGGATAGAAGTCTTGGCTCAACTGATGAGGGCATCTTGTCTACATCTGGGTCCCGGGGCTCCCTGGTTTTGGACCCACTCTCATGCACCAAGAACTTGCATGCCAGAATTTGTTTTACAGATGATAGTCCTATTGGGAAAGTAAAGTATACCGTGACCTGTTACTGTGCGAGGCGCTTTGATGCCTTGAGGAGGATATGTTGCCCATCTGAGTTAGATTTCATACGGTCTCTAAGTCGTTGTAAGAAGTGGGTAGCCCAAGGTGGAAAGAGCAATGTATTCTTTGCCAAAACCTTAGATGATAGATTTATCATCAAACAAGTGACGAAGACAGAGCTGGAGTCATTCATCAAGTTTGGGCCAGCCTATTTCAAGTATTTGTCTGAATCTATCAATACAGGAAGCCCGACTTGCCTGGCAAAGATCCTGGGTATTTATCAGGTATTTCTTTTTTCATTTTGCTGTAACATCATCCAAGAGCTTTAATTGCAAACAAGAAGATGATTTGACAGTTCAAATCACTCTAGGCAAATCTCTATGTTGTAAGACTCAAAAATCTAAGCTATGATTGTCTTTTGATATATACAACCATCTTTTAAGTTTTGTTAGGTGGACAATTCAATCACTGGCTTTAGTGATCTTTCCTTTAATTATTCTGTTTGTACTATACTATGGAGCTTGATGTATTCCACAATGCATGTGCCTTAAACATGAGTTCATGTCTCACGTATGATGTCTAATTATATGTTGATGTATTTGTATGCAGAGTGTTTATGTTCTTTGATGCAGCAAAGTTGAGTAGCATTATTTCAACCTACCATTATGTTTAATTTTTTTCTACTGTATTTGCATATAGCTTTTACTGGATCTGATTCCAAATGCAATCTGGACCATATGTTGTTTTAATTTTCATTATTTGTTTTCTCTTGAAGGTTTCATCAAAGAACCTTAAAGGAGGAAAAGAATCAAAAATCGATGTTTTAGTGATGGAGAATCTTCTTTTTAGGCGGAACATTACACGGCTTTATGACCTTAAAGGATCATCACGTTCACGATATAACTCAGATACAAGTGGGAGTAACAAGGTTCTGTTAGACCAGAATTTGATTGAAGCAATGCCAACTTCTCCAATTTTTGTGGGAGGCAGGGCAAAGCGTTTGCTGGAGAGAGCTGTCTGGAATGATACTGCATTTCTTGCTGTAAGTAGCAACTGATTGCTTGTCTTTGATAATTTAGGGTAGTATTTTTAATCTGATATTTCATAAGATTTGACATGGGAACTTTGTATTTGAACTCAATGATCCTTTTTATGATTAGTTTTAAAACAGAAAAAGCTGATATATGTGGTGGTGTAGTTGGAAATTGTTATGCCAGGAAGGAGATTGGCATCTTATGGAGAACAATTTGGTTGTTATATCCATATGTATTATCTAAGTTTGACATGTAAAGGGAAATAAAAAAAAAGGCAGAATTTTGCGGCTGGATTGATCTTCATAGCGACTAAGACTCAAATGTTGTACATGTTAGATTTAGTCTTGCAAAAGCATTGTGTCTTACATTTTAACTAATTGTCATACTGTTGCTACACCACAGCCTCGCAATGAGTTCTGCTAGATTAGATCAGATCAATCAAATGGTCATAATTGGTATCAAGTCTATATACTTAAGCGGAGTGCATATTTATTTTCTAATGTGTATGATATATGTGGTTGCAGTCAGTTGATGTAATGGATTACTCATTGCTGGTTGGTGTGGACGAGGAAAAGCATGAGCTGGTGGCTGGGATCATTGATTTCATGAGGCAATATACATGGGACAAGCACCTTGAAACTTGGGTGAAGGCTTCAGGAATCCTGGGGGGTGCCAAGAACACATCTCCAACTGTCATCTCTCCGCAGCAGTACAAGAAACGGTTTAGGAAAGCTATGACAGCTTATTTTCTTATGGTGCCAGATCAGTGGTCTCCACCAATGATCATTCACAGTGGATCCCAATCAGATCTTTGTGAAGATAACGCACAGGGTGGCACCACGCTCGATTGATACTGCAACTTGCAAAACTTTTTGTGTCAACATGTAAGTTAAATTGTGCATTTCCTTTATATGTATTTTTTGTTCCTTTTTACCTCTGCTTTACCTTTCCCGTGGCTGCTTCATTTGATAATTCATGTTCTTATTCATTATTATTGTTATTAGCAGGAAAACAGCTGCTGCTTTAATTCCAAGAATTTTTTCATCAGACAGTAGGGGTGGGATGTCACAAAACGCGGGCTAAACACCATGTGACAGGGTGCTCTCTGGAGTAATTGTACAATAGTTTTTTTTTGTATTAGTTAACACACACTAGCACAATTTTAGCCTCATTATTTTTTTTAACACACTTGTTAATAATGTATGAATTTGATGTTGTATATCATTTGAATGCAATGTAATGTAGTATTCAGTTTTTTAGTTGCGGATGCCGCAACTTATTACGAGTCTAGTATAAAATTTTGATTAATAGGCATTTAATTCCCACACCATAACAGATGTCATGGCATGTAATTTGTTGTAAATACCAAGTATTCGGTCGATGAAATAGCGTGCCAAAAGTTCTTCGTGTGCGAGCAAACAATGTGGTCGCGGGAAGGACTAAGGGCGGGCCCTTCCCTTCAACTTGATCTCCTGATTTGATTTCTTATTTTCCATTTCATTTTACTTTGTGGAGTTGTCTCAGCACTTTAAGAAAACAACAATAATACATGTCAAGTGTCTGTCCTGCAAAACACTCTCACAAAATAAATCTGGCTTGCCAATATTCTGATCTAAATTATGATGAATCCTTCAAAAAAAAATTTCTTTTTCTTATTTAGGTTGTCCGTGTAATTCGACTATTCAACTTAGGTTGATAAGCCTTGGTTCTGCTTGTTACCGATTGCTCAAACCTGCCGAGTCACCAGGAGCAACAAACAATCAAATACCCCAATCCAGAATAATATCCTCGAGACTGGTGTTGCTTTATAGCGCTTTAAGTGCGCTGTACTAACTCGAGATTCTTTTTAAAAATATAATTGTCTTGTAAGGGATCAAGAGGAAACTGAAAAATTTCCTTTCTCCGAGTAATTTACTAAAATAACAAATAATTATTATTAAAAAGCATTTAAAATAATAATTGTAAAATCATAAATAAAATATAAATAGTACAATATTAAATGTTAATGTGCTTTTTATTTAATACAACATTAAACTAACATATTACTGTATTAAATATAATATGAGATGGTACAATTCAACATACCTACGTCCAAAACATGCTATTAAACATGCGTTTTTCGTACGTGGAATCACAGGGATTCCGGGCAAGACTTTATTCAGTCACTGTAGGCAACAGAATGTTGGCATGCGCCTTCATCAACCAGTCGTAGTACAGTTTACATAAGCGTACGAGGTTCATTTTCATTGTTACAGTTTGTAATTTGTAACAAAATGAAAATACGACCAACGAACAAACCTCTTCCTCGCACAATAACTAACACTACCCACTCGTTGTTTTACTATAACATTTCACTAAAAGACAAACAACATCCCCTCTGATTTTCAAGCATTCAGCTGCGCATTGTTCCTCTACCATTCTATACTTCTGTCCAAGGAATTTTAAGTTCTACCAGTAGAAGTAAACCCCAATGTCAAAAAAAGAATATGACAAGCTCCACAAACACCTAGAGAAGACCGTCAAGTTGTGCTTGCAGATCCGTAATGGGCACCATATTGATGATACTTTGTTCTTCAGGAGAATACTCAGCTTTCAGCAGAGACTGCACTTGAATATGGGCTTCCACAATATTTGTCCTGCACAAATAGATATTTACTACTTCAGGTTATCAAGAAAAAAGATGTATTCATATTGATTCGTCGTTGAACAAGAATTAAGGTTTCCATTGGTATTGGAAGTGTTGAGGGTTTTAAGCCACGGCTACTGTAAAATGGAAGCATTACAAGTTTAAATATAAATGAAAAAAATAAGTAAATCTTACTAAAAATTTATGTTACAAAACAATTTTTCATCTCAATCCTAAACAAAGTCTAACTAATACAATTCATCATCTAAACTTAAAAACACATTTTGAATATTAGAATAACCTTACAACAAGGATATCATCACAAGTGAAAGGATGCTAGCCACAAAAATTTGAATTTGGACTCCCTGATGATGAGGTATCTGTAACTACTGCAAGAAAATCCTCATTATTTAATTGGGATATATACTGCGAAGAGATCTACAACTCAGTTGGGCTGGAGAATTAAAAATTTTGGTTCAAGAACATGTCATGAACAAAAGTACAGTGACAAAATTACAGTATCAAAACTGTGCTTTCATTACAGAATAAGAAAGCAAGCTTGTGCAACAACCATTCAACTGCATGTTGGAAACTTGGAACAGGTTGGCCATGACCCAGAAAAGAATACACAAACATAAGACTAATCTGTCACAGCTCATGGATATGCCTCTGATTACCACTGAAATAAAATATTTTATTAACAAAACACTTACTTTACTGGTTTGAAGAGTATAGTTCGTGTAGATGGATTCTGCAGATAAAGTTTCATCTTTGCCATCACCAGTGGCAACTCATTCTGGATAGCAGCATTTACCTGTTTCAAAATTGTTAAAGCAGTAAAGTAATTTAGTTAAATTCTAACGATTTGATTCCTCAACGTTTAACATAAAATTGTAAAGTTGATTGATTTCTCCAGGTTTAGCTTAAACAATTCCAATTCGGATCCAAGTAGCACAATGAAACAAGCATGTAGATGCAAACAAAAAATCTAAATTCACAAGTCATTGAAGTTGAAAAGAATCTAAAATGTTGCATCTTCATATTGTTCACCATTTGCTTAAGGAAATAAATAAATTGAATAAAGGAAACAAACAAACAAAGAAGAAAGACAAAGGAAAGATAAGATTCTTCATTTGCTTGATTGCTTTAAAAATTCATTGTCCCATGATAAAGCAGGTCAACAGAAGGTATAAAAACCTTGACACAGGGATCCAAAACAATATCAATCATTTGACCGGTCAAGGTAAGTTTCACAAGATTTGTGCTGCTTTTTAACTGAAGAGGCTGACTAATCCTGAGATGCAGAAGCAGAAACTTCCAGGTTCAAAGCACTGTGTGGAAAGACATTCATTCATTCCCTAATCTACTCCATACTGATATTTTAAATGCCAATCTCCTCCGCTCTCGTTTAAGATGGAACTTTTGAGCAAATACAGTTTCTAATTAGAGAATCATAAATATGGTCAATGAATGGCCATTTAGCATTCTTCCAATCGGAAATCTCTGTAAGAATCCATTTGCCTGCTTGTGGAGGTCTTCTTGCAGCTAATAGTTATATCTTTATATTGGATTTCTTTTTTCAAATTTTAAAAGTTAATTTTTATTTGTAAATTGCATACTGCAGCTGTGTTGTCATCGTTCAAAAATAAAAAAGAAGAAAGAAAAATCCATTGCATAGTAATTTCAAATAGCTACAATCAATCAATTACATGGCTTACCTTCTGAACAAGTTCAGACACCTTATCTGGAGTAGCAAAGGCTTGATCCTTGAGTGGTTTTGTCGCAAGTGAGTCTGCTTTCTGATTATGATTGCCAGAGGACAATGCAACTTTTACAGCAGTAACCTAACAAAACAACATATAGTAAAATTCAAATTTACAATCAGATTACATGTCCACACTGAAAATCTGTGCTATAAACTTATAAAGAAGACAAATATATGGCAGTTAGTCTATCAATGCCACTTTATCCAACACTGAGATACTAATATTGCCACACTCTAAATATTATTCTGTACACTGGGTCTCGTGAAGCAAGAAAAAGTAGTTATAGCACTCCAATAATGATCAAAGCTCTCAAATTTGAGACGTGAAGAAAGAAAGAAGTGTGTCACCATATTATGAAGAAACTGCATTTTCTTCATCTCTTCTTCATATAAAGGAAAAATGGGAATAACATTTGTCTACTGTATAAACAGTAAATTCTGCCAAATATCTTTATATATAGATTGAGGGAACTGATCTATTATTTGTATGAAGAAACATTTTCTCTACACATTTTGAAAAAGGTAGTTCTCTAAAAGTACAAGTTATGAGGAGAAAGACAAACCTTCGTAACAAATGATAGCATGGGATCCACAACTAACTTAGTAACAGCCATAATGAACTCCTCACAAGTGGCTTTTAGGCTTTTCTCCAATTCCTGAAAGTATGCTCGGTAATAATGGGGAAAATTAAAAATGTGGCCAGAAAGACAAACATGAATGTTTTTAACTTAATATATATATCAGAATCACCAGAATTTCATTAAAATTACCAACCAGCTACAAACAAAATAAAAAAAATTCCACTTTGACGGATCCTGTATATCTTCATTGGTATTTGAAATGATGAGCAAACTTGTCAAAGTTATCTTATTTGCAAAAGTTTTGAGTTTAGAATTTGAAAAAAAAACCCCATACTGATTGACGTAAAGGGAAGAAGCATCAACAGTTCAGCCAGTTTTCACAAATTAATTTCTGCAAACTGTAGGGGGGAAAAATACATGAAAACAAACCTTAAAACTTTGGTCTATGTTTTAGGGCACAAAATTTGGCACATACCAAACACATGATCAAAAATTCTTTATCACATGTATCTTGGTCAATGGGAAGGATTTTATATTCAAACCGAAAAAATTTATTACTTGTATGTGCATCTTAAAAATAGTATCCTTGCACATTTTGTATATTATCTTAATGTTGAAAACAGTGAAAATCATGTGTCCTGTGATATTGGTATCTCTTTGGTAATCATACTGCAAAAATGCATGACACAACAAAAACAAGGTGAGTATGGTGATCTTATACTGAGAATATAACTTCAACACTGAAAGGAGCATTAACTCATTATACATCACCGTGAAGTTTAATCCATTGACTTTTATGACTTTTGCTTCCCAAACATGGATACAGGAGTAGTAATCCAGCAGCAAATGCTTGCAAAATAGTAAGGATGGATATTTTATGACAATTCATTTGAAATATATTCACCTTCTTGGCATCTATTTGACTTTCCAAAACACGAGGAGATAAGGTCCTTGCCAACGAAGTTGATCTTGACCAGTCAAAAAGTGAGGCTTGACCTCTAAGTATCCTTCTTAGGTGCTCCTGGCCAAAGAATTTTAGGTACAAATAAGACACCAGTTCTATTTAAAAAGACATATCAACTACTTGACCCTTTCAGAAAGTTTAAAAAGATGACGATACAAGGCCAAGCCAAGAAACATATCTTAGATGGAAAAATGGTTTGAGATCTATCTGAAATTGCATCAAACCACTTAAAAGATCACCAAAACAACAAATGACATCCAAACAAGCATGTGATCCTAGTTTTTAAAATCCCAACATGTATAAAAACTATAACCAAGTTAACTCAAGCAGTGCTTCAGCAAACCAAAAGGTAAAAGATCAAATCATGCACAGAAATAAACAACCACTTTAACTCCAGAGAAACTAACCAGCAAATGTGAGAAATCGAGCTCCTTGTGTGTGACAGAAAATTCTATATCAAATGGAGCAATCTGGAAGGGAAATATTCAGTGTTATGTAATCATATTGTATGACTTAATAGCGTAAAAACTGAAGAAAAAAAGGAGAGATTGAAAAACTGACCTGTTCCCTTAGAATTAGAAGATGTTTGATAAGAAAGAGCTGCCCATCCATTGGCGTTGATCTCTTTGCAATGAGCTTGCTAGCTTTCTATGGAAAATGAATTTTATTTTTTGTTTAGAACAAGCACCAACTATTAGAAATCTGGGCATGTCAAACTATAGCAAATTACATGTAAGCTTGCAACCTGACAGAATTAGAAGGATAAAGAAAGTCAACCTGTCAAGGCAACTATCTAGCTGCTAGCTTATCCATAAGATTAGATAATATGGCCTTCTTTAGGAAAAATAAAATTCAACTTATCCAACAAATGGCATAGTATCATGTTGCCACACAAACATGATAAAATTCGCAAAAGAGTCCAATCACTGCCTATTGCAATATTGAAAATTTGTTTTCAGCTTACTTGGATTGATTCAGAGCAAACTTCCACTGCTTCCTGATATAAATCAAAATAAAAAAAGGGGGAAAACAACCATTCAACATATTAGGAAAGGAAGGACAATATGATATATAACAGTTTTACAAGACAAGTATTTGACAGATTTTATCATCCATAGAATCAAAGCACCTGTGCCAAACCAGTGAAAACTGCTGGTTCCAAACGCTGATACAACTTTGAAAGACAAGACACGGTTTTCTCTAAGGGTGGGTACCAAGTTCTGAATACATCTGAGTTTTCATTGGCCTGCAAGTTGAGAACTATAATAAGATCCAAAACAATATTAAAAAAGACACATCTATGGTTCAGAACTGAATAATTGGAATTAGCCAGCAAGATTTATTATATAGAACTAATATTAGTCTTTTCACCTAGACCACCACCAACAATCATGAGGAAAATCCGATTTCACATCAACACTGCACAGAATGTTATATAGCTGATATAGACATAGCATGGCATGGATATAAGTACAATGTGTATCTGACACAGACACAGCTCGATCAATAAAAGAGAGACATATTTAACAAAAGAACTGACACAAAATACGATGTTCGCTGACTATATGGATATGCCAAATTCTCATACAGTTTCTTAATGGGAAGTACTCGCATCAAGAATGAGACATCTCATACCTTAAGTTTTGTCCAAAGGAAACGAAAAAAAAGACGGATATACTAGAGTCTCCCAAATTTTGGGAATAGGACCATTATTTAACACCAAGATACACACCCATACCAACACAGCAACACTTGTACCAGGTCCATGTAACAAAGTGCAACTGAGCAGAATCATATCCAGAAACCACACTGAATTCTATAAGATAAATGGAAATAGCATTGAAACAACAGAGACAGCAAACAGAGACTACCCAACAAATATCAGTGAAACAACATAAAATTCACCATACATGCTCATTTACATAAGAAAAAAGCACAGAAAGTACAAAGGTGCCATACAGAAGTAGTTTCCGATTTGGTCTCAGTGGATTGCTCCAACTTTGCTTGGTAATTTAAATCTTCATCTGAAGGAATATAATTTGCTATCTGCAAAAGAAATAGAGGGAAGCTTCAAAATAATTACAGTGTGAATTTAGAAAACAGAAGCTTCCACAAAATAATTTACATAAAGTACGATCAAATCGCTGCAAGTAACACTAATTCAGAAATCAATTGACACAGATGTTAGTCATTCCAGAATCCAGTCCTTTACTTGTATAAGACTTGTTTGCCTTTGTTGGTGGTAAAAAGTCTAAGGTCCTATGGAGATATACTGTGATGGCTATTTCTTGGTCAATTTGGTTGGAGAGGAACAAAAAAGATATTCAAGAAGTACAATATATCAAGAGGCACGGAAGTTAGCCATTCCAGAATCAAGTGCTTTACTTGTGAAGACTTTTGTGCCTTTGTCAGTGGTACAAAGCCTAAGATCCTATGGAGATATACTGTGATGGCTAGTTTATGAGCAATTTAGTTCGAGAGGAGCAAATGGATATTCAAGGACACTAGAAGAGGAAATCAATTATTTGTGGGATAGAATTCATTTTTTGGCAACTTTATGTGTTTTGGTTACTACAGAATTCCAACACTCTATTTTTCATTCTAGATAACTAGGATACTGTTTTGCACTAGTGTTTGACATTGTTGATTTTTTTTCAAAGGATTATAATATCATTTTGGCAAATATTGTAAATCTAGTGGTGGACATCTAGTCAATCTCACTATTAGTACTTTTCCTATAATAAATAACATTCTGTTTCCTATCCACCGCCCACACCAACACCCCCCCACCCCCTTGCCAACAAACCAAAAACAAGAGACATGAAACAAGGTGTCTCGAGAGGGAAAATTCAGTCATCCAGAACATCAACAAAGAGATGCACTATTCCTAAGCACACAAGTTTTGCAACTTCCAAGCATACATGCAAAATTCATTCAGTTGATTTGATTCAAAAGGGTAGATCAAAGATCCTATTTCACTAGGATATGGAGGAAGTCTGGAACACGGCACGCATCTTCTGTTTGTGTGAATGATTTCTCCTTTAGCCATGGACTAAATAACTTCTAAACTCATCCATGTAAAGAAATAGGATATCAGAATAGAAAGAAATGCATGCAAAAACCAAATATAGAAGGCATGATGCTCATTGATATAAATCATTTATCAAACAATAAACACACCTCATCACGAATATGAGTTCGAGCACGAAAAGTCAATCGCTCGTGAACATCTGCTAAAATTCTTTCTAATGTAGGACGCAACCCAGCTAACGACTCACTTCGTCTACTTAGTTGTTCTCCCAAGATTTCAACTTTCAGGATTTCAACAAGTTCGCAAAGAAGGTCGACATTTGTTTCATGAATAAGTTTTGGACGCAATATATCATACAAGAATGTAGACCTGCAAGACGAGTTAGCACCATCATGAGCAAGATAGATTTGTATGGCAAAAAACCAACTGGATATAAAGACATACAATTCATCAAACTTTACATGCATACTGAAATTTTCGTTTTAAAGAGATTCATGGGTTCAAATGTTAAAAAAGTACATTCACAACAAATAGGAAATGTTCTCAAAGAACAGGGAAATGAACAGAGGTTAAACAAAAAATAATAAAACAGGAAAGAACAGCTAAAATCCATAATTTCCAAGCAAGGCAGAGGCAATCTCTCAGAAAGATATCAATGAGAATTGCAATTTGTCCAGCCATGTAAAGTCATTCTAGACTATGGGGAATACATTTGCATCAATTCCATAAAGTTTCATCTCAAAGTCATGACAGTATACATCAATTAATGAGTTGACTTCAGAAAAGAGCATATGGAAAAGAGGAAACACGAAGAGGTGTAAAAAATAAGGCTTGTAACTTACAGAGGATCTATTAGTGGACCCAAACTTGAAAGATCCTCCGAAGAAGATGGGAAAAAGTGATCAAATAGTTGATGCTCAAGCTGACAGACCTGCAATTTATGGTAATGTCAAAAGAAATGGGCAAAATTTCTTCCATCTAAAATCCTATTGTTCCCACAAGATAAATGTTTAAAACACGTACGAATGAAGCCATGACACAAAACATCCACATACGAATATATATTATCAGATAAGTCCAACAGCCAAGATAATTTATTGCTCAAACATGCAAATTTGGTATGTTCTTCAATAAACCAGAAGATCCAGGAGTAATAAGCACCATCATGTAGTATATAATATTATTGCAAGCAACATTACCTGCATTAGATATGCACATCCTGATCTAGTCAGCAATGGCAAAGCCTCTTTCTTGGAGAATTCAGATATCCGCTGTTGCACTATTCCTTTCACCTAGATAAAAAATTTTAAAAAAAAATTTTTAAAAAACAGAAGAATGCATAATAACTGCTTTATGACCAACCTGATAAAGAATATAATTTACAAAACATCGAACCATCAACTCACCAAGGAAAGCCGCTGTTCACAGTACAATCTGTGGCATTCTGCAAGGATCTGAGCATACTCTTTCCTTGATGATCTGCTTTCAATTTCTTCCAACACTGGCTTAAGCTGAAATAAATTAAAAGGGTTAGTAACCTCTGCTGAATTTGGAGATCAAATTGTAGCATATTATCAACAGATTCAAGATATTTCCATCAACAATTAATCAAAGTTCATAAGATTTTTTATGGTCCCATGCACAAGAAAGCTTCCAAACCAAAAAGGAAGAGAAAAAAAAGTTGTTACCTCACTAGCTGCTGCCTTGAAACGAACATAAATTGCTGATGCCTCCACACCCTCAGAAACAGATGTTTTGCTACCACCACTGCTCCGAATTGCTGCTTGTACCTGATAAACAGCAAAAAAGAGTTTAAAAAATGAGCATTTTGATGTATGCAAGTAGAAAACAATCTTTTAATATCTACAATCACATGTCACCTGAAAAGAAGCACTTTTGAGAACAGAAAGTACATGAGAGCGAACCATGCCAAGGGCTCGAGACTGTAAAATGAGTAAATATTTCAACCCTTTTGTACACAAATCCAGTTAGTCATCTAAGTGATTGCGTTAATGAATTATGTACCTGAAGTTGCCGAAATTTGAGCAAGTAAACACTAGACTCTGCATATTGGGGGTTGCCTTCAATGTACCTAAAATGGAGAAAATTTATGCTCTAACCTGTATTGGTTACAACCGTCCCTGGTTTGAAATGAGTGGTACTGGAAATGCAAACTTTTAGATAAGTTTATAGGAAATTATACACTTACAATATACACTTGTCAAGCTGTTTGAGCAGCCGGAAAAAGTTTCCATTTCCAGCATTCATGTTTGGAGAATAAAAACTGGCAGCAATCTGCGGATGGAAGTATAATTAGACAATTGAAAACTATTGATGACTAAGTATGAAATCCTATCTTAGTAGAAGTCTACATCCCCAAGTTTCAAAAGGCTAAGCATGCCCTGCTAAATAGGCGCCAACTTAAAATAATTATTTCAAAATACTATAAACTAAGAAAATGGGATTACTTGAGAATAAATGAGACACCACATGTGCAGTAAGTTGTTGGATTTTTATTCCTCACTGGCATACGACTTTTCTAATCATTTCATTTACAATCTTGTTTTATTTTAATACCCATAAATTCCTTGACCTCTCTATGTCGCTAAGTTCTAAACCATAGACTACTGCTGGACCCCAAGGGATTGGATTGAATGGTAAAAGACCTTTGGATTCAACCAAGCAGGCAAGGGTTCAAAACCCCAACCTAGGATATTTATATCCTACAAGTTTCCCAGCTACCAATCATTTTAAATGTCAATGAATATGATGATTTCATGTTGCGACATAAAACATGTATTCACTCTAAAACTGTATAAGAATCACTTATTTTAACTCTAAACTTGCACAAAAGTTCCATCTGGTAGGATGACTTATCAAGGACACAAGTTAAGATAAAGTTATTGCTTCTAAAATCAAAGGAAATTTGTTGGATTTCAAATATCTGTTCACTGTTTACTTCATCTTTTCTACTGTTTGGGTATGTGGATTTATGTTTGATTCTTTTTTGCACCAAAATCAGCACACATTTACAATTAACTTCTTACACCATATCACTACCAGAGTTGAAATGCAGAGATAATATTGCCGAGTCCCATGTCCAACTATACAAATGTTGAATGTATGTGGATTTATGTTTGATTCTTATTTGCACCAAAATAAGCACACATTTACAATTAACTTCTTACACCATATCACTACCAGAGTTAAAATTCAGAGATAATATTGTCAAGTCATGTGAAGAACTATACAAATGTTGAATGTATGATGATGTAGTTTGTCACAAATTAAGGGATCAGTAGCAATGCTTAAACAGAACACAAGGCCAATAAATAGAACAATCACTAAATGAATGCATGTCTGATAGAAATAAATTGTTTGAAGCTACCCAATCTCTAGGTAAGATATAATTCAAACCTTACATTCTCCAACTCGTCAAAATACTTGAGCTTACTCTGAATTGCTTCAGCAAATTCAATCAGTCTTTGCTTTTCTATTACCTGAAATGAATAAGAAAATAGGACAACCAAATCATGTAATCTTGTATTGACACTTAGATTCAAAACATCAATGTTCAACAAGATAAAGCTATTAAAACAAAAAATGACTTTCATATACTAAAGTACATCACAAATCCACATTTAATGTCACATAAATAAGGTTTCATCTAATGCCTCAAACTTGATCATGCTATTTCTCAGTTGACTAGAAACAAAGAAAAGCTGCAAAACAATCACCAAATATTCTCCAGACCGCATTCCAGAGAAAAGAGAGAAAAACCATACCAGGCGGTCGCACGCATCATGAAGAGTTTTAGTCTTTGTTGCTACAGCATGGTGTTGAAGCTGTAATTCATTAAACAAGTCAAGGGTCTCATCCACCTGCATAAAATGATGAGCAGCCATCTCAAAATTCATAAAAAGCTACTTTAATATAATTTCAAATTATGAATATAAAAGAATTCCACAGGGAAAAAAATAAACAAGTTAAAAAGCACTGACAAATGAGCATAATATAAACATACTTGACTAAGTATATCATCACATGTTTGAATTCGCCCCGTTAAAGTGTTGACATAATGCCGATACTTCTCCTCTGTCTAAAAAATTTGAACAGCAACACAATAAAGGCTTATCCACGAATATTACAACCAACAAGCATATCGCAGCAAGCAATATATGCTAACCTCAGACTTCATGGCTAGCTCAAGATCCGTAAACCATTTGTAAAACTGCATAAACCAAAGCTCCAGATTCACAATTTATCTATTTCACATGATCTTAGTAGTTCACCAGCAATGTGATTCAGAAATTTCAGTGTTGTATGTTAACTACTTAACATAGTTCAGGACTTGATACTCTGGACAACCACAGAATCCGGAACGGAAATGTAAATTAGGAGTTGAACAGATCACCTGATTTGTATTGACCAAAACTGCTTCATTAGCGTCAGATTCACCAAAAGTGTTGTCCTTAGTGGTCACTGACAAGCCGTTATCTTGGCCGGGGACATGCTCTTGTGCCTACAATATGATTACTTTCCCGTAAAGTTATATTACACCAAAGCTAAATACCGCAAAGCAAGTGATCAAAACACTGTACCAAATTAATCGGAAACGGGCGCTCAGCTACAGAGTGAAAAAGCGAGCCTATGGCCGCTTGTTGCTGCTCTGACAATGGAGCATTCTGCGTACCAAAAGTAAGAAAAAAAATGATCATAAAGATAATCATAAATCAGGTCGAATTATGCCTGCATTGCACTGGATCTGATACCTAATTAATCAAATCTAAAAATAAAATTAGAAAAGGAAACACAAAGGTATTAAATCAAACAAGAGTAAGCCAGGTTTAGAAACGAAGAATAAGATCAAACCTGTTCCCAAGTAGAAGCGAAGTTGTAGCCTTTGGAGACAGCTCCAGATTTTGGAAGGCTGGGAGGTGCAGATTTGGTTGACATTTTTATTTTTGTTTTAATTCCAATTCGCTTATTTTTCCTCGCGAATTTTCAGAAGAAGCCGTTTCTTTTCCCTTATGTTCCTGTGCCGAGCATTGGTTCCCCTTGCGAAGTTGGAAACGAAAGCACAGTCGATAACTCGCGTTGGAAGGAGACTCCCTTGAAATCGATACGATGCGTTTTAATGACATAAGCAAACACTCGCATGAGCTAGACAAGTTATGTTTATTAGTTTGTTCTATTAAGTCAAAACTTTTAGAAACATAATTAATTATGAATTTTTGATTGAGTAATCCGCAAATAAGGTAGACAAGTTGCTATCATAAGCAAAAGTACATTATTTTAAAAATTGATCGAATATAAAATATCGTGAACTTTTTATGTACGATAAACTCAGATGTATTCAAAAAATTTGTAAAATTTTTAACTTAATAAATTTGCAAATAAAAGTTAAATATTTTATAATACAAGTGATTTATGGTGCACAAATAGCTAGCGTAGATATAATTAAACTTTGAAAGACTTATTTATGTTGTATTTTAAGCATTTTTAATAAGATAGTTAATTATTATAAAAAGTTCAAAATTTTTTAAAGATATTTATACGGAATTTAAAAACATAATTTAAAATAAAATAAGTAACTCCATTCATATATGGGTTTTTTTTTATTTTTGTAATGCAAATGTGACTTTGCTATTTTAATTTTTTTCTTAAACGCTTATAAAATATTTTATAATTTAATATATGAATTTCTATTATGAATTCTTATAACTTGAATATTTTCAAAGTTAATTTTAAACAAGAGAGTTTGTATTAGGTTGCACAAAGCTTATTTATGAAATATTTTATCAATTATTTTATAAAATTTAATATTTAATTATAAAATATGTCACATATTTTTTATAAATCAATGCAAGTCATTGTGTTATTAAATAATTAATTGAAATAAAATGTTTTGGTTTATCTATCTATAGGATTTTGATTCTGATTAGATGGATCACAGTTGATGTATATGTCAATCTAAACTAGTTGATATTGTGCTCTAATCGTACACACTATGATTCTATTATTGATCGATTCACCGAGAATACAAGTGGCACTACACGACCTGAACAACTTAAATATATTTTTTATAATGAATATTTTATAAGCTTTGTATTTATATTTTATGGATTATGATTTGATTATTCTTTAACAAAAGTATTTATGTTGAGAATGACTTGAAATTATATTTTACATAATTTCTGAATAAAAATGCTTGAAAATTATTTTATTTATTTTAAAATGAGAAAACTCGAGCATATATTATAAATGGCATTGTTTAATGAGTTAATGACTCACTCATCACTTAATTCTTGCAAAATAATTACTTAGAAGGGGGAGCATGGCAATCTAATTTGGACTATAACATTGAAGTACTAATTTACTTATGTCATAGATGATGGAAGAATTTTTGCAATGTCTCTTTTGCATTCTTAAATTGTATTACAAAGGTAATTTTAGAATTTTTATGTTTGATTGGATCATGTTTGTATTTGAGAAGATCTAAAAATTTTAGTTTAATTGATTAATAATTAAAAAAGTATTTCATTAGAAAAACTATAATTGTGGGATTTAGTATGTACATATAAAATTCTACACCTTAATTTGACATGTACAATATTTATTGGATTTGCATCATTATAGTTTGGGAAATCAAAATCTTATTTAAACAAAACTTAATGTTTCACCATAAATATATTTTATTTTCATAATTATAGTAACAAGATGTGATTTTTCGTCGAGGGATAGGCCATTTGATTTTTTCAAGTTAAGTTTGCTCTTATCGCTAGACTTAACTGTGAGTATTTTCTTTATTTACTTGTGCCTCAAAGCACACAATTAAAGGTACACTTTCTTCAATAATTTAAACATCATTATGTGCGACATATTTAGATAATTTTCAATGACCTTGATTTTTCTACCATATTGCATATTAATGCAGTACAATTGATACTTTTTTATTTAATTAACTTTGTATTAAAGAAATTGTTGTTACGAGTAGGATTAGCTTATTTCTCAGGTCTCCATTGAAGTCCTTGGGATCATCATGTTCAATTTCAATAAGAAGGGATATTATTGCATGGAGGGGTAGAGCAAAGGATCATCGTGCATGGAAAGGTAAATAACTTATCACCTCTTCAAACTACTTGTTAATTATTAATATTATAGTCATGCCTTCTACTTAAATCTTTGCATGCATATGTTGTTGGGCGAAGGACGACTTCTCAGTACATGCCCATGACGTAATACTAAGGATACCAATCACTCAAACCTGTGTTCTAATGAACTTCTTAGCCAAGGTTTGTAAGTTAAAGCCAACGACGTCGAATTCCTGACTTGCTTGAATCTGAGTTTTAATGACTACTCACATATGTTGTAGAGGTGAGAAAATGAACTTCTAACCAAAGCCTAAGACGGTGCGGTTAAGGGTCTAAAATTGATCGCCTTATCTACTAATAAAATTTTAATTCTATAAACAACTTAGATAATTATTTTCTTTAAAGAAAATTTGAGTTATTGTATATTTTTAAACTGAAATACTGTACCTATTTCCCATAAAACATTAGCAATCATAGATAGTGAAGCATTTTTATGTCATAATATTCAAGTACAATGAATTATACATAATATGTGGCAACAATATGATTTAAAATGTAACTTAATACAAGTAATACAGCCATGTAAATTCAAGATTAAATAAAAAGAAAAACCAGTCAGTCTACCAAATGGAAGGCAGAACCTGCAAAGTTTCATGAAAGCTCTTCATAATTTGAGCACTTGTGATTGTTGACAAGAAATTAAAAAGTAGTCACATATCATATAGTTGCAGATCCAATCATACATACAAGACTACAAGAGGAACAAAGATGTGTCTTTCCGAAATTTTTTGGAAGCTGAAGTAGTCCAAAAGGATCAGTCTTTGACATCAGTAACACCTTCGCTGGAAATCTGAAATCGAGCTTCTGCTTCAGCCAGACACGGAGAACTGATTACTTTACAAATGCGCTCTTCACCTCTTCCCTTCCGAAGAGCAAGCCTGTTTATAAGTATAGGGGTTGGTAATTGTCAAAGATATCTTTTCATTTTCAAACAGAAAATTAAGACGAAAAAGAAATTTCAGACCTTGTAGTAGAAGCATGAGCCATGATGTTGCCTCCAATGGGCTTAATTTGGGGTCCAGAGAAAATTGCAGAACCATCCACTTGTGCAACTACTTGATTTGTGATCACAACAGCCACCCCAAACTATAATCATAGATAATACAGAGGAAATTGGAAAAATATTTCTACCTTTAGAGTAAAACAGAACAAGAAGCAGCTTAAATCTTTAAATTCTTAATTAGAGTAAAATGGAAAGTAAGATATATGAAGATCCAAGCCCACCTCATCTGCTAACTTCTGAAGGCTCCTGAGGAATTTTGCAAGATGCATTTGTCGAGCTGATAGCTCCCCCCTTCCTGAGAAATCTGTTCTATACAGAGCAGTAGCACTATCCACTATCATAAGAGCAAACCTATAGAAGCAAAACCCCTTCAATAATTAGTTCTGGCCCAAAATGATTTTATTGACCCAACACAAAAATAAATAAATAAGAAGCTATTGCTTATTACCCATAAAACTAATCAGTGCTCAGCGTATGAAAATTGGAGTGGACACAGTTCGACACCTATAATAAGATTTTAGTAGGATAGCCATGAAAAATTTTGCATTCTGCTCATACTCTTCAATTCTCATGTGCTATAATATCCCGCATACATCTTGCAGCTACTTATCAGGTTCTAACACATAGAAATAGATGGCTAAATATCTGCGAGAACCACATAATGGCAACACTGAAGCGACATTGTGCTCATGATTCAAAACAAAATTTTGCAAACTTGATATTCTTAGCCAATAGAGTACATGTGGTTGACAGCCAAACAGAGGTTCAATCTCTTGTCAAGACAGTCCAAACACTAGAAAACTTAAATTTTACAGTAGAAGAGACAGGATCAAACTCATTCTCTTACATCTTCTAATGCGATCAAGAGCTGCAATGTTAAGTAATAGAAACATGATGGCAATGAAAACAATTATACCTTGTTTCCACCATCATTGATGCTGCTTCAAGCAAAAGTCGTGACTGATGATCCGTATTATATGCTCTAGCATAGGCAACATTCTCCAAGACATCAGCACCATTTAGACCAAACCTGAAGATCACTGAACAACATTAATTATTGATACCACACACTCTGCAGAGCAGCATATTTATCTCTCAAGTTATCATGTAACACCTGTCTGCTATTTGTAATAATCTCTGTGGCCTGAATGTACCCTCAGCATCAATGTACATTGCTTTTCCCTCACCGCCTCCTTGATCTAATGGAAGCTGAAATATTAAAGTGCAAAAAGAGTTGCCTCAATGAAAAAACAAACACAACTCGTGTGAAAATGGTGATGATAAAGACTGCATTTCTGTAAACACTGAGCGCTCTGCCTAGCAATGGGCAGATTGAAGCTACCAACAACTCAAAATCACACTCACTACAAGTGATTTTCATGCATAGAGCAAAAACCAAAGCAGTGCAGAGCACAGTTTTGGCAAAGGTTATCCTGCTTAGTCTTCTTATAGGCTGACTTCTATTATCATTTTGAGCCATTATATGACTGTATATATCTATTTCTCATGACAATAACTATGTTATAACCTAAGTTCAAGGTCAAGTAGGGAAAATGAAAAAGAAAAGCACTTACTTGGCATGTAACACATAATGTGTGACACAACTGAGTCTTTCCAGAGCGGAACTCCCCATATATCTCAGTAATAGATCCCGTCTCAATTCCTCCTGCCAATAAATGACCACTTAAAACTCTCAGAAGACAGCATGTGTTGAAAAGTACAACACTATTTTAAATTTTTAATTGGTCATACTCAATTTCCAAAGGGCATTACTGTTATATGTAAATTTGTAACCGTCACTGGAGACATACCTTCTAAAATTTTGTCAAGTTCTCTTGATCCAGATGTTATTTGAATTATCTCAAGCCTCTGGGCATGAAGTTGGCTAGCACTGGTAAAACCCAGAGGCACGAGTTTGGAAGCTGCCAGGGAATCAATGCACAAGCTCTTTCAAAAATGACTGTAAATGCCATTGACAAGCATGAGCAGAAAACTAAAAAGGCATTGTGATGAAGTCTTACCAGCTTCAATGATCTTGTCAACTTTTGCTTCACTGATTCCTTTAATTTGCAGTAGTTCTTTCCTAGGAGAGTAAGCAACAGATTCAACCGTGCAAAGACCCGCATCCTTCAGTTTCTTTACGTCAAGAGCAGCAATGCCTGATGCCTAGGGTTTAGCATAAAAGAGAAGAAGAATGTTACTAAGCACACGATCGAATTTGTAAAAACATTTCACAAGGTAGCAAAAAGCCCATAAACAAATCGGAGATTGTCATCCTGGTTTTACAGATAGCATTAAGATACAATCAAGAAACAATATTTGAGCAGCTTTAGCACATTTTAGGCAATAGGAAAACAATTTGTTAATATATCCAGCCCTGAGGACACGTTATCTCTCGTTGACTGGCAAAGAACATGTGCAATCTTCATTAGTTTTAATTAATTAAAGAACATGAGAATGAGGGAGTCAAGCTTGAATACCACCAAACTAAGATCTGAATCAGACGAAATTTACAAGATTATACAAGAAGTCCTAACAAAAGGTTCGCCAAATTGACCTAGAATTCTAATAAAGAACACTTCCCTTAACAGATTGAAAATGAATCATCTAGGAGAACTCCAAATTTGATCGACCAGGCAAATGAACAAGCCCCGGATTGGGGAATGTCATGATAAAAGGCCATCCCACAAGAGGTAAAATATTCTAAAGAACATTGAACAAAGTCTGCATGAATTTGAACCCCTAAAACAGATGAAAAGGAAGAGATTTTCATGAGCCAAGGAAAATTAAGTAAACCGGTCAAGAAATCAGATAAAGAAACCATTTGTAACAAAATGAAATGCCCATTTGATTTATATAATATAGCGCAAGAATTTCAAGTATTGTCAACAATAAACCCTTTTCCATTGCCAGAAACGTGAAAACGACTATAACCATTTCAACAAACAGATAAACAAAACTATAAAGAACCAATTTTTAGCACACATAGAAAATCCCATTTGGGTATTAAACCTAAAAGGTTCTCCAGAACCGTCTAATTGAAGAAAAACGCGGAGATTTACTGACGTATCAAAAGGTGAATTTGTTATTACCTGAAGCTGCTCAACAGGGAATGGGCCATGCTGCATGTCTTCAAGTTCTTCTTGCTGCTGTTGTTGTACCATTTTTTGGTTCCTCAGCTGCTCCATTGTGTCTCCGGAGATGTTTGTAGAAGTTGAACCCTAGACGGAAAATAATTGAATGGCGGAGGGGAGGGAAATGAATCAGATAATAATTCGAAAAGGGGGCGCCAAACTAATATGGGCGAACCGAGC
The DNA here is from genome assembly GCA_019650275.1 of Xylocarpus granatum. Classification (NCBI taxonomy): domain Eukaryota; kingdom Viridiplantae; phylum Streptophyta; class Magnoliopsida; order Sapindales; family Meliaceae; genus Xylocarpus; species Xylocarpus granatum. Next base: position 98,726 of record BNST01000152.1, on the reverse strand, counting down.
TTACCCTGCAAGTTTTATTTTTATTTGAGGGATATTTTAGCTTACCTCCCTCAGTTTTGACTAAATAACATTCAAATAAAATTAATTAATAAATATCTGCAAATATTTATTTATTTTATTTTTTTATAGCAATTTTAATTTTAATAATTAACTTTAAAGTCTATAATAAAAGTTAAAAATTGCACATATTGTAAGAAGAAAATATTATAGATAAAATAAATTAATTATTTTTTATTATTTATTAAAATTTAATCTTTATTAATCTATATATTATTATTCATTATTGTAGAATTATATTGTTATTTTAATTTATAAGTTATAAACTTTTATTTTATATTTTTAATATTTTATATATAAATTTATAAAATAATTATATATTTGTTGAATAGTTACGATGAATTTTATGTTATATATAATTAATATTTTATATAAATAATGTGTATTATTTTAAATAAATATTAAAAATTTATAATTTTAATTAAATAATGTATAAGTTTTAAGTTTAATTACTAATAGTACTTACGTAATTTGATAAATATTTAATTAATTTCATAATAAAATATTAAATCGGCAATAAGATTGATATTAAAATTTTTAGCAGATGTAAACGTAAGTTTAAAGGTATTCGTCCCAAACTCAATCTCTTGTCATCCCTAAATGGAACCAAATTATGCATTCACAATATTTTATATTCAAATAGAACATTATCTAATTCTCTAGGCTAACTCATTTGTGATCAAAATACTTGTCATAAATTGGTTAAAAATAGCCAGAGCAAGAGAAATTATATTTTCCACAAGCTTTGTGGCTAACTAGTACTAGAGTGAACATCCATGTCCTCCAAAAGAGTTCCAAAAGCTCGGCAACTGAATAGTACTCAACTTGTGCTGGAGCAGCCTGAAACTAGAAGACTAGCGCTTGCTTAGTGCTTGACCAGCTCTCGAGCGAGATGAAAAATACATGTGGATGAACAGTGCTCGTGAATAGTGACACGTGTATAATGTGCGAACAATCTCTTGCTGCCAAGTTAGCATTAACCCAGTGCTCGAGCATGAATAATGATGCATGAATAGTTTTTTTGGCAAAAATATAAATTTTTAGAAAATTTTAAATTAGGGTTAAGAATGAAAATTTTGGGATTCTCAAGTGTGTGTATAATAATCCTTTTATGAGTTTCTTTAAATCTTTCAAACTTAATTGATTTTAAAAAATCACAATATTCTCTTTATTCTTTTATATTTATAATTATTTTTTTTTAACTTTTTTTTATGATTATCTTTCTTCACAAATCCAATTACGAAGTCTTTAAAGTTTTAGTTGGCGGATTAAAAGTTTTAAACTTATGATATGTTATTCAAAAATTCTATTAAAAAAAAATTTATAATTTACGGACAATATTATTTCAAGTAAGCCGTTTAAAATTAAGTTATAAGAATACTTGTAAAAAATTATTATTTGTAAGTTCTTTTTTATTAATGAACATTTATTAAATTTGTTTTAAAAAATAATAAAAAAGTTTAAAAAATTATTAATTTTTTTATAAAATAATTTTTTTTACTTTATTATATATATATATACATATGAGCTAATGATTTATTCAAAAAAATTAAAAATAGAAAAAATTCATGACTTAACAATTAAGTAAATTACGATAAGAATTTAATAAATATACGAACTAAATTAGATCAAACTGGGATTAATTTAAAAAAAAATAGACATGATATAAAATATGAATAAACTTAAATTTTAGGATCTATTATTTTATGGACCCAGCTGGCATAACACAACAAGATTGTCTCTTCTAAATTTATCAGTTGTGTAATGAAATTTATGTAATTACATTGGATGAATATCAGAAGTACAAAATAAACCCAATTGATTCCACTTCAGCTTCAACGAATAGCCCAACTTTATAGATACCAAATAAGCTCTTAACTTCCCAACTCAACCCGGGACACATTAAAACTATTTTTAAAGGAGTAATTTTATTTATATTTAATATTATTCAAAATATTATTAAAAAAAAAGTTAAAAGAGTCAATTCAGAGTATTCAATTCTGATTGGTCCCTCCCAATAAAATTAATGGTTGGTGACATGACGTTGCCTCTCCCATATGAGATTATGCTCCTCATTACTAATAAATTAAATTACAATGGCATCGACGTCTCCCGCTCCCACTCCCATTTCCACTTCCACTCGTATTTATAATTGACATCCACTGTTAATTTGATTTGATTTAGATTTTAATATTAGATTAATATTGTAATTTAATTAATTAATTTAAAATAAAAAATTTTAAACAAAAATATCCAATCACATGAACTATAATATTATAATAAAATTATTTAATTAATACAAAATTATATTTATTAATAAAAATTATAAAAAATTAAATTAAATTTCATATCAAATAAAAAATTAAATAATAAAATTTATTTTAATTTATTTTAATTTTTATTAATAAAAATTTATTTAAATATTAAAAACTAATCAAAAAGATCAATCGCGTGAATTATTGTTGCATTAGATAGAATATTTTATGTGTTACGACATTTGAGTTTTGTTTATTTATTGAAATTGTTCATGTTGCGGGATACTTGAAGTTTATATATCAAAAATATAACCTACATTATTTTTTATTTTAAGGGTCATTAATAATTTTACGGTTCAATTTTTTAATAATTATATCAGATCAATGATTTAATTTGTAATCTTACTTACTTGTCTTTTTGCTTAATTTTTGACTTATTTAATTAGCATGCAATCGTTTCAATATTTTAGCATCTTAATTTTAGATTATATATACAAAATATAGTAAATTTGTAGTCTTGATCTTGAATGGATCACCTCAAATTTTGTGAATGATGACACCCACCAATAAATTTGATCCAAAAAATTGAGTTATGCAGAAAGATGATATAATTGGTTATACCATCGTTAATAAAATACATATATAGGATAGATTGAATTGGACCAAATCCTTCATTGTGCCATAATCAAACCCACAAGGATGTCATTGAATACTTTAACAATATCAATGATTATAAATTATAGTCTCTCTTTATTAATAAAATGCGTGAAAAATTAGTTTATTTTAACACAAAAATTTGAATTATACTGTAATTAAATAATATAAAGTTGTTTTAATAAATTATCAATAAAATATTCATATTGGATATATATATATATATAATTAATAAATTAAATTTGTATTATTGTAAGCAATTAATAGATTATGTTTAGAATGTCAACACAAGTTCGTTTGGGCCTCGGACCACAGGGGCCCGGGTGCAGGTCGCTCAATCAATCACATCAATACGTACAAGTCCACGTGGGTATGGTAGTGAAGTTTTACCTTTCAAGGCTAATGGCAATACAAATGATAATGGAAGCCGACCCCTCACACGAATGCCCCATGATTTGACTTAATTAATTGCTAGCCAATAATATTAGATAAAGTGTTAGCTAATGTGAAGGTGATTTAATTAATTAAATAATAATAATTATTAATAATAAAATAAAAATTATAACAAATTTTATTTAAATAATATAAGAAAAGGATTGAGTGATGAAATTTATGTGAATTTATTTTATTTATAATTATATTTTTATTAATTAAATAATTTATTATAATTAATATAATAAAATTATTCTATTTAAAAAAAATTTTAAATTTAATATTAATACTTCGTGTTTTGACGTAATTAATTGCCAACAAACTTTCTCTGTCTAATATTAAAAACTCCCTGATTTGACGTAATTAGTTGCTAACAAAGCTCGACTTTTCATTAGCATTTGAATGAAGCCGCGCCCTAAAGTCTATTGTAGTGTACCCACACCTCACCACTTGCCTTTGCCCTTCCAATTATTCCACCGACACGTACAGATCACATTGGCTGATTGACTTTCAACTTCTCTTCAACACTTTCGGTGTTTACTTCCATGTATGAAGCCGGGATGAATCAATGGTGGGCTACTATTGCTTAGTCGCCTTGTTTCCTTCTCTTTTATTCCTCCTCGTACGTTAAATTTTAATTATTTTATTTTTTATTTTTTAAAATTATTTATTATACGTACCCATTTATGTTTAAATTTTTATTAGTATAAAAGTTTAATTAATAAAAAATAAATATCATTAATAAATTATTATACTAATTAAAAATTACTTATATTTAAATTTTATAATACAATTATTGTGGTATAAAAAAATACTCTAAACAATAAAAATTATAATATTTTAAAGTAACTTTAATAATTTGTTAAAAATTAATATATATGTGTGTATGTATATATATGATTAAGATTTTTAATAAAATAATATTTATTTATTTTTAAAAAATATATAATAAACTCTAAAAATTAAATAAATACAAGTAAATTAAACGTATATTTATTTTTTAATTAACCAATTTATAATAACATCAATGTTGAGAATAGGCAAATATTTATTTTTAAAAAATTTATAATAAAATAAAATTATCAAAAATTTTTTTAAAAATTTAATAAAATTTTATATTGAAATTCATGCAATTTAACAACTTCGTGAAAGTGAATTTTTTTTTACAAGTATTTTATTTTGTATTTATTTTACATCAACTTTAGCAATATCATAGCATATACATACTAAATAAAGTATAACAATTATAACATTTTATAAACAATATATTTTTTTTATTAAAAGGTTAATTTATAATTAACTCTATTTTTAAGTTACCCCAAATCCCATTAATCTCACTTTTACTTACATTTTATATCTAATAATTTCATATCATAATAAATAAACTTCCGAATCACAACATCATTCTTTAATTTGAAGTAATATAATTTTGTGTTTGTTATAAATTAAACAAGACATTCAAATCATATGATTTGCATCATAATCCTTCATATGTGATCATTTGCTACTTGTTTTTATTTATCTTTACTTGTTCACTAATCATTATCACTTTTTTGTTAGTTTTTATCATATGAGTTTGTTTACGTATAAAAATTTTCGAAAAAATTTATATATTCAACACAACTTTTTATGTACTATATAAGTGAATACATTTGTAATTTTGATAATTAAATGGTTATCTCCTTTGATGTTTATGTACAAAAATCATATATAGATAGAATTATATACAAAAATCACAAATACTCCCCCAATGATAAACAAAAAATCCACTTTACATTAGTGATTCATTGAACATACTAAACTACCTTTTGTTAAATTAAAATGACAATTAAAGTGTACCTTAAAATTTGGTAAAATCACTATTTTTTAATTTTTTTAATCTTTATTTCGTGAGTAAATTCAATAATCATCAAACTTAAATTATTTTTCAAGCTTATTTTTTTCGTACAAATCTAAAAATAGATCATTGTATTAAATAATTAATTAACTAATCGTTATATGAAAATAATGCTTCATGTATTTATATAATAATTATTATTATAAATAAAATGACCGTTAATACAAATATAAAGTTGGGATATTTATTTATTTAAATACTAAAATAATTAAATATCTTGTTCAATTTTGATTTGATATCCTTAACCACAATAAAGAAACAGTGGGTCGATGTGTGTCCTTCCTTATACCTAATGTAACCATCGGGTAATCTGATAATCTTTTAGAAATAGTGCCAAGAACATGCTGATGTTTACCGTCATTGTTTACTCACATTATTCAATTACCCAAATCACAAATAGAGCAGGAGTTAGATTCGTAATTATTTTATAAATATTTACCATGTAAGTAGGCAAAATTATCATTTTTATAAATATTTTTAACTTTAATTGTTCAGTGCATACTATTTTTTTTTAAGTGTGCACATGAAATGAGAAAGAAATGAACTTGAAAAATAAGTTGATTTTGACAAATATTAAATTTATTTTTAAAATAAATAATAATTAATTTTAAAAAATATAATTTTATCAAATCTCAAGACTTGTATTAATTATCATTTTAACGTAAAAAAGACTAGTTGAGACATTAATTAAAAAAAATATTTTGTTATTTTTAAAGGATATATATGTGATTTTGCACATAACTCTTATCTATTTGTAATTTTATCACACTTTTAAAAGAATTACCTCTTAGTTACCCTTTGTGATTATCAACACAATGCGACCATTTGGTAATATTGTTAGCATTGACAAGAAACCCTAGCAATGTTGCATGCTGTATCACCGACAAAATTTCATGATTCTGTCCGATTAAAATATTCCAACTTGTAATTTTATTAAGCGTCACAAGATGAAGACCAAGCCACTTGCGGATGGGGCACGGAAATAATTAAGTAATTGGTTGGAATGTTCCATCAATAAATTGCATTCAACTTTAATGTAAAACCCACAGACAATCGAGGACGCACGCCAAGATGGAATTATTCCTCAACAGAAATTCAATGCTAATTCACGACCAAATATAAATTTCAAAGAAGCTTTAATTTTATCAACATTTTAACATCCAAATAAGGCAATTAATCAAAGCTTAGGTGTATATGTATATATATTTGTGCTTATTACATTTATTTTTTCAATTTCCTAGTTTCTTCTCTATTGTTTTTATTTATCTTGTATTACAGAAACTAAGAAACATGAATTGCATTACATTTGCACACAAACTGACTGATTTACTGGAGGCCAGACATGAAAGGTACTCCAGTTGAAGGCAGCCATGAAGTTCCAGCAATAAATGTACCAACAGTAAATTCCACAGCTTCGTCAGCTCCAATAACATGAAAACCATGCCAATTTACTCGCCCGGAAGTTGCTGCACCAGCCCCTACATTTGAATACTCAGCAAAATAAAGTGTATTCGCGTAACTTTTTTCTCCAGTCCACTCAATCCAACCTCTTGATGAAATTGAATCATCTATCGTTGATTGCATAACAGCTGATCTCGAATACTGCTTCCAGGGTCTTCCCAGATACGAATTATAACCGTGCTTAAATTGAGAAAAATCTGAGCCTGCTGCGATCTTACAATTTTGTAAAGAGAATCCGGTGTTTTGTCCAGGGTCAGATCTTCCATTTGCAAGAATGACATTATATCCGCCTTGCGGGCGGCGAAGAGCGATATAACAGTTTTGAAAAACAGCAGCAGCGTTTCCAAATATAAAGTCGACGGTGCCATAGATGTCTGTGTCTCTGTAAAATTGACGAAGTGCAAGAGCATATAAGGTGTCCTGGTGGCCTGAGATGCTGCACCTGTAGAAAATTGAATGATCGGAGGCTACGTTGATAGCTAAAGCCTGTTGTCCTTGGGGACCTGCTGTGTTGTGGAATCCGATATCTCGTGCGATGAATCCATCACCTGTGATTGCTGCGTACGTGTATGTATGTGCAGTGCCAAGGAAGAATAAATGTGAGCATGTTATCTTTCGTTTATTATTTACCTTCTTTGATTATGTGCAATATAATTATATAATTTTATTATCAATTTCAACAGTTAGTAAAAATTTTTAAATTAATTTTTACTTGTTAAAAAAATAAAAAAATAAAATTTAAAATTTTTATTATTTTTTTAATATTTATGTATCATTAAATTTTTAAAATTTAAAGATTAAAAAAAAATTAAGAGATGACTTGTATGCACGTGCTTTGCAAGTCAATTGCGGACTCCAATATTCAACAGAAATTGTCGGCTCAACTTTAATGGTTCATTTTTTTCCATGGAAAATGGCTTGTAGTTGAACTTGCACGTGAATAAGCAGACGTACTTTACAGTAAACTTTATTTAAAACTGGTTCATCCAGTCTTCTGCCACCTCCTTAAGTTGTATGTATTCTACATGTTATTATTGTTCTTGTGCTATCTCCTCTATATTTTATGTTTACATAATTCGTGTCTTAACTAGTACTACTAAATTCAAAAAACTCCACAATAATTTTGTTTTCAGTATATGTATCATCTCCTTACTAGTAAATTAAAATTTCATGCAATTAATAAAGATTATTTGGCATGTTAGACGTTAAAATCTGAAAAAAATTGCAGATTAAGTTATAAAGAGCTAGTCAGGTCAGGGAGTGAGAGATGGATAATACTAACTGAATGTAGCAGAGCCGGGCATGGAAGAGCCCCCAGCAACACTATCGTCACCAGAAATAACGGTGGAGTATTTCCCGTCTCCAATCAAGGTAATTCCGTCCTTGTTTGTATGAATTTTCTCCTTATAAACTCCTGCCTTTACATAAATTACGAACCGATTTCCAGAAGCGGCGTTGACAGCTTCCGAAATTGTTCTATAGTTGCCAGTTCCATCTTCGGCGACAACCGCATTTGCATTTATGCTCGTGGCCTGAAGCAATTTTCTATTTTTGGCGGATACCCACTTGGGAAAATCCCCGTTAAGAAGACGATCATTTGTGCTGTTTTTTGGTTTGCCAATGGCAGTAATTCTGTTGACAAGAGCTAACGAATTACTGCAGAGTTGAGAAAGATACTTAATTTTTTGGTATTTTTCGTTCATTATCTCTCTGCTGGCGGAATGGCTGAGATTGAGGCTCTCGAAGGAATCTTTACAAGTTTGCTGGAATGTCACGGCAGCGCTAAGCCATGTTTGGATGTCATTCTTGTTTTTCCTTGGAGAATCTTTAAGAGCTAACAGCGACTGCTCTAGCCGTCTGAGCGACATACTCACCAGCTCTTCACAATGATCTGCGTGTAGGAAAAAAAGGGGGCCTTGGATTAAATAACAAGGACACACAAATGTGAGTCTACAAGAGAAATTAAGAATCATATGAAGACGTTTAAAAACCTGTGACAGCATGGACACGTTGAGAGTCTTGGATATCAACAAGTTGGGAACTAAATTTGGAAAAATATGAAGTGGGCAGCTTGGTTTCAGAGATGGTCTTGCTAACAAGCGCAGACACAAAATCAACATGTCGAAGTTTTGCACTCTCAAATCCCACCAAGGTTTGGACACAAAGACTGGGAAATCTAGTAAAGCTGCACTCTTTCTGGATTTGCTTTTGGTCATTACGATCCACGGCAGCAGAGGTTGCCCACAACACACTTAATATGCCCAACACCCAAAACATTGTAAAACCTAGCTTTCCCATTTCGAAAAACATTGCGCAACTACTTAGGAGAAATGGGCATCGATATTTATACTGAGAAATAAGCTCTAGGTCGTAGGGGTGTGCAACTACAATAATAATATTGTTAGTGCGAAATAATACTTTGGAGTAAAATCATTTTCTCTGTGGGGCTGGCTATTCTTCTCAGCCGAGTTGTCTAATAATGTTGATATTGTACATTTTTAGTTTCTAGCGGCCATACAGCCTCCGGAATAGCTGGTCTCCCACCCAAACCTCTAGAGTGAAATTTACATTAATAGCCCATGCATAATATTCAAAGATGATTAGCATTATTAATCTCTCTTTTTATCTTTTCGTTGAAAAATATATAAATTCAAGTCAGTCGTTACAGACCTCCCTTGCACGGGGATCTGTTTTTTTTTGGAAGATATGGAACAGATTCCATTACAAGTGTGCAAAGATTTAAAAATCATATGTCCATAGTCATGATTTGGACCAAAACCCAAGTAAAGTCTTAATTTTATACATTTAAAACTAAGATATAGTTTCCACCAATAATATTTTCAATTAACTAAGTTATTTATTATACACAGATTGAATTAGATTTTCTAAAATCACAAACTTTGGTATTACATCCATAGATATTGAATTAACAATATAAGAAACAACATGTTAGGATCTACCTGCGATATCTTGTCGCCGCTAGTTAATTAAAGTTACATGAAGTCCAGATAAAGAACCAGAACAAGTGCAATTGGTTTAAATAGACGCCATCGGAAAACTTTTGTTGTCGGATGTGCCCATCCAAATCAATATTGAATTTAGAGAAATTATCTTTCCCAAATGAAGCAGAATGATACCCTTACTACTAAATAACTTAAGAATCAGGGCAATCTTGAGTCTTTATTGATAAAAGACACACACATTATATTATATAATTATTTAATTAAAAATAAAATATAAACTATTTACTTACCTTAAATGATCAAATATATGCTTCATATTAGCCATTTAATTTATCAAAATTCAATTACAAAAACTTAGAATTATCGAATATATGCTTCATATACTCTAATTTCTAATTGTGAAATCACTAATCAAAGTTTTATAATTAAACTTTTAATCATAAAATTATTAATAGATAATATAGTTAATTTATTCAATTTTTCTTAAAATATGATTTATCGGAGATTATATTCGATTAATTTTAACTTTGAAAAGTTTTTTATTTTTATTTTTATTTTTTCAAATACAACAATAATTTGTGTAATCAATAAAATTTTATATGGAACTCATGCATTTGAAAATTAATTATCTTGTAATTTCAAATGATTTAACGTATAATTATTTATTTATTTATTTTTTTTTGTGTTATCTAGTAAAAGATTTCTCAAGATACTTAAATCTCAAAATAAACCAATTCCATCAATATCAACACTACTGTCATGTTTCAAAAACTCTTTAAGATTATTGCAAGAAATCCTTAAGCTATTTAGACTTATATAGATTTTAACTTTTCAAAATTAAATACAAGCCCAAAAATTTTTGTATTTATTTTGAATTACTCAAAATTACTTTTGAATGGAAAAAGAGCTTGGTATGGTATAAAGAATATTATCACTTATTTGTTACATCTATAACTTCTTCTCTTCTTTGTGATCTTTCTATTCTCTCCACTCACTCTATTTGAGTTTTTATATATATATTTTTTATGTTCTAAAAACTAAAGTAAGTGACCCTTTATATCATTTTTTATTTTTCTTTCATTCTTCTAATCTTACATGAATTTCTCTTTTATGTAGGATTATACTATTTTTTTTATTTATTTGATTAGGAAATTATTTCACTTAAAGAAATATTAATCCTTGTTGAATTGAATATACACCTCACATGCGGTAAAAATCAATGTTTAATTAATTTTTTGAACTGAATATTACTCCTTGGGTCACATTTGAGCCTAATAATTGGTCAAAAAAATATTATTATATAATTGGTTAGATTTGGATCCCAAATTTTGGGCTATATTTAGGGGTTCTTGCTACTTGTGTCACGTATCTTTTTTTCTTTTAATTTCTATTGTCATGCAAATATATATATATATATATATATATATATATATATATATTTCCTTTTTCATCTTTCTTTTATATATATAATGACAACATGCTGTCTATAAGCAAAGGATTCATTTATGGATTATGCTTGTTAAAGGGTTGACGGAATTCGATGGATAAGTATGTATGAGCAACTCGTGAGCTTAATTATTGACATTGAGATAATCTTCCATTCAAGTATCCATTTGTGTGAAATGTAAGATATGCAACAAATTAAAGTTAAATTGGAGACTGATAAATAGTACTGGGTTACTTTTTACGAGATTTGTGACTGATTCCTGACTTGAGGGATTCAAGTTGCCTATCAAAGAAAGAATCATGTCAAAAAAATCAATAATTATTTTCATCTGATAGGATATTTAAGTGCTTTTATGAAAAATGATGGCTCCTTATCCTTGATGACATTATAATTGATCTGAAAATTATTTTGTATGTCAATACCCAATACCCAATTGCAACTAACTTCATTTTATTTCGGTGTTGTGTTTTGTTATTTGGTATATAATACTTATAATACTAAACGAGATATATTTACAAGCATCATAAATTAACTAACATAAAATGGCTAAAAATATAATACCCATTGACAATATACTCATAAGTTATTCTAAATTTCCAATTTCATGTTATGAGAATTGATAAGTGGCAAGTTTTATTTTCAGAGTTGCCAAAAAGTCTAATTACCTAAATGGCTATATTAATGTACATTAATGTACTTTTGAATTTGATAAGAACATGTGCATGCACGCCGTGTAAATCTCATTAGTGTGCTACCTTTTCTAGGTGCGCTGCCTGTCAACAAGGTTGAGAAGTTAATCCAAGAGAAGAGAAGAGTTATAGAGGTACTGGTGCAGATTGGATTGGAGCGACAAAGACAACACGCAGACGAGAGTGGGGTATTATATATATTGTGGCAAATTTTGCAGCATTCTAAAGACAAAAGAAAAACCAGCATACGACAATTTAGTTACTAATCCAGATATATGTTGATATTCCATTTTAATTTAGGACTTCTTAGATCGATCCTCTTCTGCTAATCTACATTTCACATCATTTGTTTTGGATCTATTTTTATTGCGCAAATTTGGCGCCTTTGCCCGAATTGTTCCTCTAGTTGAATGGTTCTATCACAGACTAACATTGGCCTATGGCAAAGCGATATTACCAAATAATAATAATGGTAATAATAATAAATTGCATCATGCGCAAATGATTGTGGGCTGGAAGTGGGGGAAATAAATTTGTTCCAGTGGACTTGTAGATGATGGTTGGAATTGAAGTAGTGGTTATTATTACTTGAAATGAAATGCCATGTCACGGTTTTGGGGATAGACACTCGCATTATTGACTGAGAAAGTGCAGTGCTGGTGGTCAGGCAGATGTTAATGTCAGCGATAATCCATGATCATCTGGCCCAATTGCTTCTTTCTCTTTGCATGAAGCCTTGAACATTTCACTTCAGACACCTCGCTGGGTATATGTCTGATCCGCAACCCGGAAATGCCAGCTTCTTGAGTTAACGTATCAGCTGCAACACAATAAGATTTGTGTTTTCTTGAAAACAAATAGGTTTATAAGGCTAAGATGAACTCAGAGAAGAAATCTCAACTTAAGGAAACAAGAAATATCTCAAAAAGTTGTAAATTATGTTTTATATTCTCATAGGACCACTTGAGCGAAGGTCGAGTGATCTACCCAGGTAAGTTAGTCGCTCGAGCGCCAGTCAAGCGCTAGTCCAGTGTTAGGCCTTTGGAAGTGCCTGCTTGAGCACTAACCAAGCATAGGTTGGGAATTGGAATCTACCAACTCTTTAACTTCAATTCTTCAAGTTTAGCTCAAGTACTTATTAAGCCTTAGTCAAGCACTCAGTCTCATGAGCTTATCAAATACTTCCCTGTGACCCAATTGAGCACCAAGATATCACTCAATTCTAGAAAATACTAAACACTAAATTTTGAACACGAATGAACCAACCTAAATATCCTAACACATAAGTTAGCTTTTAAGCTTCTGAACAGTGAAGAATGCATTTGTTAGTTCATTTCGCTTGATTTTTAGGAAATGGTTGCTCTTCATGTTCTTCACGTAAATTGTGTCTTTTTCTGAGTTAAATATTTATCTTCATATATCAAGCTATACTTTTCTTAAATTTGGGCAATCAACAATTATTGTAATGTTGAGCAGTGTTACTATTACAAGAGATTTAACTTGTTAAATTATTTCGTTCTAGCTGCCAAAATGCTTAAAGATCCTCATTAGATAATTTGCATGTGTCATCTAGCTCCTTTAGCATCTTATGTGCCTTCTTGTGTTAATTTCAATCAAAGCCATGCGCATTATTTCTTCAAAAAAGTGTAAGAGGAAAAGGACACCCATGGGTTAAATATTCAGGAGTCAATCCCACTGCCGGGCTGTCTTGAGATGTCGACCAATTACCCTTCTTTCCTTACAAGAAGAAATAAGCAAATAAAATAAAAAGCAGAGAAGACCCGACTTGGGTGGGTGGCTGGTCACCATACTGATATTTCTGTACAAAGAATTATTCCACCTTAACGACAAAACTCAATTAATATATGATAGATCTAAAATGATGAAACAGTGCCTATATATTCACATGGTTTTCTTCCTTTTTATGTTTCTTGTTTGCATACTAAAAATGATAGAAATTTTACAAAATAACCAATCATCACTTTAATATTCTGTTCCATCATAATCCAACCTTTCATTAAAAGATCAAATCATTGCCTTTCCTGACATCAACCACAAGACTTGATCACATAACCTTCGAATTCGACGTGTAATGTAATGTAAAGAAAATCTGCCTAACATGTTTCATTTTAGATTCTAACAGTACATACAAGTAAATCAAAACAAAGAAAAGAATTTGACAGAAGATTCTTCAGTGGAAAGTGATTAAATTCAATCGCTATAAGGAATTGAAGTGGAATCTAGCCACTCATAACCAGTGATTAACTCCGATACTGTGTAATCATACGCATCATAATACTCCATCACATGATATCCCGCCCAATCAACTCGATTGTCTGTTCCGGAACCCGGACCATAATTATTGTACTCTCCGTAATACAGTGTGTTTAAGCCTTGATCGCCGGACCACACGCTCCACCCAGCTGGTTCAATAAAATCATCAATGTAGGATTCCAGAATAACTGTCGTAGAGTAGTTCCTCCAAGGCCTGCCTAGGTAACTTTCAACGTTTGCAGAATGTGCGTACAAATCTTCTGTAGCCAAAATCGAACAATTTTGGATTGAAATTCCAGTATTTTCTTCTGGGTCGTCTTTAGATTGCGCTGTGATGACAGTGAATTGGCCTGGCATTGGCAATCTGGACACGATGTTACATGCCTGAAAAACCACTGCAGCATTACCAAATATGTAATCTATGGTTCCAAATATGTCACACTCTCGATAAAATTGTCGAAAAGAGTGGACATATAATGTATCTTGGTAACCATAGAAGCTGCATCTATACAATGCAGCAAAGTCTGCATTTACTCTCAAGGCAACCGCCTGGTGCTTCTCTGGTCCAGCATCGTTCACAATTGTTATATCCCGTGCCAGAAATCCCTCTCCAGACACGGCTGAATATACAAAGTCAACGAAAATTAAAGATTATGAAAATGTTGTTGCTAGTATTGTGCATAAATTTATGTGCTAGTGCATTCTGCATGCAAGCTAAAACATACCATACATATTATGATATGAATGAGAAGCGTTTTTTTGAAGTTTACCAACAGTTGCAGATCTGAAAGTGGTCCACCCATCGTGCACACTTCTGTCACCAATGATAGAAGTTGAATCTCTACCATCTCCGAGCAGAACAATGTTAGTCTTAGAGCTTGGGATTTCAACATTCTCCCGATAAACTCCTGCTTTAACTCTGATGATTATTCGATCATCGCTGTTATGTGGAGCAAACTTTATAGCATCATTGATGGTAGCAAAGTTGCCTGTTCCATCAGCAGCCACCGTTAGCACTTCACTCGGGTCATATTCATCTCCAGAGCTTTGCAAAATCCGGCGATCCTTTCTTGACAACCATTTCGGAAATCCCAACAGGCGACGGCCGTGTTTTTTGCCCTTTTTCGGAGGTGGCTTAGGAAGCGATGATAGAGTGTTACTAACATGCACGTAAGTACGTGTAACAGAATCCACTAGAGTTGGCTTCAAGGAACCAGAAGCAGAATCCAGGCTCTCTAAACAAGTGTTCTTGTTGGTCAGAGCTGCACTGAGGTAGGATCTTGCATCGGCCAACATTTTAGAATCATGAGCACCACGGATTTTTGGTATCGATTTCTGCAAAGCAGACAGAGTGATTTGATGGAGTTCTTTACAATCTTGGATTGTTCCTCTTTTTTTCTCGACAATGTTGGAAGCTCCGGCATGGGAGAATAGATTGGTAACTTTTCCGGCTTCGGATATGGCAATTTGGAGAGATTGAAGGAGGTAGTTGAGGATACTGGGATTGATATTGATTGACAAAGATAGCTTCATCGAGTCAAGACATGCATCTGGATAGGGTTTGCTTTCGCAGAAATTTGTCATTGAAGAGAAGCTGGCGTTTAGAGAAGCATTAGAAGCAGGATTGGTGAGAGCAGTTGTGATAGAAAGAAAGATTGTGAAGGGGAGAAGGGACTGTTTAAGAGTGGAGTAAGCCATGAGAGATAATGGAGAATTGCAGAGGAATTTGATTCGCTGTTCAGAGCTATTTGCTGGTTCTATCGAACTTGTTAAATAATGTTTGAGGAACAAAATTAAGTGGGATTATTGTATTGGTTCTTAGTGACGGGGTGCTTTGAAATTAGAAAATAATATTATGAATTATTACTTAATTGCTCGCTTCCATCTTGGTTAAAAGCAAATTGAATATTCTCTTTCTTTCACGGGAAACTGGAGAGACACAGAGAGATTGTGTGTCTTCTGCATCCATGTTCGCATGTCTGGTTGCGGTAGTAGTGGGCTGTATTAGGTACAAGAAAATGTTGTCTGACAATTTGTTTTTTTTGGGGTCATTTGTTATGGGGTTTATCTGCCCGAAACTGTTTGAAAGATAATTCAGGCACACATGTGAAGAGGGAAGCTGTCAATGGAGTACAAATAGTTGGAATTACCATGACAATTCTACACAGTTTTTATCGTAAACAAGTGCATTGTCGCTTTTACTGTACACTTACTATGTTGAAACGAAGCAACACCGAAGTGTAATAAGCATTTAAAAAATAAATTTTTAAAATTTATAAAATAAAATAATTAAAAAAATAGTTTCGAAGAGATTAATTATTTTCTCCAAAATTTTTAAAGAGAAAATTATTTTAATTCCTATTATATAAATGAAATTGGATGAAATTTTAGGACAATTTTTCCTTTCAATTTCGAGTTTGTGTTCGAAATTTTACGATGTATGGAAACTAATAAGGAGATAAATGGTAGATGCGATGTGTGTTGGGTGGGGGACCATGGCCGTGGGTTGCTTATCCAGCTTAGGACGTTTTTAAAGTTGCATACTTTTAAGCAAACGATTCGGCATTGCTGATTGATATGACTGGCCATCCGAATAATGGTGCAATGTCAAACCATATGCCAACTGCACATTTCTTTACACGAACTTGGATGGCCATAGTTTGACCAGCAAAATTTGGGATTTTTCAAAGATTTGCTCCGACAGATTCGAATTGTGTGATGAAAAATTCCAATGCCAAATTAAAACATGTCTGTAATAACCTTAGGATACTGATGGTCGGAGTATTTCTTGTCTTCTACTGATTTATTATTCGGATATGTTTTTTCTTTTTTTTTATTCTCACTTTTTCTTATTTTTTATTATTAAAAAAATATAATTCATTATTAAAATAAAAGAGAAATTTTTTCTAGTCATTCCTGAAAGTTCATTCCATGTACTACCTAACGTGTTTTTAATGTGTTAAATTATTGGAGAATTAACAAAATTTACCTATTATTATTGGTCTTATCTATCGGCACACTCTAATATGTATAAACATAATATATTGAATAAAAACTCATTTCCCAACAAATTTTGATTAACTAAATGTATACCGTAATGTCTAATAATCTTATGCCTCTCTATTGGGTTTGATTTGTTCATCGATAATAAAATATTCACAACAAAAATCAGTGTAAACTTTGAATTAAATATCAAGAGCAACTTGAACTTTGTCTTGTAAAAGTAATTAACGAGATAAGTTATTTTATGGCAAATAATTTGAAACATATTTTTCAAATAAATTTTGAGACAGTGTTTCGTAATTTAAAAAATCAAAAGTAAGAAACTAAAAACTTGAAAATACTCTATTAACTAAACACAAATAAATTAAATTAATGGGAGAAAATATGATTTGAGTTCAGTCTTCCATTAATTAAGCCACAGAGAAACTTATGAGATTCACGCGACAAAAGGTTGTGCAATATCTAATATAATCTTGGTAGAGATACTAACGAGTAGCTAAGCTATCTTCAAGGTAATAGTAAATTAATTTCATACTTAAGCAAACTAGAAGAAAGGTAATTGACAAGTAACCGAAAACGGAGGCGTTTAATTTGGGCTTTCAGCTAGCGATTTGCAAGGGAGATACTGTTACTCTGGACATTACAATAGGTTAAGTGGACCATACTCAACAAATTTAGGCATTTAATAATTTAAAGTTTTTAGTAAATAAAGTAATATTTTTATTTGATCATTTAAAAGTCTATTACTCGACCTCTGCTCGACCAGCACTCGAGTGGCCTCCTTTAAGAAGCCTAACACTTAACCATTGCCAACCTTTGCTTGAGCAGCATATTTACTTAGAAAGCCCACTCAACCTCCTCTTGACATTCACTCGAGCTCCCCCGTGTAAATATAAAATCACTAGTAGCATTTTTAGGGTTTGATGATGACTATTTTGTGTTTTTCTTGTTTTCTTGAGTAGAGATTTTTACTTTGAGCTTTCACAATCTTGCTAACATATTTTACTTTTAAGAATCATAAATCCTTTCTTATTCATTGTGATTTATGATTGATTTCTCTTAGGAGTCGTAATCACTACAATTTTTTCTCACTAAAACCCAATTATAAGCCTTTAGAATTTTAATCATAGAACGTGTCATTTATAATTTCATAAAAGTAAAAAAAAAGTTAAGAGTTTTGATTACGAAAATTGTAAGAGTTTTTATAAGAAAATTAATAGTTGTAAGTTTTTTGTTATTAATAAAATATAAAATAATTTTTGGATAGTTTAGAGAAATTTTATACTGTGAAGAGTTTTTCACAAGATTTTTATTCATTAACAAATTATTGCATTTAATTGACTTAATTTTTTAATTATTGATTGGATTTGTTGTTGTGGATTATTTATAGTAGGTTTAAATTGATTAGTTAGAGATTTATTTATTTTTGATTCATTTAGGATATAATAAATCTTAATATGCTTTAATTTATTATTTTTAATTTTTCATGTCAAACACCTGTCACCCCTTAAGTATTTTAAGGTATAAACATAGGTAATTTTAATTAGTATCAGAGTTTAATTTTGATCATTGATCAATTAAGCATAGATAGAGAATAAGTCTTGAATTTATTAGTTTTACATTGCTTTAATGGGAAAAATTATTTATATTTTTTTTTAACATACACACACAATCGAATGTACTATCATTTTAGTATATTTTATTTTTTTTACTAAATTTTTATTCTCAGTCATACTTAATCATATTTTAATTTACAAATTTACACCCAATTGCAATACATAATTATTTATAAAAATTTTAATTTTTTTAATTTTAAAAATTATATAAATTTCACATTTTTTTAAAAAAATTCTCTCTTTTCTTACCTATTTATTCCTCTATTTTCTAAGTTAATTTATTTGAAAAGTGTTTTGATGTGTTAAACGAGACTAGCTAAGTGCTCCTTTTGTTTAGCAAATAAAGATGCATGCAAAACATGAGATTACACCTTTTTCTTACCCCCGTATCTTGCGAGGTACTAATGAGTAAGACGTCTAAAATTTTAGATTTTTGCTGCCATAGAGTGATTATTTCGAGTAAATCACTTAAGAATGATTGTTTATGGTGATGTTGAAAAGCTCCACAAATTTCATACCCAAACAAGATAGAATTAAAACCAACATCAGCTATTGCTTCACACTAATTTACTTAATATGACAAATATAATTGCATGTGTGTGCTTACACCCCCAACCCGGCAGTATATTTAACGCCAGTTGACGGTAACCACAGATTTCCTTGAAGAAATTGGGCCACAGTAAAATTGTTAGCCTGTGTTGTGTCGTTCAAAATACGATAGCCCGGCCATTTAACCCTGCTGGCAACGGCAGCCCCTGCTCCATAATTCATGTACTCACCATAATACAACGTATCTAAAGCAAAATCCATGTTCCACTCCAGCCAACCTTCTGGTCTTATAACATCGCTCATGTACGACTTCATGAAAATGGTTCTCGAATATAGCTTCCAGGGTCTCCCAAGGTATGTTGCTGTTGAGTTTACGAAGGGTAGAAGGTCTGTGTCAGCTGTGATATTGCAGAATTGAATGGAGAATCCAGTTGGCTCATCCGGGTCTTTGCGGCCATGTGCTGTGATTGTGTTCTTTTGATTTGCTAGGCCTTTCTTGGCTAGGATCTGGCAGTTTTGGAACACTACAGTCGCATCACCAAAGATGAAATCTACAGTACCACTGATTTTGCATTCGCGGTAAAATTGGCGCATGGTGTGTGTATAGAGTGAGTCTTGGTAACCCTTTATTGCGCATCGAAAATACACGGATAGGTCAGAGTCAGATCGGAGTGCTACCGCTTGGTGTTTCTCTGGTCCTGCTGTGTTCTCAAATGTCATGTCTCTTGCTATGAATCCTCTTCCACTAACAGCTGCAGATTTCATTAAAAAAAAATGGGATTAGTAACCATTCCTAGATGGGACAAATTAAAAGAATATCTGTCGACAGCATGTGAAACCATTTAAACATAAGTCCCTCCCATACTTGGAAGCAATAAAAAAGTCAATCTGATTTCTGCAGTCGCTTATAACATAACATGACAGCAATAATACGTATTATCTAGAGCATCCAGCCAAGTTGGCCCGCAGTTTTGACTTTCCTACAACTTTATGGTGTAGCGACAATCGGGTGAAAAAAAACCCTTAACATCAATTTATGAACTACACTGATATCTATAAAGAGAAAAGAAGAAGATATAACAATACACTTCTGCAAATTTCAAGTCTTTTATGTGCCGATTATTAGATATTTTCAGCTGCAGCACTACATCAAACTTTCAAGAACTTCGCTGAAAGAATTTAAATCAGCAGGATTTGGTCTATCAATAGAGATACCAGATTTCCTTGCTCTATAACATCTACAATTTGTGTACCCATAAACTTACCTGCAGAGATGTTAGCTAAAATTGAATCAATTAACTAAAAAATCTGACATTTGAACTATATTTAAAGATAATGATATTTCAGGCAAGTTTGATAGGAGATCACATCTAGACAATTAAATAGGCCCAGTGTCCTAGACGTGAAACAAAATCGAGAGGCCTAAAATCTAAGTCATTCATTGTCGAGCCCATACACAAGTCTACAAGGACATTATCCATACTAGAACAAGGTTGTCAACAGAGTTACGATACCATATGAATCTGGTCCTTCAAAAAACATTACCCCCATGTCATGTCTATTGCCTTAGTCTTGAAGATTACTATCGCCCCTTTTTCTTCAAGAACATAATCTTTCTTTATTATCTATTGGCCTGTCCCCAGCCTTGGCCCTTGTCACGTAACATATCATGTTCCAAAAATCAAGCTAGCATCCTTTTCTCAAAAGGGTGGATTTTAAAAGAAGTCTTGCTCTTGACAGATTGGTTGATTTTAAACAAAAGAAAGCAAATGAGGCCATTTTGCAGAAGTACTTACCGAAGGTTGCTGACCGGAAAGTTGTCCAACCATCGATAAAACTCCTATTGCCAGATATGACAGTAGAATCAATACCGTCTCCAATCATCATAAGGTTCCATTTCTTTTTCTTGATTTCAACATTCTCTTCATAGACACCTACTTTAATATAAATCACATATCTTTTCATACTATAATCTGGTGCTGCCAATACTGCATCCATTACCTTTGTATAATTCCCAGTTCCATCTGCTGCTACAACAACATTAGCTTCTACTCCATTTAGCAGTAACAATTTCCTATCTTCACGTTTAAACCAATACGGAAATTGCCCATTATTTGTGCGCTTGTGGCCTGATTTCCCCCCACTCCAGCCACCTTTGTCGCCGCCTCCATTGGACTTTTGGCCCGGTGAGGGCTGAACCTTGGTCAGAAGGTCTTGAACTGATGAAGTAATCTGGTTAAGGCTGCCAGCCACCACACTTTTGACAATGCTATTGGTTCCATCAAATCCATCAATGCATGTGTCTTGATTAACCAGTGCAGCACTTAACCAAGTTCTCAGGTCTGAACTTGAATCCCCACTGCTGTTATGTTTACCTGTAAACGAACATTTCTCATTATTAGAAAGCATGCAAGTAATTAAAACTAGCATTTCTCTTTATTAGAAAGCATGCAAGGGAAGTAATTTAATAATACATGGTTATAAGTAATCGGATCGGCAATTAAAAGAGAGGTCCCGCAGATTTTAATGCGAGAAAAACAAAAATCAGCAAACAACTAATTAATGAAATTAAGATGGAGATTGGAGAGAGCATATGCTGAGCTAAAGCAATAAAGTACACTATTTCAAGCCAAACAAGGGTCTTGACCAATTCCAATTACAAAGATTTTCCACAGTAAAGCGAGCATACTGCATGTATAATATAGATATCAATTAATTAAACATAGCATGAAGAGAGAGCTTTCGCTTTACCAGTGGGGCTCTGGGAAGCAGTGAGAGTCCAATCCAACTCATCAGCAGAGAAGTCGAGCAGATCAAGACAATCTGATATAGCATTGGTGAGGCGAAAATCACCAAACATATTTGCAAACTGAGAAATAACAGGAGTCACCTGTCGAATAGCATCGATGGTTGTCCTCAACGAGCTCATAAACGAGGATACGGGCACTTTTAAGCACTCAGACTGTAAATAGTCCGAGCTAGCAACCGGGTCGGAGCCACAAAAACAAAATGCATTAACTAAGAGAACTACAAAGAAGGAAAGTTGACAGAATTTAGGCATGTTCACGCGGAAGAAAAAAGACATTGCAAGAAATAAACGAATTGTTGAAACAAAGATAAATAGCGAAGGAGATGTGTGCATTTAAAGAGGAGTGGAGAGGAGTTAGGTCGGCAGGTGAAGGAAGTAAAGAGGGTGGTGACGCGATCGGATTTCAGTACGTATTACAACGTGTCCTGGGCGGTAATCAATGTGGGATTCTCCTCTATTACCTGTCCCCTCCGTTCAAAAATCAAGATATGATCAAGACTAGGAGCAGAAATACATGTATCTAATTGGCAAATATTGTGAGCATATTGGAATGAATCCAAGGTCAGTATTTGAACGCGCTCTCTTTCTTTCTCTGTTCGTCTATTGAGGACCCACTCGTGTTTTCGTGTCTGGTTTCACTCGTCACCAAGGACTAAGCCATGCATGTGTTTTGCTCATTTTTTAGTAAAGTTATTACAATAATTTTCTTGCTCCTATATTTCAGCACATTATCATTCCAAGTCACTGCTTGTCATTTTTTTTTGGTTCAGAGACAACTTGAATAGATCAAAATATACAATGATCACCTGGTGATCCTTGTGCCAATCTGTCATTGCATTTTGAGTGAGTTAGATTTCCAGGTGATCCTTGGCACAATGTTCTCGTGCAAATGAAAATACATTCAGCATATGTACGACCATATAGTACATTAACTAGATGTACGGATGAATTTAAAAAATACATGCTATTTTTAATAGTCAAAAAATTTTTTTAACAAAAATTCAGGTCAACTGAAATCAGAAACTAATGTTGAGATTATTTGCATTGCAGCCATTTCATTAAAAAAAGAAAAAAAAAGAAGACTATCAGCGTGTCAAATTTATAATAAAAATAACGTCTTTTATTATTTTTTTAATAAATAAAAAAATACGGGAGATGACTTAAAAAAGTACAGCAGTTCCAGGGTTGGAAAGGAATACTGATGCAGACGAGCGTCAACGAATGGGCTCTTTTTTTCAAAAGCATTTAAAGCTATGGAGTAATGGCTTTAATGTGGGGGACGGAAACCGCGTTTTACAGCTTGCTCTTTCTCATTCTCAAATCTTGTAATCAATAATAATAATAATAGACTTGTCTCCTCCTCCAAGAAAGAAGATAGAGATAACAGAAGGCGGCGTTTCTCCGAAATTATATATTATCCACAATAACAACATCGTTACATTTTCATTCACATATTTGCCGTACGTCATTACATTAAGTATTATTAGCATATATATATATATATATATATATATATGCACACTGTTTTGTATGTACATAAATTATTATTTTGGTTATTTGAATATTTAAAATTAAAAATACATTTATACGACAGTTGAAAAAATTTTCAATTGCAATTGTAAGTTTCGGTATCAATACTAATCTAAAAAATAAAAAGAAAATTCTCAAATTTATTTATTTGTAGATAAAAAAAGTATTTTTAGAGTGTCAATTAATTTATAGTATAAGTTGAACTTTGAAAATTTTTTAAAAGTAATAATCATTAGGGAGTTAGTTGAATTTAGCTGTTAAAAGAGAGAGAGTTGAAGGAAGAAAACATATTACATTGAACAGACTGCAGTTAACTAGCTGATGTTCTAAAATATTTTCCCTTCAGCATTTCTCTTTATTGTTGGCTCATATTTTGAAACACAGTTTTAGAAATCTTTTTTTTTGCTTTTGCGGCTGTGATTGAAACGCTTAATTCTTAACCATACATTTGACATTATTTTTGAGCCAATGTTCTCATAACAATATAATAAAATAAAAATTAGGCGGTGTTGTTAATTTGATATTTCGGACCTCAAATGCGATCAGCAATGTCTTCTAAAAGCTGTATTATAAAATTGAAAACTGTAAAATACATTGGTAGAAGATGTCTTGAAGAATTAAGTTTTAATAAATTTATTTACTAAATATTATAGAATTTTTAAATAAAAAATACTGAGTATAGTTGTATATTTTTTTTCTTGGCAAAACAAAATTGAGGGTTGTTACCTAATAACTTGTGCGCGAAGTGCTGACATAAATAAATGAAAAAGAAATGCTTCATATAATTTATCACACTGTATTTGAATTTCATGGTAGTTTAAATCGATGAAGTGCATAGGAGTTTTTTTAAAAAGCCTCTTACCTGCTTGCAGTGTGATGAATCTGTTAGGAGAAATCTAGTCACGGGAAGAAATGATTCCTAAGATGCTTGGGGCTTCATCCAAAGAGAAACAAGAATTTGATCTAAACGAAGTAGTTCATCGTGGTGATGTTGGAGAAGGAAGAGATTTTCAGGAAAACCCTCACATGTTATCTATGCTAGGCCCCCGATTATGGCCATTCAGCTATCCGCACCTTGGTAAATAGTTTTCTCCATGATTTTCAAATTTTTTCCCATGAACAAATGTTGATTTATTAGATGTAAAATAGGGAAGTTCTGGGAGCTTCTATTTATAGAGTTAAAGATGTCTCTTTGTTCTTCATTTTGCTTAATTGGGAAGCGGCTATAACCCGAAAGGGTTTGGAGTTCGACGACTCTGTAGATTTAGGGGTTATTTTTGTGCTCAGCTGTGATTTCTTTGTTGTAGGGTTTTCATCTCTCTGCTCTTAAGGATTTCTTTTCCTTGTTTTTGTGGACTTTTAGATCCCTCCCATGTTGTACATTTTTCTGATGGTTATATACTTATTCATCTACTGTTTCTTGGCCAACAAAAAGAAAAGAAAAGGAAATATAATAAATGTTTTTTTTTGCATTAGAAGTGACTGGGAAGTGTGCTAACTGTGGTTTTGTAGTTTAACTCGTATAAATGTTAATTTTGTATTCTTCGTTTATATGTTTTGTTTGGCTTGTTGATTCTTCTTAATTGAAGTTGGTGTTTGATTGGAAAATTTCATTCTGCAGGAGCGGCTTCTTGAAGCTGGTTACAAAGGGAAGATTTCTGAGTCCTGTGGTGCTTTTATTTTGGGTGTTTTCCAGAACCTGCTTCTGGAATCAAATGATGAAATTCTGCAGTGTTCAGATAGAGTTTGGAGACTGCTTGCTCAGGTGTTTAATTTGGTAAGAGTGCATGCATTTAAGAGATTTTGCAATATTTTTCTTTCCTTCCTGATTTTTTATTTGTTTATGCGAAAACTTTACAAGTCAATAACGATATAAAAAAGGAAAAAAGATTACTGGGCTGTTTTCAAGAACAATGGAAGTGTTATTTTCAACGTGTGTGCATTATAATGCAATGCATTTATCACACTATTTAATGTTCAAGACGAATTATCCAAAATTTACGAGGGAGAAAACTTGTTCAGTGTAAGCATTTAAATAATCAAATAAATTTATATATACACACAAATGTCAAATTAATTGTCTTGAGTACAAATTAAGTACTATTTTAATTCTAAAGAATTATCAATCTTTATTAGTAATGACTTTGCGCATAAATACGTTATAATTGGATTGGCGCTACCAACTTTTTTTCAGGCAAGTCACTCAACACTAACCTTAATGAGCCCACTGTGTAAATTCACAAAACATGCACTTCACTGGTCATTATAGACTGGAGCAAGAACAAACACACAATGTCCACTTTTGCACACCCCCAATGTCCACTTTTGCATATTGCTTCGTATCATGCCCACAAAGAAAGAAAAAAGCCCAACTTTCTCTCTCTCCCTCTCTCTCTCGCTTTATATATGTATATATATAAATACTGTAGCATGCACACACGCACGCGCGCACTTATCATGGCAGTTCCCTTATTGAATTAAATTATTGTAGCATGCACACACACGCACGCGCGCACTTATCATGGCAGTTCCCTTATTGATTGCGAGAACCAGCGAATCTCAATTGAATTTTCTTTCCTAAAACTGTTGTCATGTACAGTGATTGATTGATGTGGATGGATTAGTAGAATTATTTAATGACACGTTTGAGTTTGGCCCTGCAATTTTGCATCTGGTATTGTGATACGAGACGCAACGTGACGTGATTGCGTGAATCTCCTGGCGACAACGTATGTCAAATGAAATGGACGGTGACCATGAAGACAAACAATAGGAGATAAGTTTTCCCAGTCAGCAAACAATCCAAGATGGGTTGATTGGCTTTGCTCCGTCCACACGACACAACTACTAGTTTAAATGGGAGGTACGTGCCCCTATATTGTTGGCTAATCAGAGCAAAGTCGATGCAAACTAAGCAAGTGCGATCCACTTTTCCCGCACTTGGCTTCATTAACCTTATCGGAGGAGGAGTACGAAATGATTCAGGAAAGACTCTCGTGAGTGCACGTGCACGTGGACATGCATATTTTGATCATTTCACACTTTGAGCCGGTGAATATACATGTAATTAACGAAAAATCGAAACACAACAGAACTACTGGAGCGAAGCATTTGGTTTCAGAGTTGGGGGAGTCTCTCAGGTTGCATGAAGGATTCATCCTTTATTCTACGAATTTCAAGCACGTTTCTACCCATTAAATCCTGTAAGTTTACGCAAATAATACTTGTACAACCTCGGAAATGACTGTAATTTTATTTTATTTTTTTGGTTAGAGGTGACGTGGATAGAGAAACGCTTGCTCTGTTTTTTGCTCTCTCAGTTTTCTGTTCTTCTGCATTTGATATTTTTCATGAATATTTACGCTGATTATAATGAAGATTGTGAGTTACCCGTGGATGGAAACAGTTTATCAAACCCGGAAAGCGTATAATCTTTATTTATTTATTTTTTTAGTCCTACTTTCATCCATGCTTGGTCAATGATAACAAGGTGCCTGGTTTTAGAACGGAGTAGGATATTTGATGAACATTTGGAAGAAACTGGTATTTCTGACGTAATTAATCAAATTTACCCTTCGTTGGATTGTTTTCGCTGGAAGACAATGGGATTGACGTGAATGGTTTCGATTAGTGCAAATCGACTGGAGACTAAGGGGCGATTTGATTGATATGTGAAAAACATCTGGTATTTCAATTAAACAATTATTTGTGTTGATCAGAAAGTAAATTCACAACAGGTGAAGGTAAACAATGCTTGGAAATGGGGTGGTCGGAATCCTATCCGAGTCTGTGAATAAGTGGGAAAGAAGGGTACCTTTGACCCCATCACACTGTGCCCGACTTCTACATAGCGGCAGGGAGAAAACTGGGGTGGCACGCATAATTGTGCAGCCATCCACAAAGCGCATCCATCATGATGCACTATACGAGGATGTTGGCTGTGAAATAAGTGAGGATTTGTCAGAATGTGGTATTATTTTGGGTATCAAACAACCAAAGGTGCTATAATTCTCCATGCATTACTTTCAATTAATGCAGTAATAAGCTCTGAGTATCTTTGACATGATTCTTTGGCTTTTGCTGCAGTTAGAGATGATTCTTCCTGATAGAGCTTATGCCTTTTTCTCACATACCCACAAAGCTCAGAAAGAAAACATGCCTTTGTTGGACAAGGTATCTTCTCTAATCACATTTTTATCAACAGCTAGTTATTAATAATGCTGGTTTTGCCTCTGCTTATTTTCATTGCGGTGCGTAGATCTTAGCGGAGAGGGTCTCGCTGTATGACTATGAGCTTATTGTTGGGGACCAAGGGAAAAGACTACTTGCATTTGGTAAATTTGCTGGTAGAGCTGGGATGATTGACTTCTTACGTGGATTAGGACAGCGTATGCTCCATCAATTTCAATTCTTTTTCTTATAATGCTCGAGTGCAATTTGTCAGGTTTTTGGACTTTGATGCGTATTTACTTGCTGCACATGCTATTTCTGTTTGGTTGGGTGGAAGTAGGCTGACATGGGGATATTTATAATTGATGCACACTTCATGTATGTTGTTCTTGGTTTTAACTGTTTTCCTTTTTTTATATTTTCTTATGGATGTTATAAGGTCTTAAATAAGTTCATTGTTTTACAAGATCTTCAAAATTAGGTATTTAAAATGAGCTGAGAAATTATCCCATTCCTTTTGATGTGTTCTTCTGCTTTTCGTCTATTCAATTACAGAGCTTGAAGTGGTTAATATATTAAATGCTTTATTCAGTTCTATTGGCAGTGAGTGTTATCCGTGAAGCTGCTGCCAAATTGATTTTCTCACTTCTTTTAAATTATTTCAGGGTATTTAAGTCTTGGATATTCAACTCCTTTCCTTTCGCTGGGAGCATCGTATATGTATTCTTCTTTGGCTGCTGCTAAGGCTGCTGTAATTTCTGTGGGTGAAGAGATATCAACTTTGGGATTGCCATCAGGAATCTGTCCTCTTGTCTTTATATTCACTGGATCTGGAAATGGTACTTTAATGTTGCAATTAGCTCCTCTTCTTCCTTTTTTTTTCCAAAAGAAAAAAATCAACTGCACAGAATTCTTGGGCAGAACATTCAAAAAATGCTACCATGGTGGATCTACGTTCAGTGTTTTCATATTTGTCTTCACAAACAACTTAGCAATACTTGTTTATATTTTTCGGCAGTTTCTCTTGGTGCACAAGAAATATTTAAGCTTCTTCCTCACACTTTTGTTGACCCAAGCAAACTTCCTGGACTATTTGGGACGGTATATCCTATTTTATCCTTTATCATTTATTTTGCATAATTTATGGGCTTAGGAATCTATGAGTTCTATCATGCACTGATTGTTGAAACTTTTATTTAACTATTCACTTTTGAGATTTTTCTTGCCTTATTATTCTCTTTATCCTAAGAGCTATCCCATTGCATGCAGTCCTCATTTTCTTAAGGAGCAGAATTAATGAGTGGCCTGTTCCTTACCAGCTACTTGGGTGCAAATTTGAGGAATCCTCTTAGCACAATAAACAACCTAATCAATAGTTTCAGAGAATTTTTGTCTGATTTTTCATCTGATATGGAAAATATGACAAACTGCATACAAAATTGATTCACATGCTAAATGTGTACGACTGAAATAATAAGAGCAAATAAAGAAGATACTTTCGATTTGGTGATGCTCATCTTTGAAGGCCTGAGTAGGCCTCATTTCCAACGCCCTCTCTCTGTAGTGTGTGAGGCATGAATTATTGGTGTATGAATACATGTCATTTATATCCAATCTGTTGTAATTGCGTGGTTAGTTGCATTCTGCCACATCCTTTTAATCTAATGTCATTGATTTTTTTTCTCTGTTTTCTTTTGACTTCTATTGTTGCCAGGCCAGAAATCTCACTCAACATACTGGTGCATCAAGGAGAGTCTTCCAAGTATATGGTTGTGTTGTGACTTGTGAAGAGATGGTTGAACATAAAGAACCGACAAAAGGATTTGATAAAGTAAATTCCTGTCTTGGGGATTCCTATTTTATATGGCTATCAAACTCTTATGCTCTCTTATTTTTGCCTAGTGGATACTAGATTTTTAACGAAATCCTTATAAAAGAAATCTCATATCTGAACTTTATGCGCACCATTTGTCTTTTTTTTTCAATTTTTTTTATATATATTTTTGTGGTGCAAATCATGTTGAGGACAGATTTTGATTGGTAGTTTCTTAAATTTTGAGACTATGATCACAGTACAAGCTAAAAGCACCTGTATGCTTTGATGGCTGTAACGTTTTTGCTTGTTGACTTTCTCTTTTTCGTTCCTTTGTCTTCTCTTCTATGATTGAAGTCATTCATCTTCAGTTTCTAATGAAACTATCAAAATCTTTGACATGATTGCAATTGAGGTAAATTTATGTAAGATAGGTTAACCAAAATACTCATATTTTTTTACTCCTTGTTTTTCTCAGGCAGACTATTATGCTCATCCAGAACACTATGATCCCATTTTCCATAAAAAAGTAGCCCCATATGCATCTGTTATTGGTATGTAATCTTCTGCTCAGAGCTATATTTTCTAGCAAACCCTTTTTTTTTGTGTTGAATTTTGTTGTTCAGCTGTTGTAGTTAGTTAAAAGTCATTTCAGATTATTTATTTTTGGTAATGACTATTATTTTATCGAATAAAAGAAGATTGCTCAGCATATTCCAACTTTGTAGTTGCTGGTATGCTTCTCATCTAAACAGAAAATCACCGATTCACTGGTCTATTTATGACCATTGTTTAGTGCATGACATTTGTGATAGACCATTTAATGTTTAATTTCAGATTTCCATGACTGTACATAATTTATAATCTACCAAATAACTTGATGTGCATTTACAAAATTTCTTGATGACAAGAAAGTCATTCTTAGATCTTTTGGCACTTGTTTGCATCAGGATAATTTCAAATTGATGTTGTTTATAATAGGGCTTTGGCCAGCAAGCCTAAAAACATAGTAACCCTTGATGATAGAACTGCAATTTTTTTCTCTTTCTCTTTCTTTTTCTTTTCTTCCTACCTTTTTTCTTTTCCCCATCTCCATGCGCCATATATGTTCATCTTTGTCTTTTACATGATCTTCTGGTAATTTCATTAATGTTGTGCTTGGGATTGGTGACAAATTTTGTGCTAATAGGAAGTTTCAACTTTTGGTACTCATATTTTTTTTGGTAGTATTACAGTCCAGCCCATTGGGGTGGAAGCTATACCATTAGTTTCACTCAACAAACAGAAATTTTGAAGTTCACCTTCAGTTAAAGTTCGTTGTTTTAGGCTCAAGTGTGAATGGAGGGATTTGGGTTTGGCATGATGTGGACTGAGCTAATGTATTGGCATGTAGTTAGAATAATCCGTTGAAAAAATGGTTGGCTCTTGGGTGTGGGAAGCATTATTGAACCAGAGGTGTCTGGATTTAAAGAGCTGCACATTACAGGTCTGGAGAACGTATTGACTGAGGGCAAAAGAATTTAGAGAAACTCTCTTCTTGCTATCTTCATATTGATTTTAGACTTCTTGTCGGTTGTTAGGTACATTAGTATATTTTTTGTTTCTGGTAAAGACCTTCAAGCTGCAGAATGGACTGATGAAACAATTCATTAAAACTATGTTTCTTTTCTGCATGGCATTTGTGTTGATCCTTATAAACAAGAAAAATGTGAAATAGGTGTGTCATGGTGACACCTGAATGAGAGATTATGAAAACAATTTAACATGATGATATCACGATTACCTAATTTTGAGATCTCATTTTTGCTTTGCCTCACTTAGGCTAATGAATACTTGATTTCAGATATACTTGAGCTATCAGTTCTGATCCATCCAAATTTCCAAGCACACATTAGTAGCTAACTTGCCATTTTATTATGTTTTGATTCCATGTTTTGAATCACTTAATCTATATCTTACCATTTGTGATCCTTGGTTTAGCAAATTTTAATCTGTGGTACGTTTTAAATATAATTTTTTCTGAAATGTTTCTGTGATAAATGTTGCTTTTTAAATTTTTCTGTGGGGCAGTCAATTGCATGTATTGGGAGAAACGATATCCTCGTTTGTTGAGCACTCAGCAGCTTCAGGATCTAGTGAGAAAAGGATGTCCACTTGTTGGAATTTCTGACATAACTTGTGATATTGGGGGATCATTGGAGTTTGTCAATCAAACCACAACAGTTGACTCACCTTTCTTCAGGTGATATATCAGAAAATCAAGTCATGTCACCAATTACATCATTTGAAAACTGTTTTGTTTTTTATCTGCCATGCAAGGCTTGCCATATGAAAACTTAGTCTTGATGATAATTTATACAATAGAGTTTCTCAAATTAAGCAAAAGTGTGTATTCTCTTTATTTATAATTAGTTGATGTAAATAGTCTATACTTAAACTCCCATTTATGTAATCATCATTTGAATTCTTTGAAATGGAGGTTTAGAAGCACCAGGGGAGACTATTGACAAATTAAGCAAGTGCAGATCTCTAAATCATAACTTTCTCTGTTAGACTATTCAAATGGGGTGACTACCCTAACGGATATCTTCAACAAGTAAACATCAGAAATGGAGAGGAGAAACCAAACTTGACCTTTGCTGTTAAAGTTTATGGATGCTACTTAGTACTAAAGATGCAACTTTATAACGCATGATAGGCTATATCATGAGATGAGAAATATGTGTGTCTGTCAAAGGTTTTCTTTTGTTTTCTCCCCTTAAAGAGAAGGAGATAGAATTGCAGCTATAATGTTACAAGAGAAGCATAGGATTTTAAACGCTGAAGGCTGTAATACTTGTTAACCATTTTACATATCAAATACACTCTTGAAGATAGAGACACTAAAAGGGAAATTTTTTTATGTTATCTTTTATTTTGTCTCAAGAGAAAGGGATATTTAGATAGGGTGGACAAGTTGTCCACCAAAAAGCCATGCAGAAGATTGAATTTCAATTTCTTTCTTGGGAAGTGCTGATTATTCAAATTTGAGCCTGAATTTTTTCTTTTATTTAATTGATTACTTGTTGCTTCTTTAAAAACTAGAGTTAAGAACCTATAGCTTGACAAGGACTCTAGATAGCATAAGATTCATCTTTATATGCATAATGAAATTAAAGGACTCTAGAAAGCATAATATTTCTTCTTTACATGCATATTGAAATAAAAAAAAATTATATTTTCTCTAATGCACAAATGCTAATCAAAATTGCATATGATGACAGGTTTCAGTTGAATTTTCTGGAAATATATAGTTTGCACAACATGTTGCACCATTTCTTTTCTGCCTGTAAATTTTGCATATTCAATGGTATCCCAACTAGTAATTCTTTAATCTCAGTTCTGATAAATCATTATCTCAGATATGATCCTTTGAATGATTCATACTCGAATGATATGGATGGAAATGGTGTGATATGTCAAGTTGTTGATATTCTTCCAACAGAGTTTGCAAGAGAGGTTTGTATGTCAAGTTGTTATACATGCATTTCTTTTGTAAAAATAATATTTTGGTTCTATTTCTCTGTGTGAAAACTCTAGGGTAGCATCTGGTAAGGATGTATCTATTCTGTTTCGTAGTCTTATCTAACATTCCATTTAATTATGGAAGGCTTCCAAATATTTTGGGGACATACTATCAGAATTTATTGGCAGTTTAGCTTCAACAGTAGACATCACAAAGTTGCCCTCGCACCTAAGGAGAGCTTGCATTGCCCATGGGGGAAAACTTACATCCTTATACGAATATATTCCGCGTATGCGAAAATCTCAATCAGAGTAAGCTTCCAGTTCCATTTGGCATGTCTTTGTTTTTCCCCTGCCTTTTCTCTTTTTGTTTTTCTTTCAGTAAGTTTCTCAGATCAGTCAGTACCAATTTCTTCAAATCCTGAGTTACCAGATTTAGTTCTATACTACTGTTTTCTATTAGAATCCTAGTGTATCTGTAGAATCATATGTTATTTTCTTTAGTAAAGCACACTTACTATTGATTGCAGAGATATATCATATAATCATGGAAAAGACCTCTCAAACAAGAAGAACTACAATATATTGGTAGGTTTACCTGTTTTTCTGTTTCAGTGATTGTTCTCTTTTTACCAAACATAACTTGGTAGACCATGGAAATTAGTATAATCTAAGCGTTGTGAGAAAAGTTGTAGTCAATGCATTGTTTCCTATTAAAATTTCCTGATTAAAAATTGTAATTGACAGATATCTATGAGTGGTCACTTATTTGATCAATTTCTCATAAATGAGGCTTTGGACATTATCGAGGCTGCAGGTGGCTCCTTCCACTTGGTGAAGTGCCAAGTGGGTCAGAGTAGTGATGCTTTGTCATCTTCTGAACTTGAAGTAAGTGTACCTCTCAACCATTTTAACTTGAAGAGTAAATTTATAGTCATGTTCACATTAGACTTGACAAGTCATAAGAATCCTTGCGTACATCCATGTGAGCTGCCATTCTGAAGTTGTGTTTAAATCTGAGCAATAGCTCCTGTGTCATAGTTGTAGCCTTATTGATGATAGGAATGAATCTTGTATTTTTCTACAGGATAGAATTAATATCATTTTTATTTAAAATTAAATATTTATTTCCATACAGATATAAAGCAAGTAAATATAGTAGATTTTGCACATGTGAAGTAAGCACTTTTACTGAGCAAATAACACGTTGATTACTTATGTATTGCACTGGAATTTGAACTGAAGCCTGTTGAGTAGTGTCTGGATTCTCTCTCTGTCAATCTTAGCATATAATTTTTAAGGTTTACCAACGTATAATTATTCTAAGGTCCAGGGTGCTGTTTATATATAGCATATTAATCACACGGCCAATTCCAGTTCACTTGCTGAACAACAAACAAATACACATAGGAATCTGTTCGATTTCTGTCTCACAAGTTTTTGAATCATGGACTGAATGTCTTGCCATATTTCATCTTATTAATTGGGCAGGTTGGAGCAAATGATAGGGCAGTTCTTGACCAAATTATTGATTCTTTAACTTCTCTAGCTAATGCAAAGGAAAATGATAGTTTCCAAAGTACGGGAATAAACAGGATTTCCCTCAAGGTTGGTAAGGTTCAGGAGACTAGCATTCAGAAGGGATGTGACACAAAGGAAACAAGTGCTGTTCTGATTATTGGTGCAGGCCGGGTCTGTCAACCAGCTGCTGAGCTCATAGCATCATTTGGAAATATTTCTTCTTGCCAAAGGCATAAAGCATGCTTGGAAACTAATTTTGAATGGCAGAATGATCTTCGAGTTCTAGTTGCATCTCTCTACCTGAAGGATGCAGAAGAGGTGTAGTTGAGCAAAACCCTCTCTTTGGACTTCGAATATAATTTTTTGCTTCATTGTGTACTGCTGAGAGCAAAATTTTTTTTGATGTTTTCTCGTTGTGAATTTGTCTTTAACTTCGATGTGCTCAAAATGAGAACCTGCATATGCATATATATATATTGAGAAAAGTGATTCATGTACATGAACATTTTAGTTTATGCATAAATTTACAAAGATCTTCTATACTTGTATTAATAAACCTGATTCAGGTCATTGAAGGAATTCCAAATGCAGAAGCATTACAGCTTGATGTGACAGACCATGAAAGTCTTTGCAATTACATTTCGCAGGTAAAGTTTTTTTCCACATTACATTTTAAGCATGTACTTGTTAGATGTATCCACAATCACCAGTGGTAATGCTTCATACAACAAAGAATTCTTTGTAAACTCTTTGCCAATCACATGTCCCTCCCTTTTCTGCAATAGTTTTCTGGATTATGGAGCCTTGAGCACTTCTGTCACTGATGAGTTTCTCCCTGGTGCAGGTTGAGATTGTTATAAGTTTACTTCCTGCTAATTGCCACATTATGGTTGCAAACGCATGCATCAAGGTATTTAATACTTTCTTAATGCTTTCAGTATCATAACTATTTCACACTAGTGGCAACTAGAGGTTAGCATAGTACCAACCCAAAATTAATAACAAAAGGATTATAATTTAAAGTGGAACATTGTAATTATTTCAGCAGGAAGATTGTATAATGATAATTTTGAACATCATTACCGAAAATGAGACTAATTTAAAGATGACTTTATACGATAATCTGATTAATCTAGGAAAAGGGAAGAGTATGATTTTGATTATGAAAGTTGTTAAGTCACTAAATTTTGGACAATCAAGGAACTTCACTGGTTGGGAGAAAAACCAACTGAATCTAGAGATGGGGGGTCTTTCCATTTCAAACCTGATTTTCCTTTAATATAAAAAGTTTCACTGCTAGTAATGTGCGAGTGATAGCTAAAAGAGCGAAGATTTGGAATTTAATAACAAAAGGAGGAAAAAGATCCCATGGAGAGTGTGAGATTGTGGGTTGCTCTTATGTTAAATCAGAGGAACTTTAAGAGTTTTGCCATTCTCTCAACATCCTTAAAAAAAAAGACACTTTGGGAAGCAACAGCAATCAGATAAGAACTCTACCATTTCTCGGTTTGGCCTTTGGGCTGCATATAAAGGGAAACTCAGCAAGAAACTTCACTGTTTATTGGAAGATACTAAAATGAACATGTGAGTATCCATTAGCTTAATGGGTTTGTTATTAGTGTATAAGAGGTTTTTGGATCAAATTAAACACAGACTAGGATTTAGCAGATTTTGTTTTTCATTTTGGTTGGGGTGGTCAGTTAAAAGTGCATGAAAGAAAAGAAAAATAAGGTTCACTATCATAATCCTAGTTCTCCAAAAAACCAAGGGGACGCCCTTTTTCAAAAATGTCCCGCCTATACATGGTCCTTATACGCCTGCTAATATTATGATGGATATAATAACTCCCTAAATATTCGGCATGAGTGTAATACATGGAACAAGGAAGTCAATACACCAAAGCTAAAAGTTCCTCTCAACAACCATAGAGACAAAAGTTATGTGTGCTTTGTGTGGTTGAATAGAATATTGTGTTGATAAGCATGAGGATACAAATATTGGTCATAGGGATATATCAATTAAACTTTTTATTTCTTCTATCCAGCTATGGACATGATTATGTCTATTTTTGCAGCTTAAGAAGCATCTTGTCACTGCTAGCTATGTTGATGATTCTATGTCCCAGCTAGATGAGAAAGCCAAGAATTCTGGTATCACGATTCTTGGTGAGATGGGCTTGGACCCTGGAATAGGTACAATACATCCTAATCCATACTGATTTGTTACAATAAATAATTTTTGACACATATTATACACTATTATTAAAGCTTGTAGACAATTATAGCGCCCTCACATATCACCTTATGTTTTTGGGTCAAGTGGTGACTTAAAAATGTTTTAATATCCTTATGTGCTTGCAATTATATTTGCTTTTGTTTCTCTTTCTGTTTTTTCCTCTTTGTTTAGGTTCAATGCGTTGATTGACATGACAAACACATGCATTTGGAATTGGTATTCCATGTGGAGTCCATGCCACTTACATATTAATTTTTTTTATGCTTACCTATCTGCTTTAGCATTTCTATCAAGTTGTGATGTAGTAATTTAACAACTAATGCACCTGAATCTTGAATGGAGTAGATTTGAAGATATAGAATCACAGCACAAAGTGTTTTTTTTTATAACATCTGGAGGCCTGCTCCCATGTTGTTCCAACTTGCAATTTCATTACTTGTTTAACTGTAATCAATTTAGACATAATGCTTCAGATCATATGATGGCAATGAAGATGATCAACCAAGCACATGCACAAAAGGGGAGAATAAAGTCTTTCACTTCTTACTGTGGAGGACTCCCATCACCAGCAACTGCAAATAACCCATTAGCATATAAATTCAGGTAGCCTTTTGGAATTACCGAGATTAAAATTACTTTTAAACTTTGATTCACAGCTTACCATATACAACAGATTGTCTTTTTGGCTTGTCGAGTAGCATGATGCCCGGAATATGCTATTAATGATGATTAATTTCCCAGTGAAATAGTTATATATGTGTTGTCAGCTTTAATGTGTTTGCAGATATAGATATATGTGTGGGTATTTTATGAGTCCATGGATTTAACTCAACGCATGAATGGGAGACTTTCTGTTTTCTCTGAAGAAGGAAGTATGAATGTAAATCATAGTATTTTATGCTGTTATGCTCACATGTGGACTATAATTCTATATAAATTGTCCAATGTGTGCTTTCACTTCTATCATGAAACGAACATGATGACCCTTCTCAAACACGTGTTTGGACGTGAGCAACAAAAAAAAACAAAATTTTCCTTATAATCCGGGACTCACTAAAGCTTCTCAAGCCATAGCCCCCAGTACATGACAATCCTTAGAATGTACCTATCTGTCTTTCGAACTGATTAGTTTAGCTTTCTCATGATGTTTGATGTCAAAAGAAATCCTGGAGTATATTGCTAGGTTTTCCTTTATTATTGCTAGAGCTGTGGGTTCATA
Organism: Xylocarpus granatum; assembly: GCA_019650275.1. Classification (NCBI taxonomy): domain Eukaryota; kingdom Viridiplantae; phylum Streptophyta; class Magnoliopsida; order Sapindales; family Meliaceae; genus Xylocarpus; species Xylocarpus granatum. The sequence goes on along the minus strand of BNST01000152.1, from coordinate 60,628 downwards.
TTTCACAAATCTGGATATTACTGGGTTCTCCTCTCTTTCTGAGTACTTGATACAGGGTATGAAATGCCTGACTTCTATTTTGTTGTGTTCTGTTTGGTGAAGAGTATAAATATTTAGAACTATTTTATTCATAGATTGTTTGCCCTTTCTTCATCTGAGTTTCCAACTCATTTTTTCTCCGAGACCCCATTTACTACTTGTTTAAGAGAGATCAATGCATGCATTCCTAAGAATTTTATGTAGCCAAGACTTGGAGTAGTTAAACTTTGTATTCACAGAACTTATGTTTGGTGGCTGAGAAAGCAGAAAGAAGAGAGAGTTTCTGTAATTCTTATTAACTAAGCTTTGCTTTATTAATTGAATAAATACAATGAAAGACTTGAAGTTGTTTGTATACCAAGCAACTAACTAACCTATCCATGCATCTCACGTGAACCTTAGTTAGATTTGTTTGAAGATAATAACTAATTAGAAAAGCTAAAAAACTCAAATTCAGTTACCTGCAGCTGTAATCCAGGTCATTGCCCGTTGTACAGAGCTTGATCAGCAACTGAAATTGATTCTGATCTTCTTCTTCATTAGTTGTACTCTGTGTTAACATCAGTTGAAATTTAGTTGTGTTCAGTTAATTAGAGTTTGTCAGAGGGTCCTTGCTTTGAAGGATTTTCTAGATCTTCATCTTCTTGTTTGAGCAGCTTCTACTTTTTTTCAATTGTTGGTTCATTTTATGTTTCTGTTTACTTTATTTGCATATATTTGGTTAATTTTTGTGGCATTAGCACTGATTATTCTGATTGTCATACCTAACTTTTAGTCCTGCACTGGAACACCAACAGCTACTGACTGGTTATCCATTATTCAGTTGGAGTCCTGCAGGAGCAATCCGAGCTGGGCGAAACCCTGCCACCTATAGGTCTCAAGGCAAAACTGTCCATGTTGATGGTAAGCTGTCAGCAATGTAAAAAAAAGTGATAAAATTTATAGATATGCGTATATCTTTTTTGTTTCCCTTTAAATTCTAATGCATGAATGTCTCTGCAAGCTCATCTATGGCTTATAAGGGTATAGCTTTCCTAGTTATTTACAGATAAATGTCGGAAGTATTTTACCTACGCCTAAAGAGATAGTCATCCCATGTTATTCAGTATGTTATCACCATGAATATTGTCATATAGAATTTAAAGCCCTATCATTTTTTTTTAATCTCACGAGGTTTTATTGTTGCAATATCTGTTCACTATAGTACTTCTTTTGCGAACTTGCAGGGGATAGTCTTTATGATTCAGCCACGAAATTCCGGATACCTGATCTTCCAGCTTTTGCACTAGAGTGTCTTCCTAATCGTAACTCTTTAGCGTATGGAGATATATATGGAATAGGACAAGAAGCATCAACAATCTTCCGTGGGACTCTCCGCTATGAAGGCATGGCATGAATTTGGCTTATTTATTTTATGTTTATTAGAGCCAAAATTTTAGTACTTGATTTATTGTTTAATTTTGGAACGCTAAGATTTCATTAAGATGTTGATCAAGGGTATCAAAAAGAAATACATATAAATGCAACTAATGGCCACTGATGATCCATATAGTTCTTCATCTGGATTTAATGAACTTGATTTTCAATTTGATTGTATGTTTTCAGCACTTACCCTCTAACAATTTGTGTAGGGTTTGGTGAAATTATGGGGACACTTGGAAGGATTGGTCTTTTTAGTGCTGAAGCACATCCATTTCTTAAACAAGGAACAGGGCTGACATTTAAAATGTTCCTATGTGAACTTCTCAAAATTGATAGTCAAAACAAGGGTCAAGCTTTAATAGGAGAGAAGGAGATAACTGAAAGGATTGTCTCACTTGAACATTGCCAAGAGCAAGAAACAGCAACAAAGGCTGCCAAAACTATTATGTGAGTAATCTGTATCACTGTAAGGTTGTCACAAAAGTCAACTAATCATGGCCCTTACATAGCTCTACATTAAGTTCATATGCTTTGGACAACATTTTTTTTTCTTCTCTCTTCCAGGGTAAAACAATATAATATTTTAGCCGGTTGAAATGTTTCTTTCTTGTCCCTTAGATTTTTGGGGCTTAATGAGCAGACAGAAATTCCTGTTTCCTGCCAGAGTGCATTTGATGTTACCTGTCTCCTTATGGAAGAGAAGCTAGCCTATGCCAGCACTGAGGAGGTATGTCTTATCATTAATTAAACAAGGGCGCTTTAGCTCATGGTTTTTCTCAATCTGCTACAATAAGAGAATGCCGTTCCTTGTTCTTGAATGTTACTAGGCGACAGTTAAAAGAACAATTAAGCTACTAACATACGCCAATAGGTTTCAGTGCTCACTGACTTCCAAGCATACTTTTTGAAGGAACTGGATCGTTTCACTATTATACAACTAATTCACAACTGAATTGAAGATTCAGTATGAAATAGGAAATTATACAACTTTTTCATGACTGAACTGGAGATTCAGCGTGAAATGCACACATCCTCATGGCATCTTCACTGAGGCAACATGATTTGGCATCATCATCTGCAAAGAATTATCTTCATGTAGCATACTTGATTATATGTTTGTACTATGTGCTTCTGAATTATTCATTCTTGCTAATTGTGTAATTATTGATAGGATATGGTGCTTTTACATCATGAAGTAGAAGTGGAATTCCCAGATGGCCGACCAGGAGTGAACCATGCCACGACTTTATTGCAATTCGGGAAGACTATAGATGGGAAAATGGTTTCTGCCATGGCTCTAACCGTTGGTATTCCCGCAGCCATAGGAGCAATGGTATGTCATAACATCTCTGACTTTCCTTTATATCTTCTTGAATAATTATTATTTATGTCCTTATATTTATTTTCTGTTGTTGTTGCAGCTCTTAATAGTGAACAAGATTAAAACGAGGGGTGTCCTGAGACCTATTGAACCTGAAGTATACGTGCCAGGTAATTACAACTTCGAGACCTATTTTTAGCTGTACACAGCAAATGGACATGTCTAATAATGAGCAGCCCGGCTTGGCTTCCACCTTTTTATCATCATATAAGTGGCAGCAGCAGAACGATTTTGGCCTGCCCTAGTTGTCATAAACTTGTTTCTTTTGTTGATTTTGCAGCATTGGATTTGATGCAAACTTATGGTATCAAGTTGGTGGAGAAGATAACCTCAATTGTATAGTATGTCATCTATTCAGATCCCTGAATATTCTTGTGCAAATGCAGGCACCAAGCCTGAGGATTTCAAAGCATAGAATCAGAGCATGATAATGTAATTTTGCAAGCTCGGTACCCGTTCATTTAGATGCAACAATCTTCATTAGACTTTCCTCACTCCATTGGATGGCTTGCTCATCAATTGGATTATGAAATAAATTATTTTAAAAAATTGTAAAAATTCAGAGTTTAGTTGATAGATATCACATCACTCAATATAATAATTTGTTAAAAATAAATAGATAATCTTACATTACATGCCCGAGTATACTTTTTCTTGTTCTTATTATATATTATACGATTATTTTAATTTAAACGGTCAAAATTTTATTTTATGTGTGTTAATTATTTTTATTAAATTTAATTTTAGTAATTGAAAATGAATTAATTTCATTGTTAAAAAAATTTTATTTTATGCATATATTTCATATTTTAGTTCTTTCTCCATCATGAGTATTGTAACAATAGTTTGTTTCTAAATGAAGTTTGCTCTATAAGATAGCAAGACTGTATGCTAGATGATTCCTAAGTACTATATAGTTTCTGCTAAGTTACAATTTCAATTGAGTTACATAAATGATTTATTTATGGCTAATAAAAGTTTTTTTTTATATTAATTAAAAGAACGTTTTAAATTAAAAAAATAAATGAGATTCGATTGTGTTCTGTGAATTTTTATTTTTAATTTTTTTTAAAGTTAAATGAAATAGATAAAAATTAACAATTCATGCAACACATCTTACACCTTTGCATCGCCCTAAATCACAATCCATTAGGAAGTTAATATCTTTGGTGGAAAGACAAAGATAGAAACATAGTAAATGCTAACTTTTAATTCAGTTTCAACCTTTAACGCATTTGAATCATATTTTCATTATAAAATGCAAAAATTTAGATACTCAACTCCTCTTTTTATTATAGTTGGAATTGTATCAATCTAATTCTTGAATTAAAAGTTATGATTAAAGTGCGAAGTTGCACGAATATCGTTTTTCTAAAATTTTTCTAAATGAAAGATCCATATCTATAGTCTCTAATAAGTATCTACACAAAGTAAAATTAAAAAATATTTTAGTAATAACTTAAGAAAAGGTACTTCAATTGAAGCTTAGGTGTTTTGACCATGAAGATCATTTTTTTCAAATTTTAATTTTTTAAAAAATTAATTCACACAATTTAACCAAAAGAGAAGAGATATTTATAATTTTTAATTATTTACTCTTAATCACGTTAAAAGTATTTAGATAAAGACAAAATCTAATCTTATCTAATAGAATTACTATCTCACCTTAATTAAATAACTAATTATTTTTTAATTAATCAAATTAATTAAATACAAATTATTATTATAATAAATTTAAAAATATAGTTAAAAATAAATAATTTTTTAATTATATTTCAATCCCTAAACTTTATAAAAATGAAATAACACTTATATTTTTAAAAATTGTAAAATAGTATTAATATTTTTAAATTTACAAAGTAGCTCAGAATTTTTTTCTCAATTAACTCTTTAATTAAAAAAATAATTTTGATAGATCAAGTGTTGCATTTAACAATGCATTACAATTCCTAATTGAGAAAGAATACTAATTTTAGTAAAACTTAATTTGTAGACAATTATCATATAATTCAGTTCTTTCACTTCATACATATCCCATATATGATTTTAGAGTATGAAAAATGTCTACTCTATTAAATCATGATCATTGAAATTTTTTTTATTTAAGTTGATAATATAATATTAGAGTTTTTAAAACTCATTTCAAAACTTACAATAATTATAGATTTATATTATCACTTATGTAAAAAAAGCACCACTTGAGATATCAACTCTACGTCATTTAGCACGACAAATCATTTATTAATCTCTCACAATCTTCATGCGCTTTTTATATTACTTAATCATTATCCTAGGCCTAATCTCACTATGGATGATGGAAATGTGATATTAAAGTACATATGATCCATATACAAGGTACCATGAACACCTTAAATTTAATGATCATTCATATCATTGTCGCTTAGAGAAATCCCATAAACATATGATAACACTTCTTATGGGTTATTAAGTGGGTTAGTTTGATATACTTATTCTCTAGTAAGCATCCATATGTTACTAAGCAAATACCTTCACAAGTACCTGAAGAGATTAGCTACCTTCTTTCTCCAAGAAGTAGACAAAATATATATCAATTTAAGCTAAATTTATTAATGTCCTATTGTCTATAATCTTACGATCGGGAACAATTAAAAATGATGAGATCTCATAAATTTATTTTAATTCTTTTTATTATCATTTTAAGAATTTTATATTACAAGTAGTCAATATTTATGATTAACAAAATACTTATAAGTGAAACAACAATTTTATTAATAATGTACAATTACATATTTGTCTCTGTAAGATTTAAGGCACATAACCAACATATATAACAAGGCATATAATAGAAAATTTATACATACGAACCTTAGAAATAAATATTTAAAATAATTAATAAAATATTTTCATATTAATAGAATCTACATTAAGCCAAGTAATGAGGGTAAATAACAGATAATTCCACATTCAGTGCAAACATATTGAGCTTGATATGCATAACATTAAAGAAAAGAAGCTTAGTAAATCATTGGATATTTGATATGTTCCATTTGATGATCAGGTTACTAATATTTTGACAAAACCTTTACTATGTTCTTAATTTTTCTATTTTGTGACATAAGCTTAAGGTAGTTCATCAACCTTGACTTTAAGAGGGGATGTTAGAGTAATTAAAATTTAGAAGGTTCATTTATAAAATTTAGAAGTTTTTATGGCAAGTGAATATTTTCTATGATGGTAGTGAGCTGGGAAAGATGAGTTGTATTGAATTATATTATGAAGCAAATTGCTTAAATATTTGTCTAACTAACTTTATTTATTTTACATGTGTAAAAGAAGAATCCAAAATTCTTTAAGTAGTATCAATAGATGGATACTTTACATTCATGAATGTATGATTGACAAGCAAAATAAACAGTAATAAAAGTTAAATTTGTCTCAAATTTTCTCGATAAACAAACAACACTTCTTTTTCTTAATTCTTGACTTTTGTTAATATTATATTATTTTTAAACTTCAAAGTTGCTTGTTGTATTAATATTATATTGATTCAAAACTTCATAATTGTTTATTTTTTTGATAATATATTACTTCTAAATTTGAATATCGTGTATTTTGTTAATCTCTAAAAATAATTTAATATTAAAAATAGCATCTAAAAGAGATTCAACAATGAAAGATTTTAAAGAAAAGGTGTTTAATTTTTTTTTATCTTTGAAATCAATTATGAATGTCAAAGATCAGCTCAATCAGAAAAAGCTTGCAACATTTAAAAAATTATGCCTTGCTCATTTTCAAGATTAACAAGATTTATAATTTTCTTCACGCTAAATACATAAGTTACTATCAAAGTGCAATTTGACAAAAATGCATTTTATTTCGATTTTTGATGTTAGAATTTGCGTTGATCATGGGCTTGAATTGTGTCCACTATTATGTAAAAATAATGGTGAAAATTATTAATGAAGATAGCAGAGTGTGTGATGCTTTGATAAATAGGAATACGAATGACACCACAAAAGGATTAAGAGAGGCAGTCATGTCAACCCGGTCTAATGATGATATAAAAGTTTGCAAAATTTTTTAACTTTTGAGAAACTGTTATTTGAAAAACAAGTGCAAAAATTAAATTGCTAAAGATCATACGCTCTAAATTTACTGTTATGAGAACATACTTGAGGAAACTAGGAGTAGAATAAATGATAAGTTGTTCTTCAACAAAGAGAATTATATAATAATAATAATAAAATGAATCTTGTAAATTTTCTTGATGAATAGCTTTTACAAATGTGTGTGCGCGAAATCACAAAACACTAGCTGTTTAGGTGTCTTAAAAAGAACAAAATTTCATTGCAACTGTTTATCTTACTAATTTGTCATCCTCTTCATGCGAAGAAAGAAACTTGCTAAATTTTCAAAACTAGGACGCACCTTTGCTTGCACAAAAGGTCTTGAACGTGTCACACCTGTAATTGAACAGAGCTGAGGGCTGATTTTCCTATTTTGTTATTTATCTATTTTAGGCTTGTATTAATGTCATTTTCTTCCAAAGAAAAAGGATAACAGTATGCAAATAAAACTGTTTGACTGCAAGCAAGCAAGAGAATTTCTTTTATTGGATATTCATCTATGACTGCATGGAAATTTCAGACTCAATTTGTTTATTTTAATTTTTTTTAAATTGAATTTTATAATAACTATTCCTAATAATTCGTAAGTTATTTAACATGCAATAGATTCTAGGAGAAAAAATATATATATTACTAAATATTGTGCATGTTTATATAAAGAGAGAGTTGGAAATTAAATGGGCAAATTAACTACTGTCCGTATCATATTTTTATTTTTATATTTGATGTCTCAGAACAATGGGCAAATCAACTCTTATTGCAAGTACACTCACAAAGTGCTGCACGAAAATTTCCATGGAAAGAATTAATAGAACTCAGCCACAGATGATTAACTTAAAATTGAAAGCTAATAATAAGAGAGCCATAATCAGAGAGTTGCGGTTTGTTCCAGCATCAGATGAACGAGGAGTAGTAGTTGTCCGATTCGTTTTCAGATCAATCATGATCTCATATCGGCAAGTACCGTGAGAAGGATCAGTGGTGGTGATAACTGATAAATTGTTGAATGAACATGCACCTTTTCTTTGATCCATGGTCTGGTAATAAATATTTAACGCATACGACGCATTGCTTTTAGCATCCAGCTTACCACAAGAAGAACCGAATCCAAGACTCGTGCAATCTGCATATGTGCAAGCATAGGTTATGCTATCAGCCAATTTCGGGTCTGTGATGCTTGCCTGCGGCGACATTACACACCATTTTCTTGCCAAATATTTGACTCCTTTAGCTGCAACCATACCTTTCCTATTCCCCATATTCAAGTTGTATTTGATGCTTCCATCGTAGTTAAACATACCCCAATGCCGCTCAAAGTTTCCAGGTAGGACGCCCTTCTTATCTTCATCAATTAGGGAAAATATGTACACTTCTGGTGGTGTGCGGCGCTTGGGTGTGCCTTGTCCTGAAGTTATGCGGTCGAGCAAGCCTTGGTTGAATTTGCGGGCAAACTCGATGTTTGCATTTGGATCACCATCTGTTGGCCACCCAACTTCTCCGATAATGACAGGCATGGATGAGAAGCCATTCTTTTCAAGGGCTGAAATGAGGGTGTCAAAGTTGGCATCAAATACATTGGTGTAAGAAATGGAACCATCGACAACGGGAGCAGCAGTGCCATTGAAGAATGCAAAATCAATTGGGAAATTGGGGTCAGAATAGAGGCTAAGGAATGGGTAGATGTTGATTGTGAGTGGACCACCATTGTTCCTCAGGAACTTGATGATGGAGATCATAAGATCATGGATGTCAGATCTGAAGTTTCCACCAGAGGGCAGCCCGCTGTCACTTTGGTAGACGTCTGCGTTTAAAGGGACGGTGACCTTAACTTGTTTGCCTAAGCCGGCTTTTATGAGGGCCGCTTGAATGTTCTGAAGTGCTGGAAATGTTGTATGGAGAAAAGTATCTTTGTAAGTCTTGAGGAAAGGTTCATTGCCCACCGCCACATACCTATAACAACCAAATATAATAAACACGCAGTTCAAGAACATCTTCTGAAAAAGAGTTGTAATTTCTCAACAACAAAAGCTTACTTGATTTTGCAAAAAGATTAATAACGATGAAAAGTCTTGCCTTATATCCGCTCCATTTTGGGATATATATTTGGAGACATTTTGTCGTACCCAGTTCACAGCAGCATTGGCACTGGTAGCCAATGGTGCCAAGAGTTCATTGGGTATGCCAACCATAACTTGAATGCCGGACCTACCAAGAGCCTTTAGCGCTGCCGGATCAGCTTCAAACAGCTTCACTTTGTCGAATCCATTGTCTTTCATCAGCCTCACGACGATGTTAGCTGGTAGCGGATGAGTTGATTGTAAGCCCCAGTTGCAAGCCAAGCCTAGAACTCCTTTTGTTAAACCTTCAGAAATTATGAATAGCATGAAGAAACATAGTAAGTAATGATGGTTACCCATATTTTGTTTTGTTTTGTGTTGTTAAGGACGCTTCTAGTTGTGTTCTCAGTTGAATTGTGTATTTGTACTAGTTTTGACACAAACGAAACAGAAATGTACTTAATTGAAAGGAAAAGAAAGGGAAAGTTGCATAATTAAGATTCTACAAGGAACAAGATTCCTCGAGAAAACCCCAGTTCATCAACAATCAATAAAATATGCAGTTCGAAAGAGAACATGGTATCAAGAAAGGAATGGACTGAACTTGTGGAGTTGATTTCGTGGCTATACCTTGACCAAAACCCACATACAAGGAATGCAATGGAACTTTTCCAGATCAGGATCTTTTGTCCTTATTCTGGAATTAAAAAGTTTGCTTACAAAGTCTCTTTCTTGTACCTAGCGCAAAGGTGGTGGCTTTTAGACTAGATGATTTGATACTCATTCCGCGAACCATTAGCAAGATTAGGTCCAAGGATTTAACCCTCGCTCTAAGTGGGCTATGTTGTCACCATACCTCACACGCCCTTCTAAAGTGAGGAGCTTGGTGCTGAATTTGGACCTGCTCCGTTACATACCCCTTGTCACATCACGTATCTCAGATCAACCCGACAATCCAAAAAATTAACCTCTTTATACAGACGAATTTTTATAATTTCAAGTTCAACTTATTACGTGTGTTCCAAAAAGTGATATTTTATTTCTGTATACAAAAATATTTACATATGTTTATTAAGATAGTATAAACACTTTTGAATTTAAATTTTGATGTTAAAATTAAAAAAAAATTATTATATTACATCTATTATACTATTAAAATTATTATTTTAAAACGGTTTGTATTCTATTCATTTTAGATCAACAAAATTTATTATAAATAAAAAATAAAAAAAATTAGATATCCGTTAAAACTTCACAATTCAAGATTTTTTTCTCACAAATTCTTTATTTACACCTTCTTTTTCACAACTTAAACTTTACAAATTAAGCTCCTTTTCACAAAACTTTTATTTTTATTTTTTTCTTCATGTCCCAAATTTAATTATTCAAGCTTCTTCTCACCAACACTTCATTTTCATTTTCTTTAGGACTACCGGTATGCAACAACTACTCAAAATCGCAAAGAACTAAACCAAAAATAGATTCTTAAATTAAAAGTTTTATTTTTTTTTAAAGTTGATTCTGATACTAGAAATCAAGAGCCAGGATCAAACCAAAGAAATGATTTGTTTTTGAAAATAAAAAAATACCTTTATGTAAAGCACAATTTGTTTATAACATTTGATAACTTAAGTTACTTTTTGAAGGTAATACAAACAGATATTTAATAAATTATTTAACTAATAAAATAATAATAATTAAAATTTTTATTAAAATTATAAAAAATTAATTTCAAATAAATACTTTCAGTTAATTACAATTGAAATTTATGTAAATACAATTGAAATTAATTGCATATTTATGTAAACCTTTAATGAGTGTATATATGACTAATTTATACTTCAATTACTAATCAAAAATATCTATCTCTAATTTTTCTTTTTATTTTTTATTGTGCAAATCTTTAAACACATGTTGCAGCCTTAGGATTTTTATTAAAATTATTTTTATTAGCTTTCAATTACTCAATTTATTATTTATACATTTCATTATTTTTATGATTTAATACCATTAATTGAATTTTTTTTAAAAAAATTTTCTAGAGTTTAAAATTATAAGATTATATAATTAATAAATAAAATACTCCATATTAAAATTAAAAATAAACTAAAATCAAATAAAATTAAAAAATAGAGTATCTTGTTAAATAAGGTAAGCTTTGGGTGGATTCGGAACCAAAACCAATTTTGCACAGCCTTAAATGGTAGTAGGCATTGAAATGAATTTTTTTCAATCAATTAAAAGCTTTTAAATAAATGCACCTCATTACATTAAAAAAAAATTACACCCATATCCCGTATCATAATTGATATCTCGTAATATATTATGATTCTCGTTTCATAATAAAATCTATCCTTTCAAATTCGAAGAAAGTAAAATAATTATTTTACCAATATAAATTATAAAATACTAATTTTTCATAAAGTGTGCACGTGTCTATCTATACAAGAATAGGATGTTTGAAAAATTATTATCTCAAAACACTTTCTTTCTCTCTCCTTATTGTGTCTTTTTTACGATTGAACAGTGCCATTTTTCCCCCAGTGATTAGATATCCATATTGCCAAAGCCATTGGATTCCTCTCATAACCATGATCGCAATCGTTTAAAGAATGCCATCATCGGAGTTGTCGTTATTGTTCATGCACCACCGCGAGTTCTGCCGGCTTAATTTTTTGTCGCTGACTTGTGGCATTTTCTGGCAAGTGAATTGACACCTTCAACACTCCAAACTCCTGCTGTCGTGCTCTATGTCGTGTTATGGTTCTTTTTTGGTGAATTCTCTCATTTCCTAATCATGGGTTTGCTGGTCAACAAACCTCGATTTTTGTGCATTTTTCGACGAACAGCGAGGTTCTCAAAAATTTCGTTGTCACTGACGATCTCCTAGAGGTAGATATAAATATGGCAATGTAATCTGTTCGTGAAATGGAGGGGTCATATATATATATATATTGAGGAGAGTATGCTCTCTCTGAAACGGTGAGAAAATGTTTTAATATTTTAATTTTATTAAAAATTTAATTTATATAAAATATATTTTAAATTTAATAATTTAATTTTAATTTGTCCTCTTGTAAAATAGGTAATTCGAAAGTTACTTAAAAATAAATTTTGGATAAAATATTAGAAAATAAAGAAAATTTTGGTACATGTATATTATTAATTATTATAAATATAAAGTTATAAAATAAAATTATAAATTATAGTTTGTAAATTTATAGTTTATAACAAAAATAATGATAATTATAATTTATAAATTGATATTGAATTTTTATAACAAAAATAAACATTAATATTGATAAATTAATTTGTTAATTAAAAAAGAAATAATATAAAATTGATTAAAATAAAAATATAATAAAATTAAAAATTTAATCATTTTGAAAGAAAAATCATAATTTTTCATTCTTAGAAGAAAAATCATGATTTTCTGGTTTAGGGTAATAGAATTCTTTTTTTTTATTACCATTGTTTCAAACAAATAAAGAAATCCTCATGTTTTAGGGTAATCCCTTTCTCTTTTTTTTTGGTTTCTTTATTAACAAATGTTTTGAATGTTTTTAGAAACTTCTTGGGGTGCATATCCCTTTTTGAGTTAGTCAAGTCTGTCACATGCGAAGCTGGAGAGATAAATTCGACGATTCCAAGTATTTCTGTGCTCTATAATCACCATTCTTGCTAAGAAAGCTTTCCTTGTGTGTTTGTTCTTCCTATGGCTGTCGGTTTGACTGTACCACATCATACATGTTCTTCATCTGTTTGTTTCTTTGATGTCAGTTGTTGATTCTTGATTTGATTAATGTTTTTGGGTTGGACTAACATCAATTTTGAACTTAAAAATTGGACCTTCTGCATTACTTTATTTTTATGATTTAGGACAATCAAGTTGGAAACATGAGAAGATATATACACACAGAAGAAGAGAGAGTCTTAAACTACTCTTGCAAGAATAATTTTACCAATTTCTTATGCCCTTCTTTGTTAGGAAGAATCACTACAGAAAAAATATATACTTGTAATCAATCACAAAACAAAAGAAAAACAGATAGCCCACACAATTGAAACAAAACAAACAAAATTTAGAAGAATTCTGATGCAAATTACAAATACATAGACCATAATAAACCTTTTACTTTTTTCTTCTCTTTTATCCCATATAATAGTAATATCAGAAATTGCAAAATTGGCAACTAAGAGCCACATGTAACAAATATGTGCACAAACAACAATTGTCATAACAATTAATCATTAAAAATAAGGTGAAACTTGATGATGATGATGATGAGTGAACAATAATATAATCATCACATGAGAAGATCGTCCCCAAAGATGTAGAGAATTCTTTCCACGGCCCAATTGGGCTCATTCTTGGGCCAATTGTTTAACCTCTGCGATTGGGAATAGGTCAACAAAGGGGCCCGACAAAGAGGACAGGTCTTGTAATGATCATAATCAACCCATCGATCAATGCATTCATTGTGGAACACGTGGCAGCAATTTCTCAGCTCCCGCACCAGATCATTGTCGTCCATGTGATTCAAGCACACAGCACAAGTGTCGGAAACCCACGGCATCCTTACTCTGATGTCTTCGAAGCTGGATAGAATCAGTCTTTCCTTAATCATCTCTGAAGAAATAGAAGAACAAGAAGGAGAAGAAGAGCTTCTGTTTCTGAATCTGAAAAAGAAAAACAGAACCCATCTGAGAAGCGCAATAACAACCGCTGTTTTGTAAATAATATTGCTTGTAATGAAACTGGGATCTTCTTCAAAGAAACTGCCCATCGAATCGAAGAAAGGCGACGAAAATTAAAGAAAGAGAGACCGAGGGAGGCAAAAAGAAGAAAGGAAGGGGGAAGATTGCAGGAGCATGCAGGGGTTCTTATAAAGACACGATTGATAACAGTGGAGAAATCTCTTTTAGTTTTTAATTTAATCGGGAAGTGTTATGGGGTCATTTTGGTGGGCATTCGGTGCTCTATTGTATTATCGAACAAGCTTTTGTCCTTTTTTTTATTAATAAATAAATAAATTTATTACATACCTTTTCAAAATTTATATTAAATATATATATATAATATATATATTTTTATAAAATTTATTGTAAAGTAAAATAAATAAGTGATTGATAGTTTATTTTTTACTTTTTAAAATAAAAAATTATGGTATAGAAGGATGAATGAAAGAGAAAGCACTTCATGTGGATTAAAAGTAAAGTAGGATGTGGATTAATACCAATAAATATATTTATTAATTAAAAAATATTTATATTTTAAATTTATTGTCAATTTTTTTTTAAAAAAAATTAAATTATATATAAATTTTTATAAATGAATTGATTTTGGGCACAGTTTTTAATTTTTAGTTTTAATTATGTTTTATTAAAAATATTTATTTTTATTGAAATACTTTTAAAATTAAATTTATTTTGAATTTTATTTTTAAATATAAAATATAATTAGATTAATAATTAATTTTTTATAAAATAAAATTAAAATTATTAAATAAATATAATTAATTATACGAATTAAAATAAAAATAAAATACCTTTCTTCCAAATATTCTTTTCTTTTCTTTTATGAATTTCCAAACGCCATGCTCTTACAATTATTGATTCCATTTCCAAATCAAGATTTGCCCACGATTTATGTATCAGCCATTCTCAGTTTCAATTTTTGTGAATTGTGATTACATTCCAGCCGTTACGGGGTATAAATATAATAATATTACAAGTACTGTTTTATATTCTATATTTCCATTACAAATTGCATGAATGCGCTGGATTATTATTGCGATCGCTGGCATCAATGGCACACAAATGGAGACCAGTCCCTTAAAAGCAAACCCGTGCCCACCCACCCACGGGTTTGTTCTCTGCTGGGGTCCTTTCTTTTATTTTTATAAGTGATGTTGGTGGTCACACACAACACGACAAATTTTATTTTTAATTTTTTAATAAATTAAATTGAATAAAAATTAATATAATAATATAAAATAATATTTCATTTTATTATAATATAATTCTATACTGTTCATAGAGGTGGTAATGGTTTTGGATAGAATTAAAATTGTCAAAAAAATTAGACCAAAAAAATTGATTTTCAATCCAGAATGTATTTTAAGTTAGGTTTTGATTTTAAATATTTAAAATAGAAATTAAATTAAAAAAATAGTTATTTTTAAAGATTAAAAATTATTTATAGAATTTATTTGTAACATTATATTTTATCTAATTTATTTTTAAAGATAAAGTAAATATAAGTTTCATATTCAATAAATTATTTAATTAAAAATAAAAATATAAAAATTAATTTTATTTATAAAAAATTAATTTTATTAATTTTAAATAAATACTTTAAACTCAAATATAATGTGTCGACTAAATTTGTTGTTGAATTTGTACAAATATAACCTTCACATAAAATATATTTATATTTTATTTAATAAATAATTTATTTAAAAAATAATTTTTTATCCGTTAAGTTATATAAAAAATTAATTAATGTGTTTATAATAATTTATTTCATCATCTTATTTGTATAATAATTTCATTTAATTATTATTTATATATATTTATTTTAATTATTAAATAAATTAACTATTATAATAAATACATATACGGTATAATATTATTAGATACGTAATTGTACTACTAAAAAAGTTTAATTTTTCTTTTTTGGTGATATGTATTATTAACTTATATAATAATATATAATTTTTTTAAAAAAATATATCATATATTAATTTTTTTTATAAATTATTTTTTCATTCACTATTTTTTTATTTATGCATTTTGCTTATTTTATAATCTAATACTTTTAATTTTAATTTTGTAAAATTTTTTATAAAATTAAAAATAAATACTCCGTGAAATAAAATAACTTTCGATTATGAATGGAATAAAAACCAAATCCAATTTTGGTCAGTTCGACTGTTCATGTAAAATGACACAATCGTGATTAAATATATATGCCTATTGTTTAACTCTGAGGCTGCTGCAGCTCAATTCCTCCGCTGTAATTTTCGACTTTTTAAGTTTAAGACGGTTTCGTCATCGTCATATCATTTGGAATTGACGATTTGTTTCGTGGTCATTCCCATTGATTTCCACGTTTTTGATGATGTGTTGGATTTCCATCAAATCCTAGTCAGAGTCCACCAATCCATCGTCACCTTCAACTTTCTTTTTTCAGTCGTTTATTCTTAATTCTGATCTCTTTTGTCCCTTGCTAAGATTTTGGTACCTAAAAGCTGACCCCACCTTGGAAAACCATTTTGGCTTCTGCTCCAACGCGAATAATTAGATTTTTTTTTAACATTTAATCCATATCATTTTGGTCCATAATTATTTTGAATTCATTAAATTTGAGCAATACGAAGAAGACAAGTGTTCAAATACTGTTGCAACAAGTTCCAAAGTTCACAAGTTCCAAAGTTCACAAGTTCCAAAGTATACCAACCACATGTTGAACACAAAACTTCTCCAGATTTCATATTTGACCACCTGCTATGTCCGTGAAAAAAAAATAAAAAAGAAATAACGTGGGGGAAAGAGAAAGTCGTTATCACTGTTCTGAGCAACATCAGAGTCACAGACACGCAGACACTCGTATAAATCAAACATGCCAAACCAAAAAGTAAAGATAAGATAAAAGGCTGTCAGTATTTAGCATGTGAGCATCAGTGAGAAAAAAGATTAATTGACGGCTAAAGGTTGTAAGAACTTTCGGCAGAAACGTCCACAAAATATTGCATATATAGAATCTATAACAAAAAGGGTGTACTGTAACATAAGGGATAGCTTCAAACAAATTTCATCTTATATGTACATACAAAATATTCAATAGATACAAGCCCGCAGGAGATTGCAATGTCAAAAGCTTTAAATTATTCCACAAATCAGCTAGACTTGCATTGTCTATTACATGCATATCAAAATATTCACGTCTTTTCTGCAGAAAATTTGAAAATTTTTATTACCTTGGAAGGCAGATTCTAATTCTCAGCCCATGAATTGCTGCCACCCGTCCTGTCATAGTATATCATACAGGCTCAGGCCGTGGCAGCACCTTGATGCAAACAGGTTCATGAGGTAAGCTGAAAACTTGCACAATGTTTGCTCACGCGGCTTTACCCTTTTCCATCTTCTGAAGCATCTTGTATTGCAGAGTAGCTGGAGCACAATCCAGAGGTGTTTCTCCTAAATTATATGTTATCTATTAGAGTTGGAAGAGAAAAGAAAAACTATACAACTGTTTGCCACCTACAACTTATGGCTACCAGTATTCTCCACCAAACAAAAACTGAGAATAAGAGATAATTCCATTGTTGTTTTATATGTGATGGCATTGTTTACTAAAAAGACTGGAAGGTAAGATTTTCCTTGAGGAAAAAAGTAGATAAACATATCATTGGTACAATAAATATTTTGGTTGGATCACCCAAGACAAATTTTTAACAACAATTTGAACTTTCAAGAAAATTAAAAGCAATATCTTTTTGATTTTGTTTCATTCCATGATCCAAGGACATACTGACACTTTTGCAGATGTTCATCCCCCATGACCTGAATATCATTTGTGATTAACTCCAGCCATCAACAACGAGATCAAACAACATTACAACTGGGACATAAGAATAAGTACCTTGAGCATTCTTGTAGTCCGTGCTTGCTCCACATTCCATAAGGGTGAAGGCTATATCAGTTCGATTAAATAGTGCTGCCTGCATCCATCAATCTGGTGATTAGCATCATATACATTTTCAAAATAAATGGATTATATCATGCAAGCATGCCACAAGCAGATGAGCAATCACAATGCGCGCGCACGCACACATACAGAGAGAGAGAGAGAGAGAGAGAGAGCAGTACTAGATGTAGCAAAGACATTCCTTGCTTGTCATGAAAATTTGCATCTACACCCTGCCAACAAAACAATGTTTTAAGTTCAATTTATGGACTTTTAAGTTTTATTTTCATTTAATTTCTTTTTCATCCAATATGCAATGAAATGAAGAATACCTCACCCAGAAGCTTCTTGACTGCAGCAGTATCTCCATTCTTTATAGCCTCTCTTACACCCTAAGCAGAGCACATGCAATGGAATTAACATGCGACCAGACCCCCAAATAGAATACTTCGCCAAAGTTGAATATTTGGTGACCATTTTAAATAAAATCTAGTTTATACCTCTCCATTGACTTCATAATCCATCTGAGGTTTACCCATAGCACCGTTTGTCCCTTGACCAGGATTAAAAATAGAACTGAAAATTGCATGTGCACCAATACCCACTTAAAATGCAGCATGGTGTTAGGAGGCAAATTTAACATCAATTTCACAAGTTACTAGCACAACAATTTAAGAAACCAAATTGCTTTGTTGATATAAATTAACTAAAAGCATCAAACATATAAGTAACTAGAAGAAAGAAACTACATGGACAAAGAAATGAGAGCAAGCACAGTGAAAGAGAATAAAAAAAATTGGAAGTGAATGATTATAGTCAAGTACATAGCTTCATATCCTACTTTAAGCAAAGTTTGTGGATATCCAAGTAGATAACTTCAAATCCTACTTTAAGACAAATTCCCCACACTAGCAGAGGAAATCCTTGTCCCAATGTACTGAAGCAATATGGTCGGTTCCACTAAATGAAGTGGAAATTAGCAACTATGATTGAGGGCTGCAAAGAAGCAACAAAAGTAGGATGAAGAAAAGATGACAAATTGAGATGGCAAATCTAGCGATGTAAAAGTGCAAAAATCATTCAGTCCTTGGCGCAAAACAGTATCTACATTTCTATACGAATTACAGTTGAGAGAAACCGCATCACTTGAAATAAGGAAGCAAAAGAAAACCATGGGATTGGCAAGTATGGGCCTGTAATGAATAAATTAGAAGCCCATGATTTTTAATTGTAATGATTTCGAAATTTTCTGCACAGAAACTAAATATGTAAATTTGATGCACACTGCAGGTATGAGAAACATGTTTATATAATGCAACATCCGGACACAAGAACAAACAGCCCTAGAATCACCTTTTCTGTTGACATGTTGAAATCATCAGGACACTTATCCAAATTTAGTAGCATCATGACAGATTAATAGTAGTATGATAGAAAAGAGTTGGAGTTTCATAAACTAAACTGCTGACCTTGACTGCAAAATAACACTGAGAACTGCTTATGAAGATATCATAAGTATTACTGCTTAAAACTGTTCATTATGTCAGGAAAAAAAAACAGACATAGGATATCAAAACCAAAAGACAACATACCTAATTTTGCTGTTTGAAGTGGAACCTCTGTTCCTTGGAGTGGTGTCTATCTTTTTTGGCTTTGGATTCGACTGAGCAGTAGTGGAAGAAGTGGTTTTTATCTACAAAATCACAGACTGTGAGTAGAGCTGGGCAAAAAATTTAAGAAGCTGCCTGTCCCAAAAAAACTAAGTTTATTGGCAAGGGCCAGACACTACCTTTAAGCCCTAACACACCCCTCATGTGGAATGATGGATTTAATATAAGCTTGTCATGTGGGTCAGCGCAAAGACATTTGCAGAAACAAAAGAAAAAGAAAAAATATGGGAGGGGGTGAGGGGATTTAAACACAAGATCTCTTGGTCAAACTAGCTCTCATATCATATCAAGAAACCAACAGTTGCGAAACTATTCTAGAATTCACACCTGTTGGGGAAGCAAATCAGTGGATGGGGCCGGAGCTTCACAAATGCACAAAGGCATCCCACATTTGCACTCTAAAACACTTGAAACAGGGTATTGCTCCACAACTCGTTCAACTTTTGGATCCATATCTGCATCAATGTTGAATCTAGAGAAGTTATCTGTTACAGAATTAATCCCATCTGAAGAAGCCTGAAGATTATCATTCCTAGTTCTGTGCCAAAATAAATTTCGCGTTCAGATAACAAATTAGTTTTCTGAAAAGAAATAAAAGATGCTTGAAGGCAAAAAGAAAAATCAACTGCAAAAGATCCCTTCAATGGGCACTAAGCATCAAGAAGGTAGAAATCCTCAAAACTAGTAAAACCTCTTTATAGTCATATTGTTGGAACCAAACTAATTTTATAAATATAAGGAGGTTATAATTTAACAGAGGTATAATTACAAAAACTATTATTTTGACTTAATTATCCTTTGCACAAATGATATAAAGACTATTGGGTTGGTTTCCACCTCATGTGAGGATTACCGCATACAACAGATCTTAGGTAATAAAGTTTTCTAATCATATAAATAAAAAAAAAGTATAATCCTGTATGGAAAGAAAATTCATCTAAGAATAGATGAAGGAAAGAAAAACAAAAATATATACAAAGGTGGCTTGTTCTACAAAAAAGTATAGAAAAACCACCACTTTAGCTTTAGTTTTCAAAGTTTACTCCCATCAGTACTTCAATCATTTATTTTGGAAACAGATAGAAGATTATACTGTAGAACTATCAAATGTAATTGTTCTTCGTAGAATTTTAAATGCAGTTTCTACACAATGCAGTTTCTACACAGACAATTGATGTGAAACCACAGATAACTATTAACTGTTTAGTTACAAATAAAGTGAATGAATTGACTGATCAGATTCAGCAACTTTATTACACTAATCAAATAAATATTAATATCTTCCTTAATTATTTAAATAAATAACAAATTGTGTATACTTTAACTTTAAAAAAATCATAGCTATAATTAAACAAAAAAAAATGAGATAATCCTAAATATGATAGTATGAAAATAGAAAAAATTTCCATGGCAAAAAATTTCCATGGAATTTAAAAAGTTTATAATTTATTATAAGGTGAAGTTTATTCTTATTTACAACTTACTCAAATAAGGATCAAATTTTTTATGACTATGTAGAGGTTATTCCCATATAACGTATCAATATAGAGAGATTTTACAATATCAAACAAGAAAGTAAAGAGCAAAAAGAGTAGCAAATTGATAACATCTATTAAAATGAAAATCAACAAGGTCTGTAACTTGAGAGGGATGCAGAAGATTGGCCATTTCTTAAAATAAATGTGTATATCTACTTGAACATTAAGAAGCTCATTTTTATCTCCAAAGTCAACCTCAATTATAACCTTTTCTACCGTATTTCTAATTATTTGCCACTAGATATAATTTTCCAGTGTAGGAGAATACACTCTATAGCAATTGAGACCACATGCTACACTAATAATAATATCTCAAATGACAAAACAAAAAAGAGAAGTATGACTTGAGAACAACTTCCAAATAGGTGTTGAGTTAAACCTAAGAATTAGATGCTGCAGATCTTGTTATAACCTAAAATTAATTCCTAAATTTCTCTTATTCCCATCAATCAAAAAAAAAGCGCAAACCAAACACTAAAACCATATTTTGATATAATCTACCAAACCATATTTACCGAAATGTTTAATTTTTAATTCAGTTTAGGTGGAGGAAACATAAAATAAAAGAAATTCATATAGCACAAGTTGGATCCTTAAATAATTAATAAGTAGCAAAAACTTTCATATAAAATTTTGTCCACTGAAATCAAATATGCCTAAAAATTTGTACATGACCTAGACAAATATGATAATTGATGTTATTTCAAGAAAGACTTGAGTGCGTTAATGCATGTTACATATCAGGCACTGGTTAAGTTAGCACATTCCATATCAGGATTAGTGTTTTAATGCATGTTACAAAACTCGACAAAGACTACACTTCAAGACTGTGTTAACTGGAAGCTTGAGCACAAATCCAGGATACAAAGACGGGAAAACAGAAGTTCACTGCTAGTCCAATGGCAACATGTGGCTTGAATGGCCTCAATGCCAATCTACTGCTATTCTATGGGTCGAAGAGAATTTTAGAGATAGGGAGATAGTATCTTGGTGCTAAGATAGAGCCAACCTGACACTGGAGTGAGATAGTTATTTAGGGAGCTTCCCATGTCAGTGCCACCCTGAAGCTCAGCAGTAAAACTAGAACTTAACCTAGCAAAAACTAAGTTGAGGATTGTGATAGCTATTGCAAGTTTTTGAGTTTTCTAAGCAGAGACTTGATATTTTAGGATAAGAGTCATTCTTTCTTAATTTTATTAACATTAAGATAAATCTAATTTCTATTAAATGGCATTAGTTTTTTTGTTTCTATTAAGAGTCATCATCATACTTTCTCACTCTGAAAATACAACTGTGAAGTTTTTTAAATTCTGTAAGGCATTGGTAACTAGATTTCAGAAATTTTGAATAGATAGTTCATAAATTTTATAGTAAAGTAAGTTTTAGACTTTTAACAAAATGGGATTATTCAAAATAGGTCACTTAGTGAAGTAGTCATAATCAAAATACAAGAATTCTTGCAAGAAATAATCGGTGATAAGTCTTTCTTTATCTAGTGGTATTTTGAAATAGCTCCTTTATTAGATTGAAGGGTTTTTCTTTTGTGAAAAGCTTGTCATAAAGTTTTCTTTTAATAACAAATTTTTGTATTTATTGCATTGATTATGTTTATTGCTTTAGATTTGATTTGCTCCTGTAGCTTGATTACATTGAATTGTCTAGGACTAACTGGTGTAGACTAACAAATTTTAATGTGTTTTAATTTGTTGATAATTTGAATCTTTCACTATTTGCAACACTTTTCACTCCCATCAAGCGTTCTGGGACCTAAACTTAAGCTTGTCCTTACTCATCCTTTAGAATATGATAATTTTATTGTTTGATGACCCATGTAAAAGAAAATAAAGTAATGGAGAACCAATCCATACCAATCATGATCAAACTGATCCTTACTTCTATTAACAACTCCGAGACAATTAGGAAACCAGTAAATAGAAGAAGCTATAGAATTGGTACACCCATGGCATGGGCATCAACATAAGTGCCATGAAACTTTTGTCTACGCCAAGGCTTATGTCAAACATTAAGTCTACAAGTTATTTTACAAGAGTGAGCTTCAACTTTGGTATTTTGATCAAATAAGTTTTGCCTAACCCAAGGGGTTTTACAAAGTTGACATATTAAAATAGAGAAATAGAAAGGAGTAAGAACCACAAGGATCAAACCTCTAAGTATCTTAAAAACTTATCCCAGTAAAAGTTTCAACAGTTGCTTGGCCTAATGGGGTCTCACCAGATAAATTTCAATCCCTCTAAGTATTTTACGAGTGGAGAAACACTTCTGATAAAGATGCACAAAAGAAAGAAATAATTCAAAACTTTAAGTAAATAATTTCTTTTCAATTCCACCATTAATGAAAAAACCTACAACCTGAAATCTTTCAATCCAATAAGGATTATAAATGATTTCTGGATAAAATTTCATAAACAAGAAAACCAATTGAAAATCTAATAGCAGCTCTACGAAGTTAAATCAATAGTAATTTACCGAGAGGAATTATTGAAACAATCAGCGCAAACTCTCACAGTTGTGTGAATGCCAAATTGCGGTAAAGCCTGAATTTGATCACCAAAAATTTTCAAACATATTTAAAGAAAAGAATATAATCCCAGAAATTATTTACGAAACACAAAGACAAACCATTTGATCTGAAGAATGCTCATGGCATAATGTCCTCCCACAACATCGACAATGATGCTGCAAAAGAAAGCCGATGAATTACAGTAAAACCTTAACATATTAAACTGATTGATGGTCATTGAGAATTTCAGATTCTGTACATGATCAATCAAAATAAATCTATTCTAAAGTTCGTTGAATTTGAAATCTATCAAATGACAAAAAAAGGGGTACCCGACGCCTGAAAGTGTTGAAACTGCATTTGCAGACGTCACAGCGAGCTGCTTCCTGGAAAGGCGGGGGCTCTAATGACATTTCCGATCTGTGCTCTTCTCTTTCTTTCTGTATCCGCCACAGATTCGTTGTTTTAGTTTATTCCTGCTGGACTTGGTCGATCTTGAAGAAAATTGATGCCAGTTTACAATTTCCTTTTAAAGCCAAATCTCATCCGGGGCTGAATTGACATTGGCGACAACCCTGACCCGGAGTATGAACCACTGATTGGGTGAACCGCAGACCCGCCATGTCATTTTCGACTTTATAGTAATTAAGAGAAAACCCGATCCTCTTGACCTGACCTCAATTAATTATATAATATTAAAATTAAGAACCGAACTTTATTTCTCAATAGACGTAGCGCTTTCATATAATTACTTACTACATGAAAAATAATAATATAATGATTCATAATATAATTAAATTATTTATATAATTAATGTTGATATAATAAATATTTTACATCATCCCAAAATGTCCGTACAGCTCAACATAAGTGGGTTGTAAACTGGGTTGGACCTGGGCTTGTCTTAACAGGCCTAAGATCAGACCAGTTCTCGCAGCCCAACATCTCCAAAACAATTTAAGAAATAAAAAAAAACGTGTTTATATATTTGTGGACTGGAAGCCAACAAACTCTCCATAATAATAATATAATAATTGATGGGGCCACATGCCGGCCTGACGAAGACATCCCTAAGCAAAATCTATTTTTTAAAATTGGGGGAAGTTATGCCACCTGTCAAGTTTTGATTTGTCAAAAAGGAAAAGTACACAGTAAAAATGGGTGGACTCGGCAGTTATGTGACTCGACTGCAGAGTAGCATCGTATGTTGGACTGCCACGTAAACGTTTACCTGATCAGAGAACCAGCAGAGCAGCAGCGACCACGTTTTTTTGATGAACAAAATTGAATGATGGTGCTATGCCTGTTTATTTCGTGGCACCCGTTTTCACGGGACCGCGTCAATAACGTTATAACAAAAGCAAAATGTAAATTAAAATATAACAAAAGTAAAGACGAAGGTGAAGGCGAAGCTGGGAGAAGATAAAATTTAGTAGTAGAGAAAAAGAAACTGGATTTTTCTAGATTTTAGTTCAACAATGGAGGTTGAGTTTGCTGCTTCTGATCATGAAGTAAAGCAGAAGACTGGAGGAGGAGGAGAAGAGGACAAGAAAGAGCAAGTGGTTGACCAAAACGATGCGGGCAAAGGGGGAGATGCAGGATCTGCTGAAGGCCGCAGTTTGTTGGGGAACAACAACAATACCGTCAGGTTTGTTTTCGATGATATATGTTTTCTCTTGAGCCTCTTTGGATCTGTATAATTTTCTCCGCTTGATGTTTATGGTAACGTTGGGGCTAGGGCTATTATTTCTGTATTTCGAAAGAATAATTCTAGAAGAATGATAAGCATATGACTGTCAGAAATTTTTTCTTTGAGGGTTATATATTAGGTAGTTTAGGGATGTAATGAACACAACTTACTTGGTTCAGGATATTTGGTCACTTTCACAAGAAAGGCTGTTTCAATTACAAGAATTTTTTCACCATCGGAGTTGTAGATGCACTAAATAATAAAATGATTGACGCTTTCTATGTAAAACCCAAAGGAATATTAGGAGGGAAGTGTTAACCGGGAACTGGCATGTGCTGATGGTTCGGGAAATCCTTAAACAAAGGGAAAATGTTGGATAACAAGACACATCATAGCAACGTGCTCGTTTACTAATTGTGTGAGCATCATCAAAAGACTATATTCCTTGGTTATGCTGATACTTTTGCATGAACAATGTCAGGTTTATAAGTATTAGTTCAAAAGATAGCTGCTTGTTATTCTTCTTTATTGGCTTTCTCTATTCTACCATGAAAACTTATTTATGGGACTGATAGAGATTCGGTTTTGTTATATTACTTATGCTTGTGTTCTTACAGATTTTTTGTTGCTTGGATTCAATAGGAATTTGTTCTGTTGCCTTATACTTCATGTATTATTTGGTTGGATTAGAGGCTTGGTTTAGGCACAGCTGCTGTGGGATTGATGCACTAAATGTTATATATTAGTGTAAAAAATAAGTAGATCCCATTAAAAGTTGATGTTACCATACGCCTTTTAACTTTGTTTCTAAGTTAAATGCAATTACCAAAATACTAAATGAAGCCTTTGTCATTTGAGTCTAGAGGAATGTGAATGTTTTAGTGGCATTTTCATGATTTACTTCTTAAACTGTTCTGTTTATTAAATTTTGTCAATGGCTACATTTTTCCTTAGGAAAATTTTCGCTGTTGATTTTGGAATGTTTATGAGATCAAGGGGTTTGTAGCATTAATAATAGTAGGGCTGCTGATTGTGTTATTAAATAGCAGTACACTAGCATTTACTGAGCTTGTGCTTGCCATGCTAGTATTTACTCACTTCTGGTTTAATAGTGCATTCTGATACTATGTGTACTATGACAATTTCTTTTTCTCTTTTAATTTGTATATTTATTTATTCTTCACCTTATATATCTTGTTTGACTTATTAGTTGTTGAACTTTATTCTTCATCTTTTATCTTGTCCTCATCTTCCTTGTCCCCAACCATTGAACAAAAGCACAGTTTAGTCTTGTGATGTAGATTTCTAATGTCTTGTTTTCTGTTGTGTAAGGCCTGTCGCAATGCCAACATCTGGAGTAAATGTGTCAGACCTTGCTCTGACTCAGCTTACAATCTTCTATGGTGGAAGAGTGTGTGTGTTTGATGCAATTCCAGCAGAAAAGGTTGGTCTGTCTTAAACTTCAATGACTGGTAAATTTTTTCAAAATGAAATCTCATTCCAGTTACTTTCCATGATTTATTTGCTTAGGTCCACGAAATTATGCTTCTCGCTGTCTCAGCTGCTGCTACCCCTGCTACTAACCCTCGTGACATAAAGAATACTGGTGGCAATGGCCTTACCTCTTCACCAGTTCTAGCAAGGTCTCCTTCTCTACAAAGCACCTCAAGTGCTTTGGCATCACCAAGGCCACAGCCTTTTCCTGTTCAAAAGAATTCCCTTTGCAAATTGCAAGCTGGTAATGATTGCATACTTGACTGAACATGTCTTTTTGAACATAGATATACCATTATTTTCTCTTTAATATTATGTAATTACTAATCTTCATTAGCTTCATGATGATTTGTGAATCTCTCTTGGTACAGAATTACCAATAGCAAGGAGGCATTCCCTAAAACAATTTTTTGAGAAACGTCGGGACAGGTACCTGCTTCCCTCCCAAATTTACTGCATGAGAATTACATATCATTGTTATTATGTCAGGCCATCTCATGTTTCAAATTTTACCAGTTATAGAAAGAACCCTGTTCTTGACTGAATGATGAGGGAGTTCCGTTGTTATCTGTGGTAATTAATTTGGTAAAAAATAATTGATCACACTGGAAGGGGTTAAAGCTATCTTATTGCCTATTATCATCCAACTACATACACATAATTTAAAATCTTATTCAAGGATAAAGTCATCTTATCAAGACTAAATGTCTATCATATTTATTGCCATTATGTTTAGATATCTTTGTGTAAAATTCATGTAAGTTTTGACTTGCAGGCTGTTGAGCAAGAACCCATATTCTGCAGAATCAGGGTCAAAAGTTTCTGATGATACAAAAGGATACCTCAGTACTGACACATCAGTAGATGCAGATTGCTTTGAAAAACCTCCCAAGTCTCAACGGGAACTGCAACCTAAGGCAATAACCCACGTTGCATGAATTGAAGCTTAGAAGCTTGTAACGAATAATAGACAACTTTTATCTGCTAAACTAGACATTATTGTGTTGTATGGTTGGTGTAGAAATTCAAATCGCAGTGCGTGGGGTGTGATGATTTTTGAATTTGCCGCTGGCCTTGATGGGGAAGACATGTTTGCAACTTCACTACTGTCGGGTCCGAAAGAAATAAAAAATGTCCCATTGTAGGGTTATTTCTCTCTGTGGTCGTGTCGTTCATAGTTAATTTGTTCACATGTTCGGTTCAAAACTCCCAACGGCAATTGAAATGTCTATTGTACCTATGCGTGCGTTAGCTGATGATGTATTAATTGTCTTGTGTTGTGCAACTAAACTGTTTTGACAAATCACAAACCCAGTTATCTGTTATTTGCTGTGTGAACATGTGACGTTAAGAAACATACATGTATTGATGTACTTTATGGACGACTATATGAAGTGTCTTCGTCTTTGGTGATTGGTGGTATGTATTTTATGAAGTGTCTTCGGCTTTGGTGATTGGTGGTATAGATTTCATTATGTAGTTGTGCATAAGCTACATATTTGCAATATCTCATGTTAGATGTTCTGTCAAAGATTGTAGTGCCTATGCTGTTTTTAGAAAATAAAATTATATAAAGTGGTTACTAACACTCCATATTTAACAAGATTTGTTTATTTTTTTTTATTTTATTAATATTTGATATCCAATGCATTTATTTTGCAATAACTGTAATTAAAAGTTACCATGCCTTGATACCAAATCTTACATTTGCAGGTGGCGCTGCTTTACCTGCTTGTACGGAAACATAACCTTCATCTGGTGTTCAAAATAAAATTTGATTAGGTGAGCTGCAAGTGTTCTCAATCTCAGGGAGCGTACACAACGAAGAAGTGCATTCTGTTATCTAAAAATAAGATCAAAACCAAAGAACCCTTGACCTCACGAACCTTTTTCTCCTACTTGAACAACTTCGTTTGTAGGATAATAATAAACTATTTATCAAAGGCAAGAGGCTTTCCAAAACATGATTGCGCTCGAGAGGGACGTCCGGAAAGCAAATTCCATACCATTTATACGCAGTATGGCCTTAAGATACATGCATACTGCTTACTAGTATGGACACAATAACAGACATGTGCATAATACCAATACACAAACAAGGCAGACTTGATTAAGATGTTACACAAAAGTTCAAACAATCAATATCCACATTCAAAACAACTTTACACACCAAAACAGTGACTGCAGTTATCACTTAAACAGGAACACTAAAACTTCCATCTGTAGCATCATTTGTCTTGCATCATTCACATGCATTTTAGGGCAGACTATGCATGATGCCATGCAGGTATCCCCCGGTCATCACAAGGGAAACAAAAGAGACAGCACCAGCTGGAAATGCCTTCCCTGACTTCTTGAAACGGGAACCCATCACTCCCAAAAGTGCAGCAGATAAAACTTCAATTTGAAATAACGAAAGCATTAGGTTAAGCTTGCAACGAGGTCGATCACAACAAACTGTTTTATACAATCAGTTGAACATATACCTCAGGTTGGACCTTAGCTTTGTAGCAATAAATTGAAGAAACATAATAATAACAATGCAGTGTACATACCTTCAAAAATAAATTGCATAAGGGAAAATCCCAGAACTTATGAAAAATAACTTGTACAATCTAGCACCAACAGGACAGTAAGAATTAACTCCAGGTCAGTCAACATGCATGCTGTAATCCAAGTCAACCTTAATTTGACATAAGTAAATTGGTTAATTCACTGGTTATAAGAAATGATAGGATGGGTCAAATTAGTGACCCATCAACCATTAATCATCAAGTTGAGCATAACTTACTTGAATCTTAAGCCAAAAGGAACAATTATATCACTTATTTACTCATTTGTTGGTGCTTATATTTATTTATTAATTTATATACACCTAAATCAGGATTTAATACATTTAAGATATACATATATATATATATATTCTTGTGCCATATTTTACATTTATTTTAGGATAAATGACTATTGAGTTCCTAAGATTTGGAGCATTATATTGATTAGTTCTACTGGTTTCATAAATACCAAAAAACATCTCAATTAATTAATTTCTACCATTTCTTCAAATCAAACTACATAAATTAGTTGATAAGTCACGCCAATTTTTGTCACTAAACTCTATAAATGTACCATATTACCCTTACTTTTTATATAAACAAACTTCTGCAACTAGCAATTTGAAGTGTTTTTAGGTATTTTTGAAATCACTAAGATTACTTAGTACAAAGCGCCAAACATGAGGGAGTCAATTGTCATTTACCCTCCAATTTATCCAACTTTCAAGTGAGAAACAAAAATTTTCTAATTAGGAGCCAAATTTCAAATCTTTATTTAACTCAACTAGTATTTATACACGTGAATTTATAGTCAATTTGATATGGATCTAAGTAAATTTGCACCAAATCTGACCCATCCAGCCCTAGGTAGTCATTAATGTCAATTCTTTGCAACTTGGTTTGGTATAAATAGGACAACTGTTTTATGCCATCATGGAAGTCAAATAAATTTGTTGATTCGCTTGCAGATCATGAAATGTGGTGAAAAACTATGGGATCGTAATCACATAGCATGAGCTTAAATTACTCCTATATCATCGTAATATAATATGGCAATGATATCTTACCAAGTCCAATGGAAGATGCAAGAACTGGTTTTGTGGGAAGCTCAGTATAAACATAATAAAGCAGCAAGGCTGACAGTCCGCCGGCCAACAGTGACTTCTGGCTGCCACTTTTCAGATATCCCATAAGACCACCCACTGTCAACAATATCAACAATAGTTAGATGTGATGCATGAGAGCAAGGAAGGTGCACAAATAATCTAGGCCCATGCAAGCATACAACAAAACTATGATATACATTCAATCAAATCAGAGGCATTCACCAATCAACTAAAAGTTAAGCATATAATACTGCTATATTCAAT
The DNA here is from genome assembly GCA_019650275.1 of Xylocarpus granatum. Classification (NCBI taxonomy): domain Eukaryota; kingdom Viridiplantae; phylum Streptophyta; class Magnoliopsida; order Sapindales; family Meliaceae; genus Xylocarpus; species Xylocarpus granatum. Next base: position 30,093 of record BNST01000152.1, on the reverse strand, counting down.
ATTGATAGTTTATCACCCGAGAAGTAGCAAGGGCCCTTCTATCCTTTGTGCTAAAAATTTACAGGTCTTAACACTTTGTTCAGCGGAAGATTAATAGAAGGAAAGGAAAAAAAGATAAGAGTAGGTTATCGTTTCCCATTATCGGATCCAATAAAAATAATTGACATATATGGGCAATCCAAACTCACAAAACTCAATACTTCCACTAATGAAAAGAAGAGAAATGTATCTTTATGTTAACACATAAATCAGAAAAATGGATAAACATATTCAACTTCAACTTATCAGCACATAATTTCTGTTCTCATCCCTCCTTTAAGGATAATTAACAGTGTATAGTGGCACACTTTCCTTGTCCTCTCACCTCCATTCTACCAAACCAAATGGAGGAAGAAAGGACTGACCCTCTTCTCTTTTTCTCTGTATTTCTCCTGTCTTACACTTACCAGACATAAGATTCAAGGAACCAAACAAATATCCGAGTCATGTAGGTTTAACATCACTCAACAAAAGACAATGAGATATCAATCCAACAATGTAGTTGCTCGATAAAGTTTCCTTGATCAAATTTATAACGAGTCATTGCCAATATAAAAGCAAAACAAAAATAAATAAATAAATAAATAAATTACCTCCAACGAGAGCAGCATAACCAAGAGTGAACTTTTGAGACATAGACATTCTCATCTTGTTCTTCCCACTTTCGTCCGACGACTCCCCCTCTCCTTCGCTCTTACCTTCACCTCCTCCTCCTCCTCCTCCACCACCACCTCCGCCACCAAAACCCTGTCCGCCAACACCGCCGATATCTGGATTGATATCAATTACGTCCTTGACGGAGTCAACTGTATTGGTGATTACAGTTGACGATTTGGAATCAGACGAGACCACAGCAGCAGCAGTATCGATCTTCTTAGAAGAAATCACGAGTGTACGAAAGTTGATGATTTTGTAAGATTGGTGAAGTGGAAGGGTAGTTGGCGTGGAGAATCCGAGATTGGGATGTGGAAGAAGAAGAGAAGACTGAGATTTACCAGCTAACAGTCCGTCTGCCATTTGTTTGTTTAACTGTTTCACTCATACTTTTGGTCTTCCACTATCTGTTTGCGTTGCGTTCGCCACTTTGTTTTTGTTTCTGGTGGTTCCAGATGACTGCGATTTTTTCTTGGGCCGGACCAGTCTGGCTCTGTGCTAGTGCTTCTTTTCAAAGAGCGGTTGAGCCCAATTCGTATCGCTGTCTTGTAATATGTTTGTAGGGTAGGGCGTTTTCACTCATCTCCGCATGTCTGTGAAAGCCGCGTTATAGAAAGTATTTGACAACTCACTCATTCCTCTTCTGTTAGTGATTCCATCCATTTGATTGCTGACCGTTAAGAATCGGGCACTTTCATGCATTCACGCCACATTGCCCCTTTCAATCTCGCTCACACGTTAAATTCTTTTTGTAGACTTCACCATTGGAAGCATTCCGCGCGAAATTTGCTCGTATTTCTGACAATAAAACAGAAGTAGTAATCCTTTGATGGAAAGCAAACAGTTCTAACATATGGTTGATGTACCAAGGGCTGCGCCTTTTTAGTAGCTTGGGTCGTAGGTTTTGTTGATGTTGTCAATTGCAACAAATGATGCATGCCACGGTACTGGACGATGGCCTGCATTGCACATGGAGAAAAATTTCTTAAAATGATCACTTTCGCAGGGTTGTTGAGTTTAATATTTACAACAGATTTGATAGTTGTTGCTATTTGTTCGGGGCTTGCATCATTTTCTAATCACTTCCCACTTGTGTGTGTTTTCTTTATACGATGAGAGTTTCGTCACTTTTTAGTTATCCTCAAATTTTGATAAAATTATAAAATATTACACTCTTAAAATTTAAGATTTTTTGTAATTTAATATTTTATAAGATAATTTAAAAATTTAAAGTACAAAAATTTTAAATATTTTGATGGAGTTTTCTCTACAACATGAATATTAAAAATTTAAACATGCAAATTTTAAATTTTTGTAACATTTTAAATAATTTTTGTGAAATTTCAAGCTATCACAATAACAAATTCATTAAAAATAAATTTTCGGACATTTTTTTTAACGTAACTTATTACATTATTCTAACTAAATATGTATAATATCTAGTATAATTACAACTTTTTGATAAGTAAAATATATACAACAAAATATTCTTCTAAATTTTATTTAACCAGAGAATAATATTTCTTTCATATTCATCTACAGTTGTTCCGAAAAAAAACATGAAAAGTAAGTTGTAAACTAAAATTCAGTAGATAATTAGGTATAAAAGATAGTTTTTTAAAAAATTATTGATTATTATATTTTTAATTATTTTTATTATTAATAAGTATAAATAATTATAATAATAACAAAATAATTTAGTTATTAGTGTAATGCATAATTTTATAATACTATTTTCAATGATTATCGTGCAAGAAATATGTACTTTACGTATTTTAGAGATTTTAGAAATTTAAACACTTGACAATTATCCTTTCAGTTTTTAAAAAACATCGTACATTCATCATCTTAACTATCTGTGAATTTTTTTTTCCTAATCCATCTTATTAGTGGCATAACTATTTGAGAGAATTTTTTCACAAAACATCGATGATAAACATCTATCCTTAAGAAAACTTTGTACGTACACCTCGCCCAACGTAGAATAACTTTTATCTTAACTAGATTCATTAATATACCGTCCTTGAAAGCATGTCCTAGTAATCTAACTTCTGGCATCTGTAAGTCACATTTCTTCCTTCTTCGCATTTGGAAGCGATTGAAGACAATATTGAGTATATGTCCTTTACAAGAGAGTTCATCTTCTACGCATTTCTTCCTTTATTTAATGATACAGTCTATGTTAATTTTACTTGGTGGTAGTAAAAGTTGAAACTTTTGATCCAGCACTAAAGATAAATTCAAAATAGTAAGCAAAGACATAACCTTCTCCTCCTAACGAAGTTTGAACATCAAATTTGTTTAACTTCACAAAGTATTGATTCATAACTTTGAAGGCCATGAATCTAATATATTTTTCATAACAAAACCTTAAAATTTGTTGAGAAAAGTTTTATTTGCTCCCATTGCTAAGAGTTTGCTACAAGGTTTTGTTATAAATTATCTCTAGGATACATCAAAACCAAAATACAATAGTTAATGATATTGACATATTTCCAAAATATTATAAAAGAGATTTGTCAAAACATACGACCTTACAAAGAATAATCACACGTAAAGTAATTAATAACTTAAATTTATTTGATATAAATAAAATATAATTTTTTTCCTCTATTTATACTCTCAATTGAAATTCTAATAAATGGTAATTATAACTATAATGGTTTTAAGAATGAAATCGAAGGAATTAAAACTACTAATTTGCATAAAATCATTAGTAATGAATTATATATTATTAAAATCTTCATTTCACTTTATGCTTTCCTTATTTTGATCTTTAATAAAGAAAAAAATTTACGATAAAGTATAAAAATTAACGATAAACTGTAAAAATATTTAATAAAATAAAATATGCCTAATATTGATATTATATATATATATATTAATTTGTTAAAAATTTTGATTTTAAAAGAATTTTGAAACTGTTATTTTACTCAAAAACAGACAGAATTAGAAATAAAAAGAAAAATGAATTTGAAAATGAGTAATAAAACATGTCGGAAAACAACTATCAATGTTTGTATGGAGTAAAAACTTTTTATAGTTGCACATGCGGGACAAAGAACGAACAGCCACAGACAAATAAAGAATAATGGGGCGTGCAATGGCATCGAGATCTCTCAGCTTTGGAGTTGTTAGTAATAGTACTATTAGCAGCCCATTTGTATTTAGAAAAAGGGATCGTGATTAACGGCTTTTCTGTCTTTTCTTATCTCTTTTAATCCATTTCGACCCAGAGTATAAGTTCTGGGAGTTTGACTTAAAAATATACAGAGATTCCTCAACGAGGTGGCCAAGGGCTAAGGCTAAACAAAGAAACAGAGCAGCATTTAGCTTTTACTTTACAAAGGTCAGCACAGGCACAGGGACAGCGGCAACAGCAAGCAAGCAATCCGTTTTGACAAACCAATGCCTGCCCTTTCTTTATCAGAGTTTACGTGTGTTCTCACTCTCTTTTTATGATACAGTTTGCTACCTCAGGCTTTAATTTGTTTGTTTAGATGCCCAACACCACGCAGAATCCAATGCCACTATCGCTTTTCCTTTCCTTTTATCCTTCAGTTTTTCCCAGTTCGCCTCAACCATTTTCTTCTTCTTCTTGTACTACTTGTTAATCAAACTACAGTGGTACCGTAGTTGAAGTGTGTAATTTGTAACCGCTCTTGAATTTTTGTTTTAGTTTCTTTAGTTTTATTGTCAACGCCTTATAAAAATAAATAAATAAATAAAGGATAGCTACGAAGCTTCCTACTGCCCTTCCTCATTTCCCTTTGCTAGCTTTGCTTTCTATGATTTTTTTTCTTTGAACTGTCTTCCTTTAAAACCACCCAGTTCCCACTTCTAACTCTTCACTACACTCTCTTCAGAATCCTTCGGTTTAGGGAGCAACTAGCAAGTACGTTTTCTTTATCCTTTCAATCTTTTTTCTTCTGTCATTATCTCGTTCTTCATTTGTGTGTGTATTGTGATCCCTATGCCAGGTGTGAAATATTCTGTTATGATTCTGTAATGATCTTGGTTGTTGGGTATGTCATTTTTGTAATGGGTTGTGATTTCTTTTGCTTTCCAACATAAAAAAGAAAAGAAAATTGTTTTTTTGCTGTTATAATTCAAAACTATGGTTTTATGAGTTTATTTTCTGTTTGCTGGTTTGTTTTTGTTAACATTTGTGTAAAAGAAAGGTTGTTGTGGGTTTTCGGTCTGTCCGAAGAAGTTGACAATGTACTCAACTTTGTTCCAGTATTATGGCAGAATTCGGTGCTGCAAATGCAGATCACTGTATTTAATCTTCCAACTCTTGAGTCCTTTTACCTATGATTGGTTGTCAATTTTCTAAAACCTTTCTCATATTGTTACTGAATCCTGTAGACAAGGGTATTTTAATCGAAATCCCTATCTGCCTTTGTTAGGACAGATTACGCATCACTTTTAATCTGTTTCGAGTCTCCAATAATTTTCGTGCAGTCCCATTGATATGATATGCATAGATTCGAAAATTGTATTTTGGTACTAACATCTTTACTATCTTTTGCAATTGATGCAGCTATCTGCGAAAAGTACTGGAACGATGGTGCTTGCTGATTGCTCAGCTTCGAGGCCTTCTCCGAAGAGAAAGGCACCAGAAGAAGACAAGGACATGTTGAGCTTCTCCATGGATGATCTCAATCAAGACCTTCTTGAAAGGGTTTTATCTTGGCTACCCACATCTACATTCTTCCGTCTTAGGTCAGTGTGCAAGAGATGGAATGCAGTTGCTAATTCAGCCAGTTTCAAGCTGGCGTGCTCACAGATTCCCCACCGGGATCCATGGTTTCTAATGGTTGATCACCATCTCAACCACTCAATTATTTTCGATTCTGCTGAAAAATGTTGGAAACAACTCAATCTTCCACCTGTTCTCCAAAAGAACTTCAAATCTGACTCCACGCTTGTTGCAGCATCTGGTAGTTTACTATGTTTCCGTAAGGCATCTGGAAACTTCATTGCGTGCAATCCAGTGACAGGCTTCTCTATAGATCTCCCGCCACTTGATTCAACCACTGAAAATCAATCCCTTCATGCCATTGTCATGAATACATGCTCCAAATATCCCAGTGCTTACAAGCTTGTTTTAGTGTATGGCGAACTTCCTAAGCTCTCATTCAAAGTCTACAATTCAAGTCTTAATTGTTGGGAAGAAGAGACTTCGTTGAGTAGAAATGTTGATGAAACTCTGGAAGTTGAGTCAAATGATGATGATGCTGTCTACTTCCTAAGTAGGTCTGGTAATGTACTGGCAACTAAGATGCAGAGAAGTCCATCTAAGCAATACTTATCAGTCATTACTAGTAACGATGGTGAGGAAATTGTTTATTTCCTAAACTCGTCAGGAATAGTCGTGGCTTGCAATCTGACCCAGAAGAGCTTCTCCGAGTTTCCCAGGCTTTTGCCGGTCTTTTTGGAGTACTCAATTGATGTAGTGGAATGCAGAGGTGAGATGCTAGTTGTTGTTTTATCAGAATTCCTTGAAAGTGCCAGTATTAGAGTATGGAGATTTGATCATGATAACGGTTCTTGGCATCAGATTGCAGCAATGCCGCCAGCAATGTCACATGATTTTTTTGGCAAGAAGGTGGATATAAACTGTGTTGGGGCTGGTGACCAGATATTGATCTGCTTAAACTCTGCTGAGCTTTTCAGTTACATTCTCTGTGATTTGCCAGCTAATGAATGGGTTGAATTGCCCAAGTGTTTTATGAATGGTGAAGCTGTGGACTTCATGTCTGCCTTTTCCTTTCAGCCAAGGATCGAGGCTTGTGTGTAATTACAGAACAATAGGTAGGAAGCAATCTATGCGCTGCACAGTCGGAGAATGGCATTCGTGATTATTGGCTATTGTAATTTTCTGGTATTCTTTGTAGCAAATTAGCAATGGAAATTGGTGTGAAGTTGGCAATAGAAACTAAACAGATTTATTTCAGTTCTTGCACTTTGTCATGTTTTGATAAATCAATAGAAGAAGTAGGTGATGCTATGCCATTTCTCTTTTTCTTTTCTTCTTTACTCTTGTGATTTGATTTAAGATGTGTGTCAAACTAAAAGCATTAAGCATAACAAACATTTTGTTCTCGGAGATAAATTTATTTTTGCCATAATCATTTGGCTGTTTTTATGCTGTAGTCTTAAGTAGGTACCCCAGGGGAGAATGCACGGCACAGCATAGCACAGCCAGCTATTTGGTGCATTCATATGGCAATTGGAAATTCTTTTCTGCCTGCTTGTGCTAGTGTCAAACCCTACTCCATTCTCCAAAATCCGAAGTAAACAAAGGTTCAGGAGCTCCAAATGTTTGACTCGTTTTAGAATTAATAATTCAGAAACCCCATTTACTTTTCACGATTTTCCGCTTAAATAGGATTAGTTTCTTCTTGGTCCATCCAGCAAGCAATAAATCAAGGAGACTTTTGCCAACGATCGTGATGGGAAACATCCCAACAATTTCCTTTTGACGAGTGAGAATTAACTTTTTTTGTTTTCATTCTCCCATTTTTGATCTAATGGAACAGGTGAATCATCATTTCTTTGAAGCTTCCCCACCCACCCGTCCTTCCCCTCAAAAACTTACAATTGCATTAGTTACTGTTTATCTCTCCATCTCAACTTTAAAATCAAGTTCAAATCATCTCATGTATTTGTGAGAGTTAATTAAAATTTCTCTAATTCTGAAGCTACCAAAATTAGACATATTTAAAATAATAAGCTCAAGATAATTTTTCAAAATAATATTGTCACCCTTCCTTTAATCTTTACCAATTCAAATTTAATAAAATTATGCATATATATATATATATATATATATATTTAAAAAATCAAACCAAACCTAAAAAAATCAAACAACTTAATGGCCCAAATGAGAGCCCAAGCAACCCAACAAATGAAAAAAAAATTAAAGAAATAAAAAAAGAGTAACAATGCTGGATATGTCAGTAACGTACGTGGCGAAATTTGATTGGTAGCAGTATAAAGAAGTCGTAAATTGCAACCGATTACGTCCGTCGGTTTCCCCTCGAGCACGAAAGAATTTTGTGCCTCCCATCGGTAATGTATAACAATGACAAATTGATTCGCGCTTTTGTTCATACGGAAAACGTAGTTGAAAAATACCTACAGAAACAATGGGATCCGAAGAAGGCTTGAGACAGCAATTGGAGGAATTGCAGAAACAGCTCGTAAAAAAACAGACGTTTGAGGATTCCGTCTCCAAGATCAATTCTCTTCTACGCGATCGCTTTCTTTACGCTTCTCCTACACTTCGTAATCTGGTTCGTCTTTTACTTCCCTCTCCTCTTTCTTTTGTTATTCTCTCTTTTGATGTTGATGATTGCCTTTAAATTGCTTTGATGGGAAACTATGTCAATGAGCAAATTTCAAAATATTAAGTTTTAGCCGATTTAGAGGTTGAATGTGATGAACTTGATATTGGTTCTTCATATGATCCCACTCCTTAAAATTCCAAGCTTTGTTGTGGGTGCTTGTCGTTTAACTGTTATACCCTGCCTGGGTTCAAATCCGGCTCACAACGCTTGGTTTATGTTTATGTAATATTTTAAAAAATTATACAAAAAATCTGATTGTTAAAGAGTAATTAACTTGAGAATTCATCTTTCTATGATTATTTCGATTAAGCGCCAAATTGTAGATTTTGAAGAATTTATTTGTCTGATGGTGGCAGTTCTATTCTGTTATATGTCGAGTTGCTACTATTCTAAAGACTAGATATACGGCACCTGGTTTCTGGCGTGCCGGGCTACAGCTTTTTGAGCAGGCTGAGCGCCTTGTTTCTGTTCCTTCTCAGAAACAGCACTTGAAGACTTGCATTTCTCTAGCCAAGGAACATCTTCATGAAATTGATAATGCACCTGAGGTTTCGGAATCTGTCAACAATACATTGAATAGAGGTTAACTTGCTTAACTTTTCATGTTTCTATTATTATATGCTTATAGATAGTTGAATTGATTTACGAGCTGAGCTTATTTTTATTTTGTCCTCTGTATTGATATAGGATATCTTTTTGAGGGGCATTTGACTGTGGATCCTGAGCCACCACAGCCCCAGTGGCTTGTGCAGGCTAATTTATTGAATGCGGCTACTTCTCTAATGACTGCTGAGTCTTCTCGAGGTCAAGTGGAGAACAATAACACATCAGAAACTGCTGCCACTATATTCCAAGACTTGATTAATAACCTTGACGTTGTTATACCAGAGGTACCTTTTTATCTTCTTTTTACTTGGTATTCTCATATCTGGTAGATAGGGGATCCTTTTTTCTATTCTCAACTTTGAAGATAATTAATGGGTTTGTGTTGGGAACTTTTGTCAAACAGCAATTCTTGAAAGAAAATAAAATGTGACCTAATGCATTTGCTACTGGAAATCGTATTGATTCGAAGAAATTATTGCAAATATGGAGGCTTATGTTCTTTATAGTATTTGTTGCACACCGGTTCTTATTCCTGTTATGTCTTCTGAAATATTATAAATGCCATAAAATTAATAAAAAAATGTTCCATGAGATATAGATATCAGTAAATTGGATGGGTTAGAGTGTGATAGTTATACACTGCTTTAAAAAAGTCAATATATTATTCTGAGTGAATGTTAAATCCTTTTATTTTGTATATGATAAGATCAAATGACAAATTTATTATGTATTCCATTTAGCTTTTGGACGTGATAGATGATGAATTTGTATTGATCATTACAAACAAAGAAAATAACATGTTAATCAATGGATTTGCTGCTAGAAAAGTTAAATTTAAGTAGTTAATGCAGAGACAGAAGCTTCTCTCTCTTTTTTTTTAATGCTGTTAGTTGCTTATTGTGTTCGCTTGAATTGAATTGTGCATAGATATTGATATATTGTTGTACTCAAAGAACACATTAGATTTTATGTTTTATGTTTTTGATGTAGTCATTAAAACCACATGATATTGATTTATTTTTTTAAGATACTGGAGAATGACGGTGCACCCCCAAGAGCTCCACCTGCCAGTAAAGAAGTTGTTGCAAAGCTTCCGGTCATTACTCTGACTGAAGAAATTCACGGCAGGTTAGGAGATGATGCAGAGTGTGCAATTTGCAAGGAGAACTTGGTTGTAGGTGACAAAATGCAAGAGTTGCCATGCAAGCACACGTTCCATCCGCCTTGTCTAAAACCATGGCTGGTAACGTTCCTTATTTTTGCATCACTGGTTGATGTACTGAATAAATTCAGAACTGTTTCTGACCTGTTTGCCTTTATATTTAACATTACTTCGTCTTGCTGCCAAATTAACTACCTAAATAATTAAATGTATCTTAACATCATTTTGACTTGTGGCAGGATGAACACAATTCTTGCCCGATTTGTCGGCATGAATTGCTAACTGATGACCATGCATACGAGAGCTGGAAGGAGCGAGAGAAGGAGGCCGAAGAAGAGAGGAAGGGGGCAGCAAATGCTGTACGTGGTGGTGAATACATGTATGTTTAGTGACTGTTTCTTGTTGGATTGATTGGCTAGATGATGATATACTGTTATTCTTGTGAGAGCTGATTAGGCAGCCAAAGGAAACCAAAGAAGAGAGGAAAAGCAGTGCCTGTTACGTGTTCTTTTGGGGATGTGCCATTATCGTACATTTTGTGTTGAGTGGACGTGATAGAAATCAACTTTAAAATTTGTATTTCTCTCTTGAATGGGCTTGGTTTGGCATGTGTGATGTCAAATTTTTAATTCTCTTAAGTTTTATTTTAACCTATTAATTCTAAAGAAAAATTAAAAATAAATTTTATAATTTTTTATTATATTAATTCAAAATAAAATTTATTTTTATTTTTTATTTATTATTAATAAATATTTTTTAAATTTTTATTAATTAAATAATTTTATACATTATTTAAGATTATATATTTAAGATTTTTTTTTAAAAATTTTTTTTATTAGTATTTATTTTAAAATTAGTGCATATTACAACTACCTAGCGGCTATGAGGGTCATTTTGGTGTTTATACATAAAAAATAAAATAATAATAAATTAGTAATTAATTTTTATCCAATAATTTGTTTAAATAAGCTTAGGATCTTCTTGCCCCTGTAGCCATATTTTGATGGATTATTGGTATGTAAATTATCTTAAGGCCAGGGTAGGGGGAGAAACCCTTAGTATTATTTATTTATTTATAATAAACCTTCTTCCATCAATAAAATGTATCAAATTATTCATTAATTTAACTTAAGTAATAATTTTAATATAATTCACAACTATAAATAATTATTTTCTATTTTCTTCCATCAATAAAACCTGCCAGTCATAGTTGTTTTTCTATTTTCTGGATTAAAACAACTATGAGTGGACGAAAGGCCCAAAACTATCCGGGACAGGTGAGTTTGTTTACATGGATCTGGTTTTAGCAAGTAAGTGGTTTTATTTTGTTGGGCGTGGCGGGCGGAGCCGGCGCCGTAATAATCTTCACAAATTTTTAAATTAAATTAAATTTATTATTATTATTATTATTTTTGCACTAGAAAATTTCCACCATTTAAATTTGTTTTACCAGAAATTGCTTTGTTCCTGTACCAAGTCTGAAAACGAGAAGCTAGCAAGCAAACAACCAAGTAATGCTAACTATGGAACTAGTCACTACTTGTACCAATTATGGATGCATCATCTCTCCAAAACTTCTCACATCTAATTACCGTCGACCTCAGAAGCCGGATTTTTTCCAATCCCAGTTCGTTTCTCTTCCGGATCCAGATGTGAAAAAACCGAGTGCATTAACGTTCTCGAACATGGTTTCCAACAATAGCTACTACGTACGTCAAGGGAGCAGCGTCTTCACTAATTCTACTTTCAATAAAAGCGACAATAAGATATACAAAAGGCTCGAATCTTGTTTGGTCATACCTCCGTTAAATGGCAAAAAGCCGCGCGCTATCATCAAATTCCTGGGCGGCGCCTTCTTTGGGGCTGTTCCCGAAGTTACCTACAGGTTCAATCCTCGTTCTTCTCTTCAAGTTTTGTTTTTGGGTTTGCGTTTGGAAATTAATAATGAAACGTGTGTATGTGCTCTGAAGTTATTTGAAAGAGCTCTTGGCGAAGGAAGGGTTCCTTGTAATATCAGTGCCTTACATTGTGACATTTGATCATGCTCAAGCTGCTAATCAGGTGTACGAGAGGTTTAATTCCTGCTACGACTGTCTTCTCACCTCGGGATTGCTTGATTCCAATCTGACGCCTGAGGATCTTGTTAATCTTCCTATTTATTCTGTCGGCCACAGGTCATTATCGGTTGCTTATGCTTGTTTTATTTCTATTTGCAGCTCTAGCTCACCACAGTTTTTTAATAATTACACTGTGCGGGGTTATGGCATTTGGATAATCTCTGTAATTTTGTGGGGGATATCTATTTGTATGCTGTGTATTATAATGGATACTTGTAACCTAAACTTAAAAGTCAAACCTGTTACAAACATAAGTTTTAATATTAGATGCAGTGTGTAACATAGAATATCATATTTCTAATTTGGTTTAAGTGATAAGCATGTGCTTGTTTGGTCGCACAATAGTTCAATATCATACCAGTACCGTAGCAAGACCCATAGAATTACCAAGATTAATCTGTTTCATATCTTGCAAATTGTTTATCCTTGTTTGAGCATTTATGTGGTAAACTTTTGCTTTTTATTTTTATTTTTGATGGACAATATATTGCTCAAAACTTATCAGAATGCTTTTATCTCTTCCACATTTTGAGTGTGAAAGTGGTGGTGTTTCCACTTTTTATATGCTTAAAGTGGTACTGCTAGCTTCTGTCGTAACATTAACGTTTCCTGCAGCCTATGATGTATCATGTCCGTTGGTTTTTTATTTTTTCATTCACATTTATTTTAGTAGCCTACCATGTCTATAAACTTAATTGTCCCTAAAATCTTATTAGTGGGATTGTAGAGTATTAAACTATATCTTCTATTACTCTTATTTTTTCACTATAACATTAGTACTAGAACAGTAACTAATTTACGTTTTGTGGTTCATGTTCTATGGGGTTACTTATCTCTTGTATTTTTCTATGGTTATACAGCAATGGTGCACTTCTCCAAGTACTCACTGGAAGTTATTTCTCTGAGAAGATACCAAAGGTTTGATTTTACTTGCTTTTCCGACTCTTGGAGGTTTGCTTGACTAAATGGAATATACTGAAGCGCAAAGTATAGAAGATAGTTTTTGGAAAATGCAAATGATGAATTATTATTGTTATTTATTTATTTTTTTAAAGTTTAAAATAGCTGAACCAATTTATGGAGTGTGACGAAGAATATTATCTCTTGTGGAAGGCTAATGTCATAATTTCATTCAACAACAGGCCGGCAACAGAGGCAGTGCCATACTTTGAGCAGGTATTAAGATTTTTGCTGATATTTACGTTTGTTGTCCAAAAGCTTTTTAGGTGTCTTTATGGGATGACAGATTCTTATGCCCCAAATTATCAGTACCTATTATCCTTTCACTGTCAAAGTGCATCTTGATGGATATATAGTTGGATAATTTTATTTTCATAACAGAATGAAAAAAGTTTGATTGTCATAAAATAGGAAAAAGAAGGCCTGTTATTTTATTATATTACCCAATAGTATCTGTATAGCAACCATGCCTTTTGTTTGTTGATTGAATTAACTTAGCTTTGGCATTGTTTACTTGAAAGATTTAAGAGGACAAAGTTTAGCTTTTGTTTGTATATGTATCATCATCCTCTAAGAACCTTGACTTTCTCACGTGAATAAAACAAGGTTTCTAACTTGGTAATAGCAGTTTCAATCCACTAAAACATGCTGATTTTGCTTTGCAGCTGGGTCCTCTTGTTAGACAGATGATGCCAATTGTGGAAGCATCTCCAATGTATTCAATGGCAAGGAGTGCCTCCGGTAAATTGCATCAAACACTACCTCATACTTATGCTAATTTACTCATATTCTATAGTTTTCATATGGGATGGTACTTTTTCTAACTTTGGTGCTTACATCTTATTCTCTTCTATTTAAATTTGCACATGTAAAAATGGCCTCTTTTTGATGTCTGAATAATAATTTGCATCTTGCAGAATTTTTTTCTTGGTGATATTCTTTGTTATAAGTATCAGTTGGCTGCTTAAAAGGCAGAATAGACAAGTAATACTTGTGTATTTTGACATTTCTTTCAACTCTGTGGACTCAGAATTTCAGTCTTGGTTCCTTTGTCTTCTGAGAACCAAAAGTGAAGTTCTTTCCATTTGAATGCCATTCTCCCTTGAATACGGTGCTATTAACTGTTCTCTGTGCGTTATAATAATTAATGCCCTTGCTACATATCGTGACTTATTTTGTTCTGAAGACAATATTGACAAACAACCAGAACTCTTAGAAAAGAGTACAGGTTGTTGAATAAATTTTTTGTAATTTTTTATTATTATAACACACAAAAATAAAGCTGCTTAATCCAATTATTTGAATCAAGATGAGTGATTATTCTCTAATCTGTACATTATGTCTTTACCCAGTCACCTACAATGATTCATGCTTTTCATTTTCTTGTCCTTTTAAGATGTTCAATCTAAAATGAATTCATGCATGTTACTGATAAAGTTATAATAATATCATATTGTATGACGTGCTGCCCTTTAAATATGGAAATACATAATTCACTTATTGTCATAATTCACTAATGGTGTGCAATGTATATTTTCTAATACTGCTCATCATTGCCAATTGAAAAAAAAATTAGGTGATGCATGGAAAATGCTACTTGATGCAGCTGGAGCATTGATGCCAGGCAATGATAAGGAATCCCTAGTTTCATTGAACAATTTTGTGGATCAGTTGCCCTCAGTTTTTGGTCAGGTATCTTGATATTGAATTTACTGGGAGAACTCATTAAACAGCTTGTTCTGTTGCTTTTGAATCTGTTCTATCTAACTTGTAGTCGAGAACATATCATTGAATTAATCTACTCTATTGGATGAGGTGCCCTTTTGTTGTGACTTAAAATATTATGCCAATGACATATGTTTCTTACATATCCATTAAAATTCCATACTGGTAGCTGATTGTGGTTTATGAGTTTGTAAGCCATACTTGGCAAACATAAATAATCGACTTTTGTTTTTCCCACTTATTATTCTCTATGATTGCAAGTTTATGCTAGGTAATAGTCTGGTATAGGGATTCTAATCATATATTTTAAAATTGATATTATAGGTTACAGAAGGGATGTCAGAGTTCAAGCCAACACCCTCTGAGAATCTTGATTGTTTTAAAAAGTCATACAATGTCCAACACACACTGTTGGTATGTGTAATTATGTTTAAAATTGATTTTCAGAATTCAGAATATCTGGATGGTTTGATTCTTGTTGTGTTTGTATATGTACTATTCTTTCTCAGGTGAAGTTCAATTTTGACACCATTGATCAGACGGATCTCCTTGAAGAGACTTTGAAACCTCGTGTGGAATCCATAGGTGGGACACTAGAAAAGGTCCAGCTAAATGGTAATCATGTCACACCATGCATGCAGGTATGTTCAAACTTCATTTTTCTGGTACATTTTTTCTTTAAAGATTTTTGATGTCTATGTGTTTAGGTAGCTTGTAGTGAAACTAGAGGCATCCTGCACACGCAAAATAAAATAGCTGAGAGTGTGACGTTAAGTGAGAGAGAGAAAAGGATTCATGAGGGAGATTATGGCCGTTAGATAATTGGTAACTATCTGGAATATTAGTGGGCAATACATACATGGAAGAAGAGAAGAGAAGGATGATAAAAGTCAGATTGCAAATCTCGTGACCAAATCAAGAGTGTAGAGACAGAGTTAGTTTCCTCTCTTTAAAGGGAAAGAGTAGGGACATTGTAGCCATCCCCATTTACTCGCTCAGTAGGAAACTTCCATCATGTTTGTGATGATTAAATGGCTGTCATGACACCTTGCTAGCTTCTTGAGAAAGAATTAGAAGAGAAATGCCACTTTAAGTTCCTAGCCTTTATCAAAACAATATTACTTCAAGATGCTTAGAAACAAACTCATTTTACCAAGTATGGCAATGGTGTAGGTATGAAGTGCTAGAGCCTTCTTCAGGCCCATATCTGAATCTCATATCAGTTCCTGTACTTATCTCCCTACCAGGGATGGGAATGGGGATTTCTAAATGGGGGATTACTTTTCATGCCCATGGATACATCCTTTTACTCATTAATTTAAAATCCAAATTTTTTAATGAAAAACTAATTTATGAACTTATAACTTAAATTATATGCATTCGTTATACTGTTAGATGTTAAAATTATAACTTCTTATATCAATAAATAAAATTAAAACTCAAAAATATGTAGTTTTGAATTTGTATTTAAAAAATAAATAAAAGGAGCCGTGTAGGGGGAGATCAATACATAACCAGCCCCATACCTGCTTTGAGTATGGTCACCTTCTTCACTCGTACAATACCTATTAAGCATTTCCCATACCTGTGGGGAAATTTGCCATTGCTACTTATCATGTCGCTCACTTTGAGTCATGAAGCCAAAACGGAACTAATCCACTGAATTCTGGAATAGCCTTCAAGAAATGAGAAATTTCTTTCATGATCCATGACAATCTCTGCAAACCCTTCTCTCATTCAGGAAGTTATTTTGGGCTTATGCATCTGTTTGTTTAAATCTAGTGTGGAAGTTAATGGTTAGCTTACATTATGCCTGCAGAGCTTGTGACACTTCTAGGCAAGTCATCCAATCATTGACTGATGCTCTTAGTTTAACAGTTGTTGCTGAGAATGTTTCCTTTTATTATATTAAAACTGTTCAAACTAAATGTACCACTTTCTTCCAATATTTCATTTTTCCTTTTCCATACCTTACATGAACCCACTTTTGAAAAATGAATTCAAAACTTCTCTGTAAATAGTATCCATAGCTCACCTAGGCTGAGCAAGTCTTTTTAGGGAAGCATTTTGAGGAAAGTGACTGTTGAACACCAAAATGATAAATAACTTTGTAATTTGCGGATATGTTACAAAGACCAAGCATGATTAACTCCTCGTTGAAGTTGAATTGTTTGAAATTGTTTTGACATATGCTTTATTTTAGACCTATATTTACATTGGTTTTCATAGATCGCTTCTACAAATATTTAATGTGTATTTAGCCATAGGTTTTTCTTCTACAATGTGTATTACATTCGGATCGCCCCATATATGTTGAGCCTCTAACTGAAGTCAATAAATTAAGTAGTGTTCCATTCAAATCATGCAGTGAATTTGATTCACGTGGCTTTAGTATTTGTCATATGTAATTCGCCTCTGAAAAATCCTTCTTGCAATAGTTTGCATACCTCTATTGTCACCACACCAGTTCTAATAGTCCTGAGCACCATCCTTGTATCTCCTGAATTGTAAAGTATCATTGCGCATTGCTGCATGATGTGATGAATAATTATATCTTTTCATTTACAATTTTGTATAAATGAATGTTTTTTTTTCTTCCCCTTGATGGAAACTTCAACTTCTTGTCAAGACCATCCTTCCCTAACTTTGCCTTTTCATTTTCTCCTTTTCACCTGATCAGGAACCAAAATGGCAAGCAGGTTACTTATACACTCCTGCAGATGCTGTAGCTCAGGGACTTAAGACTCTTTCATTGAATGAGATTAGGATCCTCTCCAAAACCATCGGTGACTGGTTTGGATGCTTTGAAGATTGAAGTGCCATAAATTCAGTTCAGAAAAAAGGAAGAATGAGGTCTTAGAATAACTATGCACACAAGAAGACTTGTACAAATTCAGGTTGATATGCCCATATTACATATTTTATTGCATTCTGTTAGGAGTTACGGTACTCTCTATTGTTCAATAACATTAGAGAATACTTAGATGTCATATCTGCTACCAGACAAATGCCAGTAAGGTCTAAGAACTATCACCAATCCAATGGTGAGTGTTCGTTATCTGAACCAATGGAAGTAACCAAGTTCCACTGAAAAATTGGGGCAAAATCTTTCTGGAGTTTTCACATCATATATTTATGTATCCATGTACATATATTCTTCTATCAATAAATCTATTTTAGTATCATCTTTGCCTTTGTATTTTGGCCTCTTTTGGTTGGGAAATAAATATTTGAGTTGATATCTACATGTAAAGCGGCAAACGCTCATTACTGAACAGCAAAGGTTCCCTCCTATCATTTAAGATGGATAAGATGCAAGTAGAAATTTTCAATATAATTGAATTGTTTGAGAGAAGACACGACTTTTCTCAGATGACTGTCTATCTTGTAATAGTCTCGAGGATTCTTATTCTTTTTGTTGGCTCAGTCATTTAGCATTGAGAGTTTAAGCACGAGACTATAGTGAGAAGGGTGGATCTCCGGGTGTGTTTCCTGTTACGATCCTTCAAAGTATTTATGGTGAGCCAACTTCAATTTTTATTTTAGTTGCAATGTTAGCCGAACCTGAGAAGGGTGGATCTCCGGGTTTGTTTCCTCTTTCTATCTTTCAAAGCATTTATAGTGAGCCAACTTCAATTTATTTGAGTTGCAATGTTAGCTAACCCTGATCTTAGAAATGTTGGACAAATTTCCACTCAAACGTCTGTCGGGTTCATTTGCTTTCAATTATCATTTTTGCCATAAAATTTATTAGATCTCCGCTTGGTAATAATCCATAATTTGTAACATGAAAATTTCCGCTGTCAATTGCCCACAACCCAAAAAGTAGAAGAAAAATAAAAAGAAAGTAAAAGCCAACTTCAATAGAACGGCAAGAATTGTCTTCTGTTGCTCTGAAATAGTTGAAATAAAAATGCATTTCCATCATCCTCTGCCACTGCAAATCATCCATTGCATTTCGTAATTAAGCAGCGGCTGCCTTCACTTTCTCGATGAGGTCTGCAACATCTTGAACGGTTGCAATGTCCTCGGCTCCCCCTTCTCCAATTGACACTCCAAATTCGATATTTCTAAGTATAATATAATATACCGTGTCAAGGTAGTCAGCTCCCAGGTCCGCAAACTTGGTTTGGGGAGTGACAGAGGTCAACTCTAATGACAGTTGCTTAGCAATGATGCTCTGGACTGTTTTGAATGTCTCGGGTTGTGCCTGCAGGTTATCATTCAATTGCCATGCCTGGGTAAGCTAAACTTTGATGATGAAGCTTTATTATTAACACAAATTTAGAGTAATTAAATTCTTCACTGAGGAGCATGAAATTGCAGTCTTGAAGCATCTAGACCGAGTGTAAAACCTGTCAGCTTCTGCCTAGAGAAATGGATTTTTGGATTGCATTTCAACCCACTAAATATAGGAATTCCCTGCATTTTTAAGTTGTCAGTCCAGAATTCTCTTTGTTACAATCTTCTTCATCTTATCTTAGGTAGAATTAGAAATTTAATAATAGAAATCTTACTAAGAAACTTGCCCTGAAGTGTTCTTAAGGATTTGGAACTCTTCATTATTCATACTAAAGGAGATGCGCTTTTCCTTGGCTTGGCTTACAATTTCCTAACATCAACACTTTTTGAGATTAAATTTTAATAGGGCTAGTTATGAAGAAGAATCCCTAATTCTCTTGATAATTTAGGGTTATTGAGTAAGTCACTCTAATGACTTAATCGATGAAACGTTCTAATGACATAATTGATGAAAAATATCATAATTTAATATATTTAATTATAATTTTTTATATTAAAAAAAATTAATTATAATTTTTTTATATTATAATTAATTATGATAATTTTTTATTATATCTTTATCCTTATTCATTTAATTATTTTTATAAAATAAATTGAGATTATTTTGAATTTAATCTCTATATTACAGTTAAATATATATATTTTAATTTTTTAATAATTTTATATTTATTAATAAATAAATATTAATAATTTTTTTTAATTTTATATTTTTA
Organism: Xylocarpus granatum; assembly: GCA_019650275.1. Taxonomy (NCBI): domain Eukaryota; kingdom Viridiplantae; phylum Streptophyta; class Magnoliopsida; order Sapindales; family Meliaceae; genus Xylocarpus; species Xylocarpus granatum. The sequence goes on along the minus strand of BNST01000152.1, from coordinate 10,460 downwards.
CTTTATATTTTAAAATTGTAAATAATTAAAAGATGCCATTAAAACTTGATTTATTCTTTTTTTTGCTGTCTCTAATTTCCTCTTCTCTACAACCATAAACAAGTTTTCAAAACTTTAACGTCCGTGATAATCCAAAATTTTTCTTCATCACAATAACACATAATCCCACTGCTACTCCTACGCAGCTAAACAAAATCCTGCTTCCAATTGCCTTTATAATAATCCAATTTCATCCAAATGGCCATATCCAATTAAAATGAGAAACACAAGTTGGGATAGGAGACAATAATCAAAACGATAACAACCAATGGATGATGTTTATTGTGAATAGTACTGATTATATGAATGTTATCTCAGGACTCAGGATTTGACCATCGAAATGGAGGCTCATATTCAAGATTTTAATAGTAGCACGGATTGCAACGGAAAATCAGGCTTCATGCAATATAATCACTTGGCTTCTTAAGTTGGGAGTGAGACCCACCAGTCCTCCGAAGGCACCTAAGCAAAGAGGTGCCGTTGAAACATTATATAGCCTTTTGAAGGATTGTAGTCGAATCATTACAAGTAAACGGGGCTTTGAAGCTTGAGAAGACGTGTGAGAGCGAATAAGAGCTAACAAATATAATAATAATAATAATAATAATAATAATCCAGGTTAGGCAAGGAGGCAACGATCGCGAAAATAACAACAAATGGGTCATAGAGTCAGGACGAAGCATGAACAATATTGACCGTACGACTATTATTTTCATGATTTGGCCTGGGAAATGAACGATTGATTTCTAGTGCTTATAGATGGCATAAATTGTGTCTTTTAGGCGATAAATGGCAAGGCATAAAATCTGACCAACGAGATAAAGACACTAGTACCCATGAGATCGTAGGAACGGTGTATTAGAAAGTTTAATTAGAGTTTCTTGTGTAATTAGAAGTCAGTACAGATTATTTATATCTTTCACGTAATCATTTACGATTTGAATTTTAAAACAGTGAATTAGATCTACCATATAATAATACATTATTCAGTGACGAGAGAGAGTTGTTATAATGGTTTGTGTCAAGCATAAAGCCTATATTCTATTAATGTTAAGAATTACCAAATATCAAGAAGAAGGTGCCATGAGTTTGAATTATTTAGTAACAATGGGATGTGTCAGTGACTGTGAATTGGGTAGCGTTTACTCCATTTTTGAAGCATTAGCAAATTCCCAAGTAACCAAAAGGTGCCCAAAGTTTGGTAGAGATGGGTATATTTATTTTATGTTGAGGTGGGGATACCCAACCCAAATCAATCTACTAGTTTATATTAGACAGCCCATGGCCTTTTAATCCAAGCAATTAAATGCATGCATTACAACAACCCTGAACCCTCTGTTGTAAGCTTTTTTGCATGCATGCCACGCTACAACTAGTATCATGTGCTTGCATTCAAGAGAATTTAAACCACACACACATGCACATGCACATGCACATGCACGCACACACACACACATCTTTTATCACAACTAATTAATTATATACATACAAAAGAAAACATACGGTCTTTTATCACAACTAATTAATTATATATACATACGAAAGGAAAGGAAACATACGGTAAAATAAATGAATGAATAAATTGGATGGTGGACGTGGACTGAAGCAAGCAACTCTCTCTCTCTCTCTCTCTCTCTCTTTTTTCTCTGTCTGCTTGCGGTCATCCATCCATCTGCCCTTGCACTTGTGTAGAGGGTCGGGTAGAATTTTAAGGCAACTAAAACAATTAAAGGCATATATATCTCTTTAGAGATTCTTTAAAGGAATTAAAGGCATGTATATCTCTGCCCTTGCGCTCGTGCAGAGGGTAGGGTAGAATTTTAAGGCAACGATAACAATTAAAGGCATATATATCTCTTTAGTTTCTTCTTTTTAAAGGAAAGAGGAAAAGAAGGATTGGTTTTATAGGGTTTGATTATTGTAGTTTTGTTTCGATATTAAGACGGTGTAATTTTTAAGTCGTGGGCAATGGACGGAAAAAAAAATTAAATTGGTAAATTATTAAATATTCTTATTTATTCTGTTTTGAAAAATACGAGTAATTTCAAAAAGAAATATACATACTATGATGTCACGTGCTTCTAGAACAAAACTAGAGAAAATAATTGTGAATGTGCTTCTAGAACAAAATGAAAATTGAATAATGGTCCAGTAGTCCAGTTAGCAATGACAACAGCAGTAGCACCGCCATGGATTGCAAGCAGCCCCACCCCCCACTAATAGCGCGGAAAGTGACCACACATTTTTGGGAGTTGACAGGGAAGCTTTCATATATCCTATATCTGTTACTGTTATTGAGTAAAAATTAAAATTATTGTGAAGTACTAAACTGTTATTATGATATAATAGAGGGTGTATAATGACATTTTTCGTCTTTTTTTGAAAAAAAAATAATGGAAAAAATTAACAAAAAGAAGAAATAGACCTTGATGAATAGAATAGTTGAATGAATGAAAGGAGCAGCCGTCGGGCTTCTTTCGGCGGGCTGCCATAAAATTGTCCGTCTCATTGGTTCCCACGTGGCAACCTTCATCTGAAATCTGATTGGAGGCGCAAAGCTCAGCCCATGTGGAAAGTGGACATAGCCGTTTGAATATGATCCGTCACATCAACTCCGTCAGTCTTTCCGCAGGTGGTCCCAATTTCTCTCGCACATTATTTTACATGCTACGTTAAATAAATATAATAAAATAATGAGTCCATTTTGAAGACACATACACACGCTACGTGTGACCCCACACGGTCGCAGTAATAGCAATTGGCCCAATGAAATAACGAGCCCATTTATTTAGGGTGAAGCCTTTATAATTATAATAAATTCAATTCTCCCTTGATTTTAATCGGAGAAAAATTTAAACATCAATTTCTTTTATTATTTAATATTTTTATATTAATCACAATACAATAAATTAAAAAAATATCATCATTATTGTGTACCCGTGCGTGCGCGCTCAAAAATTAATAAAATAAATTATATAAATATACATAACGTTAAAATATTATAATTTTAATTTGTATAAAAAATTTTACTCATAATATTATTATAATATTCAAAATCTCAATTTAATGACAAAGAAAGCATATTTAAAAATATTTTATGTAATAATTAAAATTAAATTCTATTATATATATATATACTTATATACATTTTATAATTATTTAATAATAAAATATTATTATAAATATAAATTCCATGTTTACAATGTTGAACACTAAGTTTGCAGTAAACTTTAATTGTGAAGATTGGTGTGATGTTTTATATAATAATAATAATAATAAAAAAAGTGAATTATTAATATTATATTGTATAAAAAAAAAGAAAAAGTGAGATAATATTTTTTGAGTAATTGATTTAATGAATTAAAAATATAATGTTCAATACCGTAAACAATTTTGTTAACTCTTAAAAATCATCAGAAAATGTCAAAAATTTAAGCAACCAAATCCCGCGAGAGGAAAAGTAGATTGAACAGTGAAGTTAATTGAAGGGGCCCAAGAATTAGTGTTGCCGTTTGATCTATGACACACACTGCTCCTCTCTGCAAACCGTGCTGGTGGTTTTAAAGAAGATCAAAATTGATCGGTTTCGGGAGTAATTACATTACACGTAAACTAACTATTGCGTGAGAGCTGCTTGTGAAAAGACCAGCAGGCTTGCTGCCTTCTGCCACTGCGAGCAAGGTCACAGCACAGCAGCAACAAGTTGCACTCTTCTCCTGATTTTTGCGGGGTAGACATTGCATTGCCGTGCTTTTTCGCGTAGGAGGATAGAAGGGTAAAGGCATACTTCACAATCTGTTTACTGGTGTGAATGGAATCCAAAGAGGGAAAGAGAAACCCATACTAATAAAAGACATGGGTTGGGGGCCGAGTGGGGTGGTGAAATGTGATTCGTGGAAGCGTTCTTTTTTTTATCTGAACCAAAACCTGCGCGTGAATGGATTGGTTGAAGCTGTTTTTCTCATCAGAAAATAAAAAAATAAAAAAACCACCCAGTCATATGCATTTGCATCATGCTATCTTTGTCCATTTCTCAGAAGTAAGAGTCCTGTGTCTCTCTCTCTCTCTTTCATGCATTCCCTTACTACAGCGCTTACTGTATATCTATCTATCCATCTGTCTATCTAGTTATTAAATTTTCTATTTTATTTGCTGTAATTGCATGTCTATCTAGCTATTTCTCTGTGTTCAGATGTGAGTTGAATTTTCTCTCTCTTTTCTCTCTGTGTGCCCACATTCTTCTTTTGGATTGTGTTTTACTGTTTTTTGTTATTGTTGATGATATATCTTGGGCGTAAAATTTATTCAATGTTTGCCTGATTGATTGCCAGTTGGTTGGCCTTGGGCTTTTGTTAAGTTTTGGTTTGTTATCTTTTTGGTTTTGGCTTTTCTAAATAAATCAGACTATAAAAATTTCTGGTGGATATAGAGATAGAGGTTTGTTAATTGGAGAAATTGGAATTGGAATTGAATGGAAATGGAGGTTCAACTAAATAAGTGAGTAGATTTGGAGATATCAATTCCTAATTTTTACGAAGAAGATGACCTGCAATTCTATTGTTTAAGATGATGGAAGCTTTATCGTACCAAGCACAGCCATATAATTGGAATTAGGATAAAAACATTAGATGAACTCAGCGGCAATTAATATAAATGAAGATAAGATTGCCCATAGCTGAATGTTGATGTCACAAGTTTTGACTATGGTGCAAAATTAAGAGAAGATCAGTCCCACTTTGAATTTTTTCTAGATTCAAATCTATGTTTCTACCTATAGTTCCTTCTATAGAGATTACCTGAGGAGGAAGAAAAATCAAATTATTTCTTACTGGGTATTCGATTGATGTCTTTGCAACATCCTTATTGCACTTGGTCATATATAGGCACAAACTCTATATTTCTCCTGCAAGCTGTAGTAGTGACAAACATTTTGACTTGGTAGTAGTTTGTGACCATGACACGGTGATTACTTGTTTCATGCCATTAGTTGCACTGGTAGATTTTGATAAAAGGTCAAGATGTAGTACTGCAAGTGGTTGCTGTAAACCTGAATGGGTCGGTTGGTTTATTTAATCCGTATTACTATCTTTGTGGCAATAGAAAACATTTATAATAACATTCAACTTGGCTGAGATGTTGAATTACCTACTTTGGAATAACTAAAATCTCCAGCAGATTTAAGATAGTGATAGGGACAATGGCAGTATTTTGGTGGTTGCAGATAATGTTTGTGGCAGAATTGCTGTCAAAAGGCTTATTTTAGAGAGGAAAAAGTGGTGACGGCTTGAAAGCTACCCTGCTTTAAACTATATCGATGAGTATTCACTCAGCTTGGCTTAAAATGATTTGATCAATAGTTTGTTGTATTAATATACAACATTATATGTCAGGTCGAAAATGTAGTTAAGACAGTCATTAGAATTCAATCTTTTGGTGAAACTTTCTTCCCTAATCATTCTAAGGTTTAATTTATCTCAGCATTGTCTGCATCCTAATCCTATATTCCTCTTAGCCCAAGTGGAAATCTTTGTTTGAGTCCAAAAATGTGGATTCATTTGTTTCATTCTATAATTTAGGAGAGTTTGTATCTTTGTGTTCATTGTTTTATTCTATTATTTTTGGGATGAAATGCAATGTTTTGCTCCCTGTGTAAACAACAATTTGGTCTTATGAGCAAACAGTGTCTGTGCCTAATTTATACAAAAATTCGATGTTAATTCTAAACCTAAATGATTTTCTCATTTGCAAGATGCTGATTTGTTAATACTTACAGCAATAATAACTTCCCTTCTCTAGGCTTTATTTCACTGTTGCTGCTTGAAAACTCTGCCATAAATCATAGAAGCCATGACTCTGGCTCCGCCACCTCCAATTAGAGTAAGAAGTGGAGGTGAAAAATGTTAAGCGAAAGAAGGCAACAATTGAGTGAAACAATATTCTGAGGAAAAGAGAGAGGAGAAGGATGGTGTGGAGTATTTCTGGCTTTTACATATGTGAAATACCCTTACAAAAGGTCCAAATTCTCTGATTTTTGTGAACAGACTGAAATCATATTTCAAACAATTTGTTTTGAACAGAATAATTGGTATTCTTCTCTTCTTTCCCAAAAAAAAAGAAATACTAAAAAGAGAAGGTTACAACAGTAATGGAGATTCTTCTGTCAGTCGCTATTGGCTTTTGCTGACGTTCTTAGAGCCTGGTCCCATCGTACTTGCAGACAAGATACCAGAATACCCATTGATCATCTATACCTAAATTGCCCCTGGATATATGTAATACTAGTGATTTGGGAAATTACAATCCAAAAATCTTTCCAATTACTGAAAGAACCTTATATCACCATGGACCAAGAATCCACCCTTTACATATTCTCGCCTAGGAATCACTGTACAGGACATCGCTTTAATGCCACAAGGACTTTGATCCGATATTCACCTGATCGCTTTTGTGATGCATTAGATCATTGTAATGCATTTCCTTTAGCCTTGTAGAAATTTCAGCCAAATGACAGTCAAAGATGTGGTTGTAGTATTCTAAGGCATGAGATAGGACAATTCTTTTGAGTGCATACCACGTTTCTTTTCCTTTAACAAATGTTAAGAGATATGAAGTTCATTTCCAAACTTTATTCGTATAGAATTGTTCTTAAAGATTTACTTGTTAAATTTTTTTTTCCTCTTTTTTATTAAAATGCTAACACTTAATAGTTTCTCCTCATTTGCATGGATAATGGAATTTTATTCTATAGAAGGAATAGAGAAATGCAGTTATAAATGAAATTACTTTACATTTTGGAGCAAAGGGATAGGAGGTATTCCAGCCAATAGATGAAATCTTCGTAATGCAAAACTTCTAACTGCCTATTTAAGGCTGGCAATGAAAACAGTAACATATGTGGTTTGCAAAAGCAAAGAAAATTCCAAAAGAATTTAAAAACCCTAGACTGTCCCCAACTAGAATTTATAACACCCATGAGGCCCTCAGGAGTACTCTGGATCAGCTTCTGCTTTTCACTGCATTGTGTACTTTGTCTCTAAGAATATAGAGAAAACCATGATTCTCCCAACCTTCTTTCTCTCTCTGCCTTCCTAAGTTTTGAGAATCAGAGAAATAGAGAGAGATGAGGAGTAGATCTTCAAAGCAAGAAGGAATGCAAATTGATAGCCAGCTTAATAGTAAGCTCAAAGATGATCAGCCTCGTGTCTCTGGTGCTTACATCCGTAGCCTTGTGAAACAACTAACCTCTTCAAGAACCAAAGATCCCATGAACCCGAAAGAACCTGATTATGTGGATGGTGATAGTATCTCCGGCCAAAATATGACCAAATTTGGTGTAGGATTTAGTGAAACGCCACAAACCCAACCCCAGCAGCCTCAACAACATAAAAAGCAAGTTAGGAGGAGACTACACACCAGTAGGCCTTACCAAGAAAGGCTTCTAAACATGGCTGAAGCTAGAAGAGAAATTGCCACCGCACTCAAGTTTCATAGGGCGGCTATGAAACAAGCCAGTGAACAACAAGAACAACAACAAAAACAACTATCACTACCTTCACAGCTTGTAACTCAACCATGTTTTGAACAAGAAGGAAAGTTAAAATCAAGTAGAAATCCTAGAATATACCCATCAAACACAGCCAATTTCTCTAATTATCTAGACAATCTATCACACTCATCTTTTGCGTGCCCTCCTCCTCCTAATCCTTATTCTTGTGCTGCTTCTCAAGTTCCCCCAATTTTTCCTGAAACTCTCAATTTTACTCTTCCAAACCAAACCTTAGGCCTAAACCTCAACCTTCAATATTTCAACAACTTAGATACTACTCTTTACCGCAAGAACAACAACCCCTCTATCTACTCATCCACCTCTCCATCATCTTCTGTATCTCCCACTCTTTCAGTTGCTACTGAAGAACTTCCATCAGTTACAATATCACAGGAGGTGGGTGAATGTCCAGCTGTAACTGATGTTCTCGACTCCTATGGTGGAAGTGGGCTACATCCAGCTATGGATGATGAAGAGATGGCAGAGATTAGATCAATAGGAGAACAGCATCAGATGGAATGGAATGATAAAATGAATTTGGTGACCTCAGCATGGTGGTTCAAGTTCTTGAAGAGAATGGAGCTTGGGCCTCAAGAAACAAAGACTGAAGATGATGGCTTCCATCCCTTTGATGAAGTCATGGAGTTTCCATCCTGGTTGACTTCAAACGAAAGCTGCTTGGAGCAACATGTCCATGATAACTGCTCGGATGACTACTTCCAAGATCCTGCCTTGCCTTGGTAAGAGTATTAAATTGAAGAAAAGGAATCAACAAAGACAATAGTGTGGAAATGTTCTCTGTTCCATGCATTTGCATCATAGCTCTTTTTATCTTATATTGAATCATATATTTTAGTTTATTTTTGGTTAGTAATTTAATAGTTAAAATTGGATTTTTTGAGTGATTCCAAATTCTTAATGCGGTACAAATCAGTTGAGAGAGGTAGGCGGTGCGGGTTAAGACTAGTTGTAAGAGAGTTTCAAAATTTTCATATTTTAGCTTGGAAGTTGAAGGCATCTGCAGTGCCTGTGTTCAAATTAAAGTGTCCAAGCTAGTACTGTATGAGATGGCTTCGTTACTTTGATCATCCCACAAAGAGAAGTGTTCTTTTTTAATTGTTGTGTACTATATTCTTATCAAAAACAAAATGAAAAAATGTTGTTGCGTGTAATAATGAGATTTATTTGTTTTCCATGTCTTAAACAAAAGTTCTTGCTTGGTTGATAAGTTTACTGATTATGTTTTTGTTTTTATCTTGTAATTTTGTGATGAGCAGCATGGACATCGGAGAATTTGAAGGAATGGATAACGAATGGCTCTGTTGACGAAGATTGACTATTTTTTGTCAATAAAATCTTTTGTCATTTTTAATTTTTTTTCTACGATTAAGTTTTGTTTTAGTAGCCTTTTAGAAACTTTTGAATGTAATAAGGCTCGCCAAATATGCTTAACTAGGCAGGCAGCCGATCATGGAGTAAAAGTAATGTAAAAGAGAGTATTCATTTCTCCACTGCATGTCAAAGAAATGAATTATGTAGTAGTTCCTTACAATTTCAGTTTCGGAGCTGCCCTTCATTTTTATATGTTACTTGATTAAAAGAGACCTGTGTTAATGGCTTTTAGTGGCAAATTCAATTCTGGGAGTATTCTAAGTCAGTTGATCATCAATATCGATATCATGAATAAGACTTGTTATCCCGGAACACAAGGTGAAGGAATCCAGAAAAGGAAATAAAATAAACCAAAGCAATGAAATGGGGCGGCAACGTTTTCATTTGCAAATGTTAAAAGGCAGTCAAGATAATATATATTTTCCGGAGATTGTATTACTTAGAACGTAAGAAATTAGAGGTGAAATAGTTTTTTGACTAACAATCGTCCCCACGGACAAACAAACAAACAAGCAAACTTACTGTGCATGCTGTCGAAGACGACAATGCATATGCGGATGCACCCACAATTGGTTTCTTATGTGCGTTGTCTGATAAATCGATAGTACCGTGCCCCGAGTAACAGTATTAGCCTGCACATTGGACTCGCAGTCGCAGAGCATCATGATTCGAGGACCCATTTAAATGTTGAAAACTCAGGCTCAGCGCCACTCCATACGGGCCGATCTGTTTGAATTTGAACCTTTGCTCCGTGTATTATTGTGTGTATGCAAATAAAAAATAAAATGAAAGAACAATTTCCCCAAATCTCATGGTCAGAAGCTTAAGCTTATTGCATTCCAATAGGTGAATTTTCTAATAAATAAATAAAACCCTCGCTTAAATTTTAAAAATATTATTCCCTTTTTTTTTAATTTTTTGAGCTTTTTAATTCAATTAACACAATAGAATCGTGCTATTTATTCTTTAATTAATTCAATAATATTAAATAAAAAAAAACATGTAGATAAAGATATATAATAAATTGATAAATAAATATTAAGTAATGATTTAAAATAGCCGGTTATATTAGTTGTAACAGTAATCCTAAAATTATCACGATTGTTTGTCTGTAAAAATAGGCCATGTTATCTTCACATTTTTCAGTGAATGAATGCAGAGCATTATCTTTAGTTTTTTCCTGTTCAAGTCTTATATCCTCTGCTTCCAACATATATTACTCCTCTACTGAAGCTGAGTACATTGTGGCAGATTGTCAAGCAATTTGGCTTTTAGAAGAGTCCTTGCAGATCTTTGTCAAGTTCAAGAAGGAGCAACTCACGCATTCTGTGATAACATGTCAGCAATTGCTATGGTAAAGAATCCAGCTTTCCATGGAAGAACAAGGCATATTGATACTCGCATTCATTTTATTCGTAATTTAGTTGCGAGTAATGCAATCAAAATGGAGTATTTCCGAACGAATGTACGGTTGGGTGATCTC